>JABAKD010000025.1:25014672-25489672 GCA_012845835.1 Undaria pinnatifida
GGGACATGGGACGGGGGGGCGGGGGGGGGGGAGGGTTTTCAAGAGGTTTAGGTCACATATAATGTTTTAATACACTCCAGCTATGAGATCAAGGATTTGGTGGACAGTGATGTTCGCAGCATTGTGTGTGATCCTCCGATCGCGCGTATTTATCATATGCGTAGAGGCTTGCTATACGCGCGGTGCTGGGTCTAGGCGATCGTGCGGGGTGTGGGGAAGGAAGGGGCGTTGGAGGGGGGAAGGAGGGATGAATGGAAGCTACGTCATGGATGGCTAGAAGAATAATGACGTGATATCAATTGAGCTCGGAAGTGTTTATTACTCTGGCCAATTTCGATTGTAAGTGGGGCGTTTGAACGAACTGGGCGAGGAAGAAAGGAGGGGCGGGGGCGGGGGGGGAGGGCGGAGATAAGTTGGAGCTACGGCATGGATGGCCAGATGGATAACGAGATAATATCAGCTGGCTGGTAGTGTTTACTACTCTGGTAGACTTTGATTTCAGGTGGGGGGTTTGGACAAGAGGGATTGAGGGGGGGGGGTGGGGGGGCGAGCATTTCAATATGTGCGCGGAAACTATAAACTCTTAAAGGGGATGAATCTGACGGTTTCAGCAAGAAGACACCCCTTTATGTCACCCGCCTGGTAACGTTATTTTTCTAGAAGGTTTGATGTTATATGTAGTATGCCACCCAGTTCTTAAATGTAGTAAACAACGTGTTAAAAGCTTCATAATTTGTTATTGTACATGGATCGACATATAGAATATTTCAATCGATAGGTGCAACCATGTAGATACCATTATTTTTTGCCATCGCTAAATATCAAAAAGAGATACATACTGCCAAATACAACAGGCGAGGTGATGTGGTCATGCAATGTCATCGTCATTGAGAACGGAAGGGAGAGACGCGAATCGTTATTGTTTTAAAAGGAACGCTTAGTGTACACTCGCTCAATTACGTTGCTTCGTTAGTTATACTTCGCTTGGCATAGGCTGGGAGGCTATCATGTAGACGGTATGACATCATGTACGGAATACCTTAGTAGTGCGGTTTACCGCAATTTTTACATATCTGCCTGTAACTCTTTTTCACATTATTATTGTCTCACATATATCATTTTACGCCTGTGGTTTTTGCCGTGCCGATGTGGGGCTCTAAGTTTGCCCATTCCAAGATAGAGATACATCTTACAAATACACCAAGCGAGGTGACGTGGGCATGCGATGTCACCACTATTCAACGCGAGGGTGACGTTACTTTGTCAGGCATATGCTACTTCGTTTATTAGAGGTTGTCAGGCGATTATGCAAACGGCCGGAGGCACGAAATACCCTGCGTAATAGGTTGGTAGTGTGGTCTACCGCAGTGTTGACATAACTGTCTTTACCTCTTTTTCACATTTTTATTATCTAGTGTACGATTATACGCCCTGTTTTTTCCCACTGTCGTCGAAGATGTTGTGGTCCTGTAGATGTCGCGTCCATGTCCGGTGCTCGTTTTAGTGGTGCTCATGAAAACATGTCCCAGCGTGTAGTAGATGATCGCTGAGCGGTGTTCCTTTCTTTTACATCAAGCCAGGTAGTATATGTCAACGCAAGCGCTTTCTTCAAAACGATAAAATTCCGCACACACACACCTGATACTGAGGAGACGCGGCCCGAATATTGTTTAGCATACCGACGGTCAGGAACAGGTTATCGAGCAGCGCACTTCATTTTTACTACCGCTCCTCAATCCACCTAAAACACTGCGGGCATGCGTTGGACCCAGTTCGCTGATGCCCAAAATATATGTAAAAGGTTCCCAAGACACGTTGTGGAGGTGGCATCCAGTTATTTTCATGTACCAAGTACCGTCGTACTAGTCATGGCCGTCAGATGTTTTCCAACTTCGGTGTGTAGGCGATATAACAGGGAGAGTTACCGTACGACACGTAGCACTAGATTTACGGACAGTTTAGTAGAAACAGAAAACACAAATACAAAACAGCAGTTAAGTTAACTCACCTCGTAGCATTGGATAGCCGATTGACACCGATTGCCTCTTCATCAAAGCGATTGAATTGCGTCCATTGACGGTGGCTGTACTGGTGTTTGGGTGGTTGGTAAAGTGGTAATATTTTGTACGTGATAAACTTCTGCTCTACCTGGCCAGGAGTGAGATTGTCGAGTATCGTCTGTAGTACATTCACTCCCCGTCAATAGAATGGACTTTCTCGGTGAGTGGCAGCATATACACGACGTTAGTGTCAGCCCCTTCAGCCATTAGCCGCACATGTCCTTCGAACCCCGTTTCCGACCCAACCCTCGTCGGCCCCTGACAGAGGACAACCGTGGATGTGTTCGCTTCTGGGTACGACGAGAGGATGTCCGGCAACCGCCGCCGTCCTAGCGGCTGCAAGCCTGAGAATACTCGGGACAACAGTCTCGATACCAACTCTCGCTGGTCTTTCCAGGAGGACAGCCTCGACGATAACGACAACAACGGGTGCTGGCTCGATTACTACTTTGACGAGCCGCAGCACATCGTCAGGAGACGCGTGTTACGATAGAGGAGGAAATTTTGGTCTAAACCGTTTTCTAAATGACGGGGCTCCTTAACCAAAACTTGTCGGGAAACGTCATTTTACCTTTGTACGATTCTGATCGTGTACCTTGGCCATTATATGTTTTAACCGTTATCAGTTTTTTTTTTTTCAATAGTTTTTTTTGGGAGAGGTATTAAGCTCCCAATTTGAGAAACCTCACAAAACAATGGGGTGTACCTCTATCGTAGTGCGCGTAAGAATGCCTATAGCCTTCCACAAGGGGATGAGATTGCACCCGGTCGCTGGATCTGTATGAGAATGGTAACTACCACAGCACGATGACGTCGAGTACCTCGACCCTTGGATGCCAGAATTTCTTGCTCGACACGGACGAAACCAACAGGATAAGGCTTCCCCTCGACGGCTACAGCAACAACACTGACGTATGGCTTAGCATCGCCGAGGTGCGTTCGGTGGATGTGCGCGGTTTAGGGCTCTCCATATTGTGAACAAGTTGTTTCACATGTACAGGCAGGGTGAACCGTGAAAATATGGGGTACCCCAAACAAGTTGACGTTGTACCGATATCGGATATAAACATCACTAGCGAACGATGTTGTCAGACTAAGAAAACAGCCGTGTTCACAATACGAGCACATCAACTCTGTACCGGTTTCGAGCCGTGCTCTTTTCGTTGGACGACAACTGATTCCTCACACGCAATCGCAGCTCAGGTATCAGAGCGCTTGTATCTTCTATCTACACCAAAAACTGATTCTACGATCAAAGCCCTTGCAAACAATATCAGCAATTTTCTTCAACGCGCTTTTCATGGGTGTCCGACTGAGGAATGATGCTCTGAAGAAGACATTTTTTACATATTTTCTCTTGTCAAGAAATGTCGAACAATGATGTCGTGAGCGGAAGGAGCACCGCAATAAAAGAGACTCGGCCTGGAGCTGTTTTCAAAACCAGCGATTTTGGTCAGAAAAACTTGGCGGGGCTACCGTGTATGACGACTCAAATATGATACATCGTGCCCCGCGATCTCTTCCGCCTTGCTTGTTGTACGTTTTTTACTTCAGCGAAACAACAAATCCGCGCCGCGCAACTAGACCCATCTAAACAGCGACATGGGTGGTCGCCACAAGCGCACCCTCCTGGACCATGCCCGTCCTCTAAATAACAATGTAGTAGTGCCATAAAGCCACACAACAACAGCATGGTTTTCTAAACGTACGTGAATGGAGTACAACACGGAAAGACACGCTTCAGCAGGTACTAACTTCTAAATAATTTGCACCAGGGGCCTCGTGATCCTACAATGAACAAAGTTCTCAGAAAAATGGGAACATAGCCTAAAATGAGATCCAAGCGTAATCTCCAGAACCATGTGGTGTATCAGAGAACCGAAATGATCCTGCGAAAACAACCAATTCCTACACGATCTTTACTTTTCCTATCTCACGGTAGGAATAGTTCAACTCAACGAATGTGGTGCGCTTCTCCCAGAAGATAGGGGCGGCGCATGCCGTGCTGTTGTGCGTGTAGCTGTAACCCTGATTTAAGGGTGTCACGCCGCCATTTTTACGCTTTTACTTCAACAGGTTTTTTCGTTGAAATAATTGAGAATGGGTGGCGACGCATGCTACAGCTGTAACCTCGACGATATTTTGTAACGGAGATGTGTCCAAGATGCTTGGCTTGAAACGGTTCAACCACTTCCTGTCGAACTACATCTGCCACGGCCCCTTGAGTGTGTGCTCGAGACGGAACGATCCGGTTCTGCGAATTGTTACAGTTGATGTCGATGTTGTTGGGAATACTGCAAGTAACTGAAGTGAGTTCCGCTCACTAACCCACGGCCAAGGAAGCGTAAGCCGAAACCCCCAATAATACTCAACTTAGCCTGCCACCTGTGGCATTCTGTTCGACCGCGCTCCACACGGTCACTACTTTGGGTGCGATTACAGAAAGCAGCATGTCGCTGTTTGGGGCGAAATCTCTCATGGGGCGTTACAAAGCAAGGTCCGTGGCACATCGCCGATGCAATGCGTTTGCGTTGCCGCCAAACAAATAGAATCTAGTTGAGTTTCAAGTCAAAACCCGTACAACCATCGTCATAATTCCGCAAACACACACTTTTTGCTGGCATGGAGTTTTGCCGTAGGAACGGGTTGACTTGTCAAGCTGTTACACACCCAGGGATTAGAGCATATTCCCATCGGTGACTGTCGTCCGATTTCGAACCCACCATGACAGTATTTGAGCGACCGTATTTTATGTTGTCGACGACGTACGTCAGTCCAACCGGTCTCTGTTCGGTGCCTTACATCAACCGTCGAAACCTGCAGCTGAAATTCATGGTGGACTAACGTGTCGTTCCATGTCGTCCCGGTATGGAAGGCCTCAAGCTGGTAAACAGCTACGTCACGCCTCTCTGAGCTTGTAACGATACCATGACATGTGTGCACTATATCTTATACACCACGGGAGGAATAATGAGGAAGAGCGACATTGTGGAGTGCATGAAAAGTGATCGGCAGATATGCAGTTCGCAGCTGTCTACGATGGTTTTGTTCGCCGGTGACGTGCCTCAGGCTGCTGTGTTCGTGGGAACGTCGGCCCGCCGGACGTGCAAGCTGCACTTGGATTTTGGCATTTCAAACAGCTTGAATATTACGGATAGGTTTCGAAAAATTACACCGGCGTTTACGACCCAGGCTACGGTAGGGGGGTCCCCTTTTGGGCTTTTTATTTCAGTGGCTAGGGGTCACTCGCGCGAGTAACCCCTTTGTTCCTATGCAATCTTACGTTTTCTTTATGTTTCACATTGACGAAATCAATCCGCAATGCAAAGGTGATCTAAGCTGCGTTAAACCAAGTGCCTAAACCATCTTCATCCGTAGGGTACAGAGCTACTCGTGCGAGTGGCTCAAACACACCAGTGAAAAAAGGGGTACCCCCCCAACCGTAGCCTTGGTCTTACCTCAACATCGAATGGCGGATGTGGAGTACGTTGCCCGAAATGGTACGAGTTTCGATTGTTGGGCAGCATACCTTGTATATTACAGCTATGTGTTTCGATTGCTGCAAGAACTTGTGGACCATGTGTAACGAACGTAACATTTTTATTCTCTTTTCGCTGAGAGGTGAGTTCGTTGGAAACAGGGCCTCGCAAAACCTTCTAGAAGATGGTTTGCCCGATATGAATGTGTATCGTTGCCGTATATCAAAGAAAAGAGCTAAAACTATGGCATATATTATAGTCTAGGGGGAGGGAGATTAGGCGATTTCATACTAATCCACGACATCAAAGGATATTCCGTCTTTTGTGCGAGACCATAAACAGGCCTCTTTTTTGATGCATGTTCGAAGAGTGTTGGTGAGTGCGTGGCCGTTAGTGTTTTCTCTAAATCAGCACGTATGTTCGGACAGTTTGACTAGGGGAATTTGTACGCGTGGTCTGTGGTGTGTTCGTTTTCCTGCACAAGACACGCCATTCAGTGGTGTGTGAACGCTGAAGCGGCATTTCGCATGTTTATCGGTAATGCTCTAGCCCCGAGCGTATGCGATGAAGCCGTTTCCTCCTCCATGGGTTGGCTGTACTTTAGCGCCCGGCTGTGCTGCGTTGGTCTACCATGGTGTTGTGCGCTGTTGCCGTAAGCTCGGCATTGTGTCCGCGTGTACTCTGTTGTGTGTTGTCATTGGTTCGGATGAGTTACCATGGGTTATGAAGGTTTTTGTAGGACGATCCGTCTGCCGCGCCATTGTCTCAGATCAAAGGGGTTCGCGTTGTCTCACTCGCTCGCTCACCCACAGAGTTATGTGGACAGGTTCGACACTCCGGTAAATCAATTAAATAGGTATTTTAAAATGCACCTCCGTGGTGTGCGACTTGGACGTCGTCGCTAGTATTGACGAGTGCTGTGTACGTCAGATGGTTTCTCACGTGGATGCCAAACCTTCTTAGAGCCAGGGTTTCGCAAACGTGTTGCACCCAAACCCATTCCCTCGAATTACCAAACACAAGCGTACAGGCGGATAACACATTGTTGACGTCTACCTTTATCATACCACATACCCATTGAACAAATTGATATATCAACTATATTTTAGACCAGGAGGCCAACGGGTCGCTGAACACGTCTTGTACGCCAAACGTGAAAGGTCCAACGCCATCTAAAGATGAGTGCCTCCTGTCGTGCGACCGTAGGTTAGAGGTAACGCATCCAAGTGAAACAATAGATAGCAAAACATCATCTATCTTCAAAGAAACCCATACTCAAGTGAGTGTTTATGGAGTAGACTCGGGTACTCGTTTGAACTTTCCGGAGTGCACTCATTGTTGAACGAAAATTGCGGTGCGTGGACGTGCTTCGTGCGCACAACATGCGCAAGGGCAGAAAAATTTGTATCACCTTCACTGCACGTCGCCACGACTAACCACTGCAAGGGCAAATATTTCCCTTCTTCATTTTTTACCGTTTTGTTCCCATCAAAAATTACGTCAATTCGTTGAACTGCAGTATATGACAACAATAGCTAATGTCAATTGCGTCAATTGCAACACGAACAGCCAGAAGTGATTGAGATGACGTTGTAATCAGTCACGTTCCGATCCAGTTTGCCCAACCTTTTAAAAGAAAACGGTGTTTCCACAGCATGTTAAAACGCCTTACACGGCCAAGGAGAGGCGGGCGCTATTACTAAAGCGATGTAGGACGTGCACTACTCGCATTCCTCTCAGCAGGTCGATGCTGAGTATGATTGTCTGCGCGAAAGGATCACACCACTACGTACGACTGTCACTGAGTTGTCCAGCCTGAGGCAGGCAACATAACTTTTTCATAGAGGGCGACTGCAACCGATCCCCATGAAAGTGTTACCAACGAAAAAAACCATGTTCCCGCAATCACCCCACACGAGCAATCAGTACTACCCAGGGCTATAAAGTTCGGTTGGAACAGGCCAACCTTCCTGGTATACCCGCGTGCGAGCCAATCGACCCGCCTATCCAAGCAGCGTTCAAGGCAAGTCCACGATAGCCTATGGGTGGTTTGGTGAAATCGTTTTAGAGCCGGCGGATAACGCTACTCCTGTGTATACACCCAGAATCGCTACGTGGTGTACTCCACGATGTAGCCTTGGAAGCACCCTAATCAAACACACCTAGTATTACTAGCACCTACAGCTCAATCCCCTCACGGAGAAAACGGCGGGAATGTTTTCTCGCTTGTGCTACAGCCTGATGATCGCGTAGTGACTACTGCTCGGCTACAGCGAGCGTCCGTCAGACATCATGCCATGCCTAAATTCGACACCTGGCATATATACATTACAAAACATATATTTAAGTTACGTACTACGCTGTCGCAAATCAACCGGCTCGGTTATGAAAGCTGATTGGGTATTGAAATAAAGTGCTCATCTGTACGACTTGAACAGTATCATGCCTTCCTCTGTGCACATCACCTGTTCTTCGTCGTCGAGTGGCCATCTCCAACTACACCGATGCTCTCCTATCTGACCCATATTTTATCAGGGGTGGTGCGCACCATGCACACGGTCAACGAAGCCCTTGATATCCTGAATCGGCCTTGCTTGTGGTCGAACCCTTTCGATCGTGAGCCCTGTCTATCCTGTAGAAAACGTTACAGGTCTTTTACTTTGCAGTTTTCTGCACCGAGTAGTTAGCCGTCACCGCTCGATGAGTAGGGCATGTACACCCGAAAGCTAATGCTGAACTATGGGCACCCTGCCACTACCAGGTACACAGAAGCTACTAGACCAGGTATGGGCGGCGAAGCAAGATGAAACAGCTTGCTAAGTCCAGTCCATAAAAATAGTATTATTAAACCAAATCATATCGAATCAAATAATGAAATTCTACCAGTCGGAAAATGCCGGTAGTCAAAAAAAAAACACGCCGTACCTCGCAGATGGCCGCACGCGTTTATCTGTAACGTCTGGCCAACGAATCAGTAGTCGGCGACGTGTAGGCAGCCGCTAACGAACGTAGGTGTTCACCATTTTCCTTCGAGCTGGATTTTGCGGACCGCAGTCCACTGTCGCGTTTGTTGGACGATGATGTGCTCTCGTTGTGAACGATTTTCGACCGTGCATAACATGTTATATTGTTTGTTTTGGTTCAAGCGTGTTGCGGGAAGCAGGCAGCCTGTCAAATAGCCTTGTAGCAGGCCAAGACGCGTGATGTGGCGATCGGAGAGTCTCGTGTGGCGTAGACCATGATTTGGTTGACCATGCCATGAGTTAAGTACAAGAGGTTCTCGAGTACCACAAACTTCTTGCATATCTCGCGTACCGTAGACCTCTTCGTTTTAATGACCTTGCCGCGAAGGCGAGTGAGTCTCAATCATGTACCCGTGCATAAGACGAGGAGCTACATGACCTTGCTGCAGACCAAGTCTCGAGATTTATCGACGCAGCTGCAGAAGAAGGCCTTCAGGTTGCGTTCCTGGACAAGCGTAAGTGTCAGCACGGCACATTCCCAAAAAGGAGCAATCAAGGCATATTGCCAGGTGTTGATCATACATCACCTAGGATTCGTTAGCAAAGCTACCTTCGTTCAACGATATTGATATCGACAGTTGAGCGGCTAAATCGGTACGATGAAGAGAACACCGTTGAAGAAATTGGTATCGAAAATATTATACCACACAACACACCGAAGGATTGTTCGGGCATGTACCGGTGATGTGATGTTTTCGCGTGTGACGCAGTCCGTCGATACCGCAACACGGCGAATTCGAGTCGAATTATTGATGATTCGAGGCTGTATATAATGAAGCTGACGACGATATGTGTAAATGTATGAACGCGTGTGGGTTTCTTTGTACTGCTGTGCATACCAAGTATAGTACTCCGTAATAAGTAGTCGTATATATTGCTGCTGTACTCCGTGTTTATATAGCCAGTACCTTGAAAATGGTGTCCATGCCGAGCTCGTTAGTGTAGTCGCAAATGCTCGTGTCATCTGTATACCTGCGGCGCGCACGGAAAAACATTGATCGGAGGGCCGCCACAGGCACACAAGCACATGTTCACCGATTTTGCTCACGCGACGCGTACTTGTAGGTGTGGGTCGGTCGTTCGAAGCGCAAACAAAGTCAAAGATGGTCGGGATACAGCCCTCTCCGTCTAACAAAAGTTTGGTGTCGGAACATAGAGATGGCTGCACAGTTGGGATCACTGCAGATGTGTCCTCCACAATTTTAAAGGATCCCAATTGCCAAAAACTGTGGGAAAAACTCCGAAGGGGAGATCGGACGAAAAACCAGGTTGAAATGAGTTCGTATCAGGCATTATACTTGCGTATTCCGTCGAACTATTCGCGGCTTGGTGGCCGTTCTCATCACAACGGTGCCATGATAGTTCAGCAAACCGCGTCTAATCGGCCCTCCACAGAACCTCAACAAGGTCCTTTTGCATGTGTCCGAGATAAATGACGCCACTGGATAGCAGCGTGTAAACGTAAATGTTGACTATGACGCACCCATCGGTGACGCGGGGCACTCACTCGACGTTGAAAACAGGCTTGCCCTGGGCCAGGAACGTATACTCGTAAACCTGACACAAACGAAACACGTCGGGAGTTTTGGGCATCGCGGTGGTGGTCGTGGCGCTTGAGGTAAGACACAAAGCAGTACCCGCGTCAGCATGTATGTCTTGTAACCGGGCGGAAATTCAGAACCTACAACGAAGGTAGTGGTAGAACGCGCGCAAAAAGAAACGTGGAGCACTCTTGGCCGTGACGGCTTTCTGCACGACGGGGCCTCTTTACCCGACGTCGTCGTTGGCTTGTTGTCGCCATGCCTGCTTTGAAATGTTTTATATACGTTTAGACTATGGTATATTCTGTTCCTGGTTTACCTTGTTTGTTCACCGCGTTGCCCCGTCAGTTTTCCCGAAACCTAAGTATGTTTTTGTGTGAGGCATGGAGCGATTTCAGTGAGCGATCTCACAAGAGAAAACCAGGCGAACTCCTACCGTGGCTCTAGTGGCATGTCGCCTATAGGCGGTCCAATTTGGGAGGGCCGGCGCGAACGGGTGGCCGAGACCTCTACTATCTACACTGATGGCACCTGATTTTTATCTCGGCGAGATGCCCCGCTGCGAATAAAAACAAACACAGCGCTCGATAGCGAGCGGGGCACAGATCCAGTCGCTTAGACGGCTTTCACCAGGCGTTGAAAAGAGAAGTACCGTGACCCTAACACAACAGCGACCTACTAGAAGTCCGTGCCAAAATATTTAATCCAAGAATTCGGTATTGCGCGTATGTTCACAAAGATTCCCATGCCATACTTCAAAGTTTGTGTTGTTGAACGACGTCGACGATGGGTGGCGTGATCAGTGTCAATTTCTGTCGTGGGGCCTCAATTAGAGAACACAACTGGGTGGCGAGACAACGCAGCCCCTTTTTCAAGCCTACGCGTAACCGGTAACAAAAAACCACATCGAGCGCTCGACTATAGGAAACGGATGGAAACAGAAACAGTGCACAATAATACGTTTCCCACCGAACACCACGTACGGTGGCATCGCCGAAGATGAGAACACGTGCACTGATCGCACATAATGCCAGCGCGTGGAAGGCTTTGCGTGTACAGCATACCGAACATGTAAAAAAATCGGTACGTTTTGCAGCAACACTGCGTGCCGACCCCCAGTTACCAAAAAGAAATAGTGCCGAACGAGGTAGCTTGCAACTTACATCGCATTCGTTGTACTTATTGCACGACTCGTTCACAGCAAAATCAAAGCAGTCCACCAAATCTTCGACGATTTCGACACAATTCTTCAATGCCACTTTCATACCGCTGGCGTGCACCTGCAGACAAAAAAATGTTTCGAGCGAGCGATGGGTAAGGGTGAGCGTAAGGGGAAGGCCGGTTACGTGCTGCATGCCACTGCTCTTTAAGCTACGCCGGCTGAGCGTTTTGCACGGAGGAGATATGACCACCGATCAAATATCAAATAAAGACGCTCATATTTAACAGGTGGTTTCGATACTTTAGCGTACATACCATACATACCGCACAGACATTCGCAGAGAAGAAAATGAGATTGTTCTCATCG
Organism: Undaria pinnatifida; assembly: GCA_012845835.1. Classification (NCBI taxonomy): domain Eukaryota; class Phaeophyceae; order Laminariales; family Alariaceae; genus Undaria; species Undaria pinnatifida. The sequence continues at coordinate 25,026,304 of JABAKD010000025.1, forward strand.
AGTGGTGCAACAAGCCATCTCACGGTAGCGGTGCAGCGAAAGTTTCCCTGAGCTCAAAAAGATGAGGAACTCAATAGCCCACCCGAAAAATGACTTACAAGACGTTCGTTCGCACAACCCGATCAACCTTATATGTACTCGTGCAAATTCTTTACTTACCGGTAGTTCCTCACGTGAGGAGCTCAATTGGCCAGGGACGCTTTGGCGCAATCATATAACTGCAACCCCTACCGTGCGATGGTCGGCCTACAACAATACCAACAACAACAACATCAACAGCAACAACAAGATTGGTTTATATCGCGTTGCGGGTCATGTGTAACGGTTTTGCGATCGAAACGAGATTCCAACCGAATATGGAATCTTAACGAGCAAGGTGAAGTCGGAAATCCGAAGATCCGCAAAAAGGCACTGCCTGACCGACGATCGCCGGGTTTCTCGTGGTTATCCCCATCACGTCAAACCAACAAGAGGCCAAAATATACGAGCACCCTACCCCGTTCCCCTCCTGCCAGCGAAACAGTTGAAGACACAGCTAATGATATCACCTGAGCGAGTCCATCAAACCAAAACGTTAGGAATACCGGACATTATGACAGGCGGAAATTCGATGAGGACCCCCCGTGTGTCATGGACCGGTACCAAATTTTTCCCCTACAGGACACTATGGTCAGCTCCCCCAGGTTTAGCATGGACTACGTGGATACGCCTTCATATCTTAGTCCTCTTGCGACCACTGTACAGCGACAAAAATATGGTGATTGCGGCATTCCCAAGCTCGTCCACGAGTAGATTGAACGCATGGCAGTCCGGTAAAATGCCTCCACCGTCCTGCACGACCCCTTGCATTGTTGTGTTACCGGGAATCAGTTATATAATCCTCCTACACTGCTGAAATCGCCAGTGCCCGGTGCTGTAATCGTCGATGTCGGTTGTCTATTTCACCCCATGAAGCTCCAAAAGAGTTTGGAAACTCCCCGTGGGAAACATAGGGTACCTCCCCTTTCTATCGTGTAGCATGAACCTCGTACGTACCGTCTCGGCGAACCACGTATTGTACGCGATTTGTTGTTTCTTGCTCACGCTCACGCCTGTCTCGTCCTCCGAGTACACCTAATATTGAGTCACATTTCGACGCAGCGAAACAGAGCAGACAATACGATCGTAGGCATTCGGAATGAAACAACAGGCCAAGGCTACGATCGGCGAGGCACCGCTGGGGTTTGTTTTCGCCGTCGCTTATCTTCACCTCGCGCGAGTGACCCCTTACCTTGTTTGAGGTAGTTAGCCTTGGTTCTCTTGTAGTTTAGATAGACTAATCCGCATTGGAATATAAAACTGCGCCGCAACCAAAAAGTCGCCACCAAAAACATTTTTGTCAAGATGCAGCCTCTAAAGCATTTTGTTAAGATGAGGTCCGGAGTCACTCTTGCAATCGGCGCAAACCCGGTAATGAAAAGAAGGGTATGATACTACAATATCGCAGCCTTGGTCAAAATATCATTTCATGGTGTTGTGTTGGCGTGGGGGGGGGGGGGGGGGGGGGGGGGGTGTATGTGAGAGGAGAGAAGCGTGGGATTTCTTTTTTGCTTGTTTCGTAATCTGTGGGGGACGAAACAAAACAACTGCTTTTTGTGATCAGGGGCTGTGTCGCTGCTGAACAAGGATGTCGTGCTTGGTACGCCGTGGTTCCAAATCCTCCAAGTGAAGAGTACATCGATAGAAGCAAAAGTTTCAAATTTGCAGCTTCCATCATCCCTCGCGGTCAGATTTCGGCTACCGTGTGATGAATCATGGGACGTCAGTCACCACCCACTGACCGCGTGCCGACCAAGGATTTAGTAGGGGGGGAACACCCTCTTTGGCACTGCCAGATTTTGACCACTCGTCCTAGTGGCACTATGCCTGCACGGCAAGTATTTTATCCGGTGTGTTGTTTAAGTGCAGCGTATCTAATTATTTTATTGCGGAAGGAACTGGGGGGTCACTCGCGTGGGAGACCCCGGCCCACCCAACACCGGGGTCAGAAAAGTTGCCCCCCACCGTGCCTGTGGATTTGGTCCGCCCCGCGCTACTTTACCAGCACATATATACACACGTCTACGGAATTATGGTTTACCAAGATGTATTTGATATAGTATTATGGCCCCCCGCTCGCCACCCAAGTTAGGCGACTCAAACGAGTGACTCGTCACACCTCCCTCGAGAAGGGTGTGAAACACTGTACCAAGTAACTATATTTGGTGTTGAAGCGTAACTAAACATTTCTGCGGTGGTGCAATCACGAAACCTAGAACCACAATGGCGGCAGGTCAATAGAACGAGTAGTCCCATGTCGCTGTGACGAAGAAGCCATAGGAGATACTTGAAGGACAACACAAAAATTGCGGCAGCGGGGAAACTGTTTGGGCCCCTGTTCTTGTGGTGTCTAAGGGTTATTCACGCGAGTGACCCACCTGTTCCTTTATTACACATTTTAAAGCTTGGTGCCGTTATAAAAAATGCGACACGAGTCCGCAACAGAATGGTAAGCTACGCTTCGCAGAACGAACGGCTACCATATATTAATCTGCGTTGTAGAGAGAAACACGCGCGAGTGGCTCAAATATAAATATATCAAACGAGCGTACCCCCTGTACCGCAGTACCGCAGCATTGGTCACCATTTCAGTAGTGAAGCCACAATTCCCATGGGCCAGCAGTCGTCAGCGGTCAAACTGGTTTGGAGCTAGCGCCGATGGTAACATGTAACAGACTTGTTCATGCTGCATCCCGCGAAGGGTCGATGCCTACATGCACTGCGCTTTCAGGCCATCGAAATGGTTGAGTCGGGGGTCTTTGAAGAACCGGATGCATAGTGCGAAGAAATAGCTCATTCAGATCTGTTACGATATTTCTTGTTTTTGATTTTTTTCTTGTTCGTCTTGAAGCGGTGAGATCATGCAATACTCCTTACCGGTCGAGGTAGTGCACCTAGACCACGCCGCGGAACCACCCGACGTGATTTCAACGTTCTCCGCTCAGTGTGTGGATAACGGGCAGGGGTAAGTGGGAAGACGTGTCCATAGAAGAGCTTCGATATCGAACAATCTCCTCCGACCGCAACAATTACAGAGGAGGGAGATTGCTCGCGTCCCATATAAATATAATTTCGCGAAGCAAGAAAGATACTGCCCGGGGACCACTGGCGCTGTCGCCCGGCTAGATCAACAGTCGGCACACGCTGCTCACATTGAGTACAAAAGGTAAAGCGTAGACGTAGATTCGAAAGCGCCCCCGTGTACGGCGTTGGAATATTGTCTTCACCGACCTCCGAAAAGCGTATATACCCGTCGACCGGAGTGGACGCGTGACACGACAGAGAAGCTGCTTTTACTTCTAAAGTTATTTCATTAGTATAATGACGGCACTCCCAAACCCAAGAAAGTCGAAACGTCATCATGCTTTCTTCGTAAAAACTTTGTTTGTTATATTTCGAAGTGTACCTACAACAGTGTAGCCAATGGTGTGTGCATCGTCTTTGACTTTCATTTCCCGCAAAAACAGACATTGTTACGGGAGTGAGGTAGAGAGCTCACATAAAGGCCCTCAGAAAGACAACGTTGCAACTCCGCTGTAGGATTCGGTCTGTTCGCGAATGGTACCGTTCATTGGTGGTTCTCCCACGTTTCTCGCGCCAGATATGATTTGCGCTCATGCCCACCAGTTCCACACGATACCATGCGCGCTCGCGTGCGCACGCGCGAGGTTGAGTAGTCGGGAAAGGTTGGCCACCATCACTGATCTGCGGCAAAGACGCGCGGTGTCGCCTGCTACTTGCATGTTGTTTTCACCTCTGCTGTTGGGGGTTTGCCTTATACCCGTCGAATGGCCTCTGAGGATCCACGGTGTTCAATTTTTTGGCAAACACCTTGAATGCAAACAAGGTATCGGTGTAAAAGCCAGGCGCATGAAATGAACGGCGGGGTGTACTCTCGGAAGAAATCTGTGAAACAACGTTGATCGCCTTATAAAGCGAAGACGTGTCTGGCCGGGGCGAGTGCTTTTCTTTTGTGACTTCGGTACGGAGGAAGCATGTTTGCGAATGTATACAAACCGTCCGTTGTAGCTGTCGAAGGTCCTTACCATCATGTTGTCTGGCTCAATCCCGTCGCAGTCCATACTGGCCGCTTTCAGCACGCGCGCAGCCATTATGTCTTTCACCTCCTTCGATGCAGATGTCGTTCAGGGACGGATGAAGCACGCACAAAGGAAAAGGGACAATACCAAGATGGGTTATAAAGCTGGGCGACTTTGGCATTGCGCTTGTAGTGTCTCGTATATGCCAGATATGTAATCGCTACTATTATCCAAATTTTCATGTGACAATGCGCAGCGCTTATCCCAAGCATAAAAACCAGAAACCTAGACACTCAAGATTATAAACCGTCGGCATTTCAGGTGCCAAGTGGAGCGTACAAAGCAACTCTCACAAGAAACGCGTGATACTGAACACAAACGCAAAGTGTGACTTGAATACGCAGGAACACGGGAAGTGTGGGTTCAATTCGTACAAGGGGTATCCGGTATATTTTGCGCCATCGTCGAGAAAATGCACGAGAAGTGTGTCGTCGAGGCCCGTAACAGTTGCAAATTGACTGGACTGGTGATGTTGTCAAAAGGCATCGAATCGTCCCGTAGCTAACGGACAAGCACAAGAAGATTTGTTGGTGAAGTCTCTGCGAGGGTATGCTGAGTCAGCCGAAAACAAATGCCGGCGTTGGACAGGGGTCGAAACCCCTACTGACGAAGCGTAGTGTAGTGTTTCCTTTTTTTGCGGTTTATTTGTTTTGGAGATGCCCACACCGTTATGGGGACGCGTGTGTAGAAGATCGTGCACTGAAGTATATCTGTGTGGCGTGGTAGAGGATGGTTGTAGATTGTCATTATATAAACAATACCTGGCAAGGTGACATAAACTCATGCTTTCTTTCATGTCAGATTTTGTCCCCCTCAGAAATGGGTTTTAGAGTTTCCGCGCACAGACATACTAACATCACCCTGTTGACCCTGGTACAATCTACACTTTAGTTCCAAGGGGAGTCGTTGACCTACATCCTTCATGAAGACACACATCCAGCAAGTAATAGGCGCGATCGGTTTGTCACACACAGCTTGGAAAGATGAGCTTCGACAAAATATTTCATCTCAAAGCTAGATACAGTGTTTTTTTGTTGTTATAGCATAATCGAAATTATTTTTTGATACCACAAGACTTATGATTTTTCTCAAGCAAAAAATACCTTGAACCCAACATAAAATCAAGATACAATCCAGCATGTAACAGTCTGTTAAAGGGGTTGCCCGAATCTAAAAAATCGACGTTTCCAATTTTACCAGTTGAACATGATACTTGCTGGGGGGAAGAGAGCGAAACCAATGAAATGCTTTAGGGTTAGACGAAACAAAATTGCTTCTTCGATTCAGGAGGGCGCCATCAAAATAATGGCGCCTTCCATAGCCGTCATCTACTGTCCCGCTAAAAGCGTTTTGTTTGTTGCTCACATTCGAAGAGATTGGTTAGCAACGTGTTTGTATCGAGCCGTCAACTCTGGTACTACAGTACCTCTATCTTTCTATTTATATCACTCACGGAAATCGCCGACCTGTATCCTAAATGAGAACACGGACACCCTGCAACGCGTGCGATCGACTTATCACACATAGCTTTCAGAGAAATGAGTTTTGACGAAACTATCGAGCTCACAGCAGTACACGAGAGAATATATAAATATCATAGCTGGAGTGAATTATAATATTATATGTGGCCTAAACCTCTTAAAAACCCTTCACCCCTCCCCCCGCTTCCCCCCCCCCCCCCCCCCCCCCTTTTGTTTTCTTCCTCGCTCTCTTGCTCAAACGCCCCACCTATTATCGAAATCCGCCAGAGTAATATTCACTTCCAAGGCCTATATATCGCCTCGTTATCGTTTTATAGCCGTCCATGCCGCCGCTGCAATTCCCACCCACCCCCGCCCCCCCAATGCCCCCTCCTTCCTCACCTCACGCACCATCGCCTAGACCTAGCACCACGCGTGTAGTAAACCCCTACATCTATGCGACGTAAAGACCTCCCCCCCCGCCCACCGCTCCCCCCGGCACATTTCCCCCCCCCTCCCCCACAAGAAGGATGTATGGTTTCCACGCACAAACTGACATGCTCCACCCGTCCCCTTCCCCCCCTCCCCCCTCTCGCCCCCGTTTGGATCAAAATCAGCCTCCCACGCCCTTCAAATCTCCCCCCCCCCCCCCCTCACCGGTTATTCGACTTACCGTATTCACCTAGTAAACTGATGCATTTCCATCCACAGCTGTCAGATTTTGTCCCCCTCAGAAACGGGTTTTAACGTTTCCGCACACAGACTGCCTAACATCATCCTGTTGACCCCGACAGCTACACTGTAGTTGCAAGGGGAGTCGCCGACCTATATTCCTAATGAGGACACACAAACTGTAATGCGCGATCGGAGTATCACACACAGCTTGCAAAGATGAGTTTCGACAAAATTGTTAATCTCACAGCTGGGGTGTATTTCCAATTTTTATTTTATATATTCTCACTTTTAAGCTCTCAGCATTTTTAGACTGGAATCTATACGCTTTGGGGACAAACTTTGTTGGAGTGTTGGTGGTTTTTATCCAGTGACGACCGGACGAGACCCTCTCCGCCCCGTTTGATGAGACGAGCGAATCATATTGGTGGATGAAAAGGAGACCATTGTGAACACCTTTTAGAACGTGAAATAGCACAAAACGTGCGGATGCGATGTGGCTCTTGGCATGGATTTGCGGTGTTCGGCATAGTTAGCGCTTTGAAAAACTGCCATCTGGATTTCGTTTACGTTCTGCGGATTTTGGGTAATGCGTATGAGTTTTCAGAAGAGGTGATTAGTCTATAGCCACGTTTTGAACCTACTTTTTACGCCGTCCACGAAACTGATCCCGTTATTCATGCTGATGATGGTGAAAGAGTAATTCGTATACTGCGAATATCACCTCGTTGTTGACATCGAGCCATTTCTCGCCTTCCCAGCCGTCCAAGTCGTTTCCGATCGCCTCGGCGGGAAAATCCTCCGCGTCATCGCGCCAGTCTTCCACCGAGCCGATGCTGATATAGCACACAACGACCTTTCCTAGGTCGTGCAATTTGTCGATCTTGCCTTGGGCGTAGTCTATAAAGATATCAGGAGAGTGAACGGAAGGAAGCCGCCGTCGTGTTGGGTTCTGGCGGGTTTTGCCGAGACAATCGTTACGTGTTTCGTCGTTCTGTGCTACATTTGTTTTAGTTGAAGTGCTATCATCCGTACCGTCCCGCAATTCTTCCACCGAGCAGACCGATGCTTCCCTAGTGCACGACGGTCTTTCGTAGCTGGCGACATTTGACGATCTTGCCTCGGGTGTAGTCTATTGAGACAACAGGAAGGAACACGAACCGAGAACGACTGTTCGTTCCTTCTGTGTTGTTTTGTTTTATAAAGATGTACGAATACATAGTGGCTTACAAAAAGTTTTGTGTTTTGAACAAGCCTTCCGGGTTTCTCACCCACAAATCATACCAGATAACGTACCGAATATATTTCGATATTTCGGGCGGTTCTCGTATTTTTTCATCAATTTTTTCCATAAACCGCGCGGCGAAGCCGCCCTTGGGTCGGAACCGTAGCCTTGGTTGGGGATAAGGTTGGGTTAGGATTAGCGTGGGTCGAGGCCCTCTCGCGATTTGACAAAACAAAAAGCACAAAAAACAAACAAAAAACAGCTTAAAAACCTCCATGAGTGAAACATAATATTATAAAAAGTGAAAATACACTCCCCAGCTGTGTGAGATCGAACATTTTGTCGAAACTCATCTTACCAAGCTGTGTGTGATACTCCGATCGCGCGTATTGCGGGTTGTGTGTCCTCATTAACGATATAGGTCGGCGACTCCCCTTGCAACTACAGCAGTGTAGCTATCAGGGTCAACAGGGTGATGTTAGTCAGTCTGTGCGCGGAAACTATAAAACCCGTTTATGAAGGGGACAAAATCTGAGAGCTGTGGAGGGAAAGGTATCCGTTTATCAAGTGAACCCTGTAATTCGAATAACCGGTGAGGGGGGGCGGAGTTTCGAAGAACGTGAGGGCATGTTTTTTTTTCAAAAGCGAGCGGGGTTGGAGGGGGGGGGAGGAAGGCGGGGAGGGGGAGGGGGGGGGGGGGGAGATATGTGTGTGGAAGGTATAAATCCTTTGACGGGATAAATCTGACGTTTGTTTGTGGAAAAAAAAACAAAAAAAAAAAAAACACCAGTTTATCATAGGAGGGTGGGAGAGGCGCGGGTGGGGCAGCGCATTCTGTGCGTGGAAACTATACATTATTTTGAGGTGACAAATGTGACGGTTTTGGTATATGTACTTTACCTGGTACGATTTGTGCGACAAAGACGGTAAAGGCGCTTCGTGTTTTACGTCGCTATCTTCAAAAGCTTGCGCCATCTGTGATGCAACATGTGACAAAAAGTCAGCATGAGGCAGACCGCGGTCCAGGTTGCGCCCCCCCGTGCTCTCATCGCCGCGAATTGTGCGAGAGCTACTCGGAGGGTGTATGCTGCTGATGCAAAGGGCTCCACCACCGGCAGATCTTCCGATTGACCGGTCAGCTGTGAACAGAGCAGACAAATGCTATACCACTTTAAGAAGCCTTTTGAATCTTAAGAGGGAAACCTTCACGATAAATAGCTGACGATTGTGCAGCTTCCTTCACACCAAGCACCTCTGGTTGCTGTTTCAATAGCTGCAGCAAAATTACGGTCGAACTCCAATGCAAGTACCTCTGTAAGAAACGTGCATCGCTTGCACTGCTTGCCGCAGCATGTAGCATGCCGGGGGCACCATGATAAACTCGCGCTAGTACTTCTATTTTTTTGTTCGTACATGAGCCCCAGCAGGGGTAATGCAGGTTAAGGTTCGGCCAAGATACCGTTGCTATCATTTTGAGGAATATATCAGTACTTCTGTTGTATTTAGCATGCCAACGTGGTCGAGGGTCAGACAAAGCAAGAATTCCTTGTTTTTACTGCTATGCGAGGAATGTGCCGCTCCCTACAGCTGTAACGGAAGTTTCTTGAAACGCCAAACGACAAGTGCCACTTTCCTCGATGTGGCGCTTCGCAACTTCTGTAAAGAAGCATCCACGTCATTATAGCTCCAAGATCCGACAACGACATGCATCGCAATTCAATATAAACTTGAACATGTTCTCAATCTCCTTAGGGGCATACACCAAAGATACCGCAGTACCAAACAGATCACGCATTCTAGTATGGACCGTACATTTTTGCCATATTATCTAAATCGGCCAGCGAAGCCGCGTGAAGGGTCCTTGGCTTGTGTTGGGTCTGGGTCTCGGTTTAGGGTTGACTTTATAGATTGGGTTGGGTTGGGTTGGGTTGGGTTGGGGTGGGTTGGGTTGGGTTGGGTTGGGTTGGGTTGGGTTGGGTTGGGTTGGGTTGGGTTGGGTTGGGTTGGGTTGGGTTGGGTTGGGTTGGGTTGGGTTGGGTTGGGTTGGGTTGGGTTGGGTCTGGTTGGGTTGGGTCGGGTTGGATTGGAATTGGCTAGGTTGGGTTGAGTTGGTTTGGGTTGAGTTGGTTTGGGTTGGGTTTAGGCCTTGACGTAGTCTAGTCTAAAAACGGGAAATAACACACAAACAAATTAAATGCTCCTTCTTCAACCTTATTAATATTTGTGTCGCTATGAAACGAGACGCTTGCACTACAGTCCATATCTGGTACGCATTTCAGGTTTGAGGGGAGTTATGAGACTGACGACCGACAGATTCTACGATACCTCCCTCACCCAAACCAGTGCTTTTCCTCAACGAACGTTACACGGCTGCTCGACGCGGGGAAGGATGCTATGAAAATGTACCTCCATGCATTTTGTTGTTTGCAAGCGGGATTGAACGACGAGACGTCGGGCTGGCAAGGGGTACCGCATTTCAGGATATTTGACCGGAAGGAGGTAGTTTTAAACCCGGCAATTTAGCAAAACGAATCATCACCCACCTCCCGGGATGTCCGATACGCTGCCGGCACATTTCTGAGTGATGTGCAAAGTTTACCACGCAACAATACACGTGAGAATTTGACACTCAAGAATTTCAGGGAGGTTTCCAACGTTGAGCTCTGCAGGATACGTCCAAACCATATCCGGAATGCTTACCCCGGGCAGTTTCTCTACAAAGGACTTCTGGAAGTTCTGTAAGACCTTCACTCCCGTACCCGGAACCTCAGGAAGATATGTACGCCCGTGGCCACAATGCCCGGGGTACGAGGTACAACATGGTTTGTACCCGCTCGGAACTTCTGTGATTTCCGTACCCCCGCGCCACTATACACGTAACTTCTGGAGGTTACGTAACACTTCCGTACCCGTACCCGGAGAGCGGTTTGGAGGATGTAAAATGTATCCATACTCTCACCAGGAACTTCTGTGACTCCTGTAAGACTAGCACAATAGCCGGGGTAAGGGTATATCAATCTCTTTTACATTCCCCGGGGGGGGCTCTATTTGTTCAGGTTTAATCCGAAGGGTGTTTTATGCATTGTGGTGTCTTGTTTTGCAGGTCACACAAACCGAACACAGAACAGCAGCAGTACGTATCAGACAATGATAGCACCTTGTGATGTTTTTTTCGTTTCCTTGGCACGGGTTCGCCAGTCCATGCTTCTCCGATGCCGCGGACGACGGAAACGGAAGCGCGACGACCACTCCCTATGGTTCGTCGACGCGCTCGACAAGACAGCTTTCGCAGGCATAGAGGCAGTAGTGTGCATACGGAGGATATGGTTTGGGAGATTCGTGGCACGTATGGGGGAAGAGCGTCTGCCACAGACGGAGTGATGTTTAGGGAGCTTGTTGGATTAAGGGCTACACAGGGGGGAAATAAGAAGACTGGTTGGAGCATATGAAGGGGGATATGTTGGTCTTTGGAATGAAATTCGAAGGGTGGCGAAAGGCTGCTCAGAAAGCCGCCAGATGGTTTCGACGGGTATAGGAGGGAGCCGAGTTTTTCATGCGGAAATGGCATGAGACGGAGAGACGCAGAGCTGCAGTGCGAGACGCAAAGGCCGAGTGGGCGCCATCCATCGTTGGCATCTCTAAAATACCGAGGGGTGAGAGAGGCGCACGAGAGAGAGGGAGGAGGGGGGGGGGGGGGCGCGTCGTGCACAAAAAAATATGGATTTGACCATTGTCGTCTTGAAGTCTCTGGTCCTTCCAACGGCCGTCACAAGCTAGCGTAAGCCCCCTCTGACTGCTAGCGCGCCCCAGTTGACGGATGAAAATTGACACCTTCTATGGGCCCAATACCGTGTTTAGTCAGTTCCTAGGGTCGTCTAGAATATTGCGTTGTTTCATTTCATTTAATTTCCCTCACTTCCGTTTTCTTTTCTTTATTTCTTGTTTCGATTTTTTTTTTCCCATTTACTCGAGTCTGACGTGTACATGCCTAGTGATAGGTACCACGAGCATTGAGATGTACGTTCCAATATGGACCTGTGGCCCATCGTTGGCGTATTGTTAATTTCATATTCTTTTTTCTGGCGTAGGCCTGAATTGCGTCAGCTATGAAACATGCCATGTACAAGTAGTCTATATCCCTTTTGGTTTGTTTGTGATTTTTCCCCCTATGGTATCCATCTACTCTAGAAGGATTGCAGCCTGTCCTGTGAACGCTAATGTGAGAACAACGATCGCAACAACAACAACAACAACAACAACAACAACAAAAACAATTTTTTCATTTTAGCTCCGTGACGAGATCTGTTGTGATGCACTCGACATCGTCACGTAATTGGCAAGAGCGGGGTCCAATTAACTACGAACCCGTACGTACGCGTACGTACATAACACATGGATTTGAGCAACGAAATGGTCGCCCCTCCTTGCGGAATTCTCATGCTTCATCTACAGAGTTTCATACCTGTTACGTCGTATGATATGATAACATGCACACCAGTAATAGTAGCCATCATTTCAGAGTGTTTCCTGACAGCAAACTATTAGTAGCAGGTTCGACAGGGGTTTGTTGGTGTTGTTTTCTTGTACCAGTGATAGTGTATACCCTGCACGTGGTATCTAGCTATTGATTGCGCTCTAGGGACTCCTGATGGCGCCCTCTCGTCGGCACGGCCTCGATTATGGTCATGCGTTCTTAATGTGGTCGAGTGGGAAACGTGTGATCAATACTAACGCCAACAAAACGCAAAGTGCGCACGCATGGTAGTAGAGTAGTGGTTGTAGTAGTAGTAGTAGTAGTAGTAGTAGTGGTAGTAGTAGTAGTAGTAGTAGTAGTAGTAGTAGTAGTAGTAGTGGTAGTAGTAGTAGTGTAGTAATAGATCCTCGTCCCTGCTAACTCAACCTCGTGAGTTCACATTTCAAAGAGTGTATGCTCACTGGTGATCGTACGTATGTACATGCTACAGATTGATATTTACGCGTACGATATGCTGCTGCACAGACATTCTTCTGCGTAAAAATTGACGAGCGGAAAGCGCCTAAGAGTGATTTTAAAGGTTCGATCAACATCCAAAAGCGCTAAACACCGAAAGAGAGTGGTACAAGGCTGAACTCCATGCTGGACAATATTTAAGGCGGGGGTGCAATCGCACGGTAGGGGATGATGTATTGTGTGGGCCAAACGTTTCTGATCGTTTGATCTTCCCAAGTGTGCAACAACGGAGTATAAACAAAAAAAAAATAAACTCTAGCTGTGAGATCGAAGATTAACATTTCGCCGAAAGTCGTCTTTGCAAGCTGTGTGTGTGATACTCCGATCGCGCGTATTACGGGTTGTGTGTCTTCATTAAGGATATAGGTCGGCGACTCTCCTTCCAACTACAGTGTAGCTATCAGGGTCAACAGGGTGATGTTAGTCAGTCTGTGCGCGGAAATTATAAAACCCGTTTCTGAGGGGTACATGATCTGACAGCCGTGGAAGGAAATGCATCAATTTACCAAGTGAGTCCTGTAAGTCGAATAACCGGTGAGGGGAGGGCGGAGTTTTTACGCATGTGGGGGCCTTGTTTTGATCAAAGGAAGCGGGGGTGAGGGGGGGGGGGGGGGTGGGGCAGCTCAATTTGTGCGTAGAAACAAAAGATCTTTCATGGATTTTCACGAAAGGTAGGCTTTGGTTCTTGGACCACCAGCAGCGCAGAAGTGCTTGGTCAAGTTGCCCGAACAGAACGATGTATCGCAAGTCAAGTTTCGGGTGACATATTGACAGTGCGCTGCGCGCGTGAGGAACTCAGGAAATTCTACCGCGCCCCTACCCAGCGCGAGATGACCCCAGAATCAGAGGGAGAAGGGAGACACCTACCGGTGACCACGGCTGAGAGCAAAGCATCATACAATTAATAGGCGAGACTCTAGATACTTTTGAAATGGTTGCCTCTTCATCGGTGGATTCTGCAAATCGAATCGCAATGTCACTCGGAGCGTGTCTTACCCATATCGATCAGGAAGACGTCAACGTCTGCGGATGTTTTAACTGGGGTGGCCAAGTTGTAGTTCCAGCTGTCCCCCACCGCCGGAGTCCACCGGCCATCATCCTCACAGTTACTACTTTCGTCGAGTTTCTTGAGAAGGGAGGCAATCTCGTTGTCCTTGGCGTAGATCTCAGCGTCCTTCGCAGCATTCGCGGTTGAAAGAACCTCGGCCTTTGTTTCGAGCTGGGCGATATGGTTCTTCCAATCGATGATGTCAGCGCCACTCACGAGAGAAGAAGGTCTCACCCCAGCGGCGCCAGCAAATCCTAAAATGAGTTTAAAGGTGGGAAAAAAACTCATGACGATATGTGTCGCCGTCAGGTATTATGTCGATCAGGGATCCTCGGCGCAAGTCGCTCTGCAGAATAAAAGCAACCAGAGACGGGACGCGATAAGAAGATTCTTGACGAGAGCGAGTCGTTTCTTTCAAGGAGCAAAAAAAGTCGCCTGCACGAAGCGGGCTGCTGTTCTTTCGGCAATGAGCACCTGCTCGTAGTTTGAAATGTCGCATCTCGACCAGAAAGGAGGAAAGTTTCGTAGGGCCGGTACATGACCAATATTTATTTCGTTTGGTTTCTCGGATCTTCCTAGGGCGCTCCACCACCTTTGTGTGACCACGGTCTCTAGATGTTTGACAAGAGTTAGTGTAAGACACTAACAACAACAACAACAAAAACAACAACAACAACAACAACAACAACAACAACAACAACAACAACAACAACAACAACAACAACAACCACAACAACAACAACGGCAACAACCTGGATTCATGGTTTGCTGGTGAAGTGTATGCCCGCCAAAAATAAAGCGCCCTTCAGATATGAACGGGATTCTCACTTCTGGTCGGACGTGAGGCAAATCGGACTATGATAAATGATTGTCGTGCTCAGCAGCTAGACTAAGTAATGCTGCAATAAATCCATTGCAATTGTCCCAAGTATGATACTCAAAATTGTTCAATGGTACATGCCGGTCGTTCCGGTGGCGTATCAGGTCATCGTCGAGCCTGGTAAAAGTCGGTTTCGTCCCCGTGAGTGCATACTCGTTTAAATGCGTGGGACCTTTTCTTTCGCACAAATTGACTTGCGGAAAACGCGAGAGCGTGCGTTAGCAACAAAAACACTCGATGAAGAATCAATGAGCAGTGGAATTGCTTGAATCTATGCGCGACAAAAAATGAAGGCAAGAACATGGGGCGAAAAGGGACGACACCTGTGTCGACGGCTATCCAGGAGCTGGAAAGTAGAAGTGTGCGAGAAAAAAAAAAAAAACGTGTCGCTGTGCGTCACAACAATAATCAGAGGCGCCCAATATAGTAGACTATATTAAAAAAATTGTGAAATATTATATGTCGTATCATACGTACCAAGTGATTTCTTGTTGCCGAGATAGTGTTACCGTATAATCGTTTTTGGTGAGTGAATGATTTGGGTTGCGGGGGGCAGAAAGCTATGATCCACAGGTGTTACCACCCCAGAAATACACGACGCGTACGAGTAGTCCCATTTGTATAGTAAGCCGTTCGTCCCCGAAACGTGGTTGGTTGCACACTAAAGAACTTGGGACAACACCATCGACCCGAAACCTACCGCGCACTGCTACTGCTGCGGCTGTGTACAGACACAACAAGAGCTGCTCCAGCATTCGGGAGGGCGTCATTTCATCAACCGCCAACCATCCGCAGACTCATTTTGTGGTAATACGCGAACACTAAAAACTTTGGCCGTGAATTTGATCGATCGTCTGAACATATCTGCGCACAACATGAGATGCACTACTGTTGTGTTGTACGTTTCAATCCCGATTTTCTGCCAGATCAAGCTACTACACCTTACTAAGGCAGAATGTGTGTTGTACCTTTTGAGAAGAATCGTTTTTCCCTTCGAGGTGGCTACTCCTAATTAAGTATGGCGTGCTGGCTAGTTAATGTGCTTATTTTTTGTACGTACAGCAGTACGTCTGGGGCATCGCATGCCTAACTCTCCGTGCGAATGTTTGTGGTAATTAATCCAGCAGTGTGAATTAGTGAACGTCCATCTTTATCTCGCATTATGTGACGTGACTACAATCATGTGTATTTATTTTTTTCCGGCATGAGAAAGGTGTCGACGGGTGGAAGGTGGAGTAATTTTTTGAACAAAACACGCGCCCCTTGTCGTCGACGAAGGGACGATTTTACATCATGTATATTTTACGCCATCAATAAGTTTAGTTTCCGTCAGTGGAATTTGGAATTGCAACGTCACCATTTCATGGATTTTGTGGTAAAATAGAGTACCTGGTGGAGCCTACATTCATGTCGGTTGTATTCTAAAGTCGTTACAATCGAATGCTACAAGTAACTAGTTAGTGTTGATGTTTTTATTAGCATTGGTCCTTGAGTTCAATTATCACCGCGTGCGTGGTGATATTTTGAATTTGTTTGCAAAAACCCCTCAAGAAATGATGATCAACTCCGTTGAGAGCGCCTATAAATATCAGCGTTGGTAGGCACAACTCAACGAGAGTCGACGAGGGAAGAAAATGCTTATTTATCTTCGCAATACGAATGACGGAACGTACCGTAGAGGGGAGGGTGGAGGAGGGGCCGCTATGTGACCCCAGATCTTAGATACTACTGTGCGGGAGCGCGAAGTAGCGCGAGGACAAAATGAATGGGATGATAAAAAATAAATTGTAAACAAATATGACGCTTCAGCTGTACGATCGAATATTTTGTCGAAACTCATATTTGCAAGCTGTGTGTGATGCTCCGATCGCGCGTATTACGGGTTGTGTGTCTTAATTACTAAAAATATAGGTCCGCGACTCCCCTTGCAACTACAGCGTAGCTTTCAGGATCAACAGGGTGATGTTAGTCAGTCTGTGCGCGGAAACTATAAAACCCGTTTCTGAGGGGGACAAAATCTAACAGCTGTGTAAGGAAATGCATCAGTTTATCAATTGAATCCCGTGAGTCGAATAACCGGTGAGGAGAGGGCGGAGTTTTGTTAAGGACGTGTGGGCCTGGTTTCAATCAAACGGGAGCTGGGGTGGAAAGGGGCAGGGGGGAGAGGACGGGAGGGGCAGCTCAATTTGTGCGTGGAAACTATAAATCCTTCAAGGGGATAAATCTGACGGTTTTGAAAAGAAGGCACCAATTTATCATGGGCGGGGGGGGGCAGCCCAATCTTTGCGTGGAAACAATAATTCTTCAAGGGAATAAATGTGACGGTTTTCGGAAGAATGCACCAGTTCATCATGTATTTTCTGTAAGTCGTACAAACAGTGAGTAGAGGGTGGAGTGTTCGAGGGGGTAGGGGTGGGGAGGTGGGGGGAGGGGCTAGGGGGGGGGGGGGGGGGGGGGGGCGAAAGAGCTTTAGGTGGCATAGATGTGTGAGTTTGCTATACGCGTGGTGCTAGGTCTAGGCGATGGTGCGGGTGGTGGGGAAAGAAGGGGTGTCGCGGGGGGGGGGGGTAGGAATTGCCGCAGCGGCATGGATGGCTTCAGATAGATAATAATGAGGTGATATCGAGTGCGTGTAAGTGATTATTACTCTCTGGCGGATTTCGATACTAGGCAGGGCGTTTAAGCACTAGAGAGCGGAAAAGAAGGGAAAGAAGGGAGGGAGGGAGGTGGGCGGGAAAAGTGTTTTCAAGAGGTTTAGGTCATATATAATAGTAAGTTACACTCCAGCTGTGATATCAAATATTTGGTCGAAACTCATTTTTGCAATATTGTTTGTGATACTCCGATCACGCATAATAATCATATATGTAGGGGCTTGCTATTCTCGTGGAGCTAGGTTTATGCGATCGTACGGGTCGTGGGGAAGGAGGGGGCATTGGACGGGAGGGGGGCATGCATGAAAGCTACGTCATGGATGGCTACAAAGGTAATGACGTGTTATCAATTGGGTAGAAGTGTTCAATACTTTGGCCGATTTCGATTGTAAGTGGGGCGTTTGAACAAATTGGGTGGAGGGAAAAAGCCGGGCGGCCGGGGGGGGGGGGAGGAGGGCGGAAATGAGTTGGAGCTACGTACTTGGCAATTCAGACTTCGCTTGACATAGGTTGGGGGGCGATCATGCAGAAGGTAAGTACGAAATACCGTATGTAGGAAGTTGCTTGTGTGGTTTACCGCAATTATTATAAAATTAAAATACACTCCAGCTGAGAGCTGTGAGATCGAAGATTTCGTCGAAACTCATCTTTGCAAGCTGTGTGTGATACTCCGATCGCGCGCATTACGAGTTGTGTGTCCTCATTAAGGATATAGGTCGGCGACTCCCCTTACAACTACAGTGTAGCTATCAGGGTCAACAGGATGATTTTAGTCAGTGTGTGCGCGGAAACTATAAAACCCGTTTCTGAGGGGGACAAAATCTGACAGCTGTGAAGGGAAAGCGGGGGCCTGGTTTTGATCAAAAGCGAGCGGGTTTGGAGGGGGGCGGGGGGGGGGGGGGGGGGGAGGGGCAATTTGTGCATGTAAGCTATAAATCATTTCGAGGGGATAAATCTGACGGTTTTGGCACCAGTATATTATTGGGGGCGGGGGGGGGGGGGGGGGGGGGGACCGCAATTATATCGCATCTGCCTGTACTTCTTTCTCACATTATTGTCTCAAATGTAAGATTTTTTCGCCCATGATTTTCACCGTGCCGATGTGGGGCTCTGAGGTCGTCCATTCTAAGAAAGCGAAGCTTCCGACAAATACACCAAGCGAGGTGACGTTGGCATGAGATGTCACCACTATTGAACGCGAAGGTAACTTTCCTTCATTATTAGGCATAATATGCTATTGCGTTTGGTAGAGGTTGTCAGGCGACCATGCAAACGGCCGGAGGCACGAAATACCCTGCGTAGTACGTGGTTGGTAGTGTGGTCCGCCGCAGTGTTGACATATCTGTTTGTACTTATTTTTCACTTTATATTATCTAGTAGTGTTTTACGATTTTACGTCCTGTAGATGTCGCGTCCATGTCTGGTTCTCTTGTTAGTGGTGCTAATGAAAGCATGCCCTAGCGTGTACATGTATACCATATATACATGAGCGATTTTGTGTTATTTTTCTAAAACCGTCAGATTTATCCCGTTGAAGGATTTATACTTTCCACGCACAAATTGCCTGCCCGTCCGCCACCCCAACCCCCCCCCCCCTCCCCCTCCCCCCTTCCTTCACCCCCCTCCCACCCCGCTCCCTTTAGATCAAAACCAGGCCCTCACGTCCTTCAAAACTCCGCCCTCCCCTCACCGGTGATTCGACTTACAGGATTCAATTGATAAACGGATGCTTTTCCTTCCACAGCTGTCTGATTTTGCCCCCCTCAGGAACGGATATCGTAGTTTCCGCGCACAGACTGACTGTCATCACCCTGTTGACCCTGATAGCTAAATTTGTAGTTGCAAGGGGAGTCGCGGACCTATATCCTTAATAATGAGAACACACAACCCGTAATACGCGCGATCGGAGTATCACACACAGCTTGCAAAGATGAGTTTCGACAACATATTATATCTCACAGCTTGAGTGTATTTCTTTTTCTAATATACATACGCGATGTCCGATTATACTATGAATCCCTGGCCAAAGGCGGTAAGTAAAACACTGTTCTGCGTCTACAGAACATTCTGGAAAAATATACTCTGGAGTAAATATTATAAAAAATTAAAATACACTGCAGCTGTAAAATCGAAGATTTCGTCGAAACTCATTTTTGCAAGCTGTGTGTGATACTCCGATCGCGCGTATTACGAGTTGTGTGCGTCCTCATTATTAAGGATATCGGTCGGCGACTCCCCTTAAAACTACAGTGTAGCTATCAGGGTCAACAGGGTGATTTTAGTCAGTCTGTGCGCGGAAACAAAAAAAAAACCTGTTTCTGAACGGGACAAAACCTACAGCTGTGGAGGGATATGTATCCTTTTATCAAGTGAATCCTGTAAGTCGAATAACCGGTGAGGGGGGGGGCGGAGTTTTGAAGGACGTGGGGCCTGGTTTTGATCAAAAGCGAGCGGTGTTGGAGGGGGGGGGCGGACGGGCGGGCAATTTGTGCATGTATATAGACTACCATGTACAAAATGATTATACAATCAATCCAACTGTGAGATCGAAGATTTCTGTCGAAACTCATCTTTGCAAGTTGTGTTTGATACTCCGATAGCGCGTATTACCCGGTGTGTGTACTCATAAAGGATATAGGTCGGCGACTCCCCAGTGTAGCTTGTACCAGGGTCAACAGGGTGATGTGACTGAGTCTATGCGCGGGAATAATATAACCCGTTTTGGAGGCGGACAAAATCTGACAGCTGTTGAGGGCAATGCATCTGTTTGTCAAGTGCATCCTGAAATTCGTGTAACCTATGAGGCCACCAAAGATGTTGATCGACATACTTTGGACCCCTAGACAGACTGTCTTGCGCTAAACGCCTGGAGAGACATCCTAGACAACTTGAAACCAGGGGACGATTCGTTCGTGTCTTCATTTGTGTGAAAACGCAAAAAAAAAAACATTGAAACCGCCGTCTTTTTTTCTTCCGCTCTCACGCTTCACGCCTCATTCAGTCACGCAGGGTTTTCCGCATTTAATGTACAAGAGCGATGACGCAATTGAATCTTGAAAGCAAAGGTTTAAGAGTTCGCGACGACGAAAGATGGCACGAGATGTAGGCAGTGGGGGGTGGGGGGCAGCATCGTGTACGCTAGCGCAAGAAAACATCAGCTGTAATCTGGAACATCTATTGTACAAAGTGCGACGCAGATTGATTGCTTGTGCACAGAGTTATTACTGCAAAAAGCCCTCTTTTTGACGGCTGACGTCTCTTCTCCCCTCATTGTGTTTTTCTGCATCTATGTTGATTGTTATATTGCTTTTTTGATGTCGATAATCGGCAAAATATAGCTGCACGAAATGCCCGGAATCAAAAGTCTTTGTATGGTTTAGATTTGCCTGTTGCTGGGTCGTCGCCGGCCCCACGGCCAAAAGAGAGCACGGAAGATTTCATATTTCACACGTGGTGCTCTGTTGTTGTGCTGCTGAGCGTTGTGCGTTGTGCGTTGTATGTCGTACATCTGTACTCTACACACAAACAAGGATAAAATATCAGGGGTTTCCACACAGATAAAGAGGCGTTATCCCACCCGGGGATACGGGATATATTGCCTCGACAGCCAGAAACTTCTAGACAGACAGTCTAGACAGCTCGACAGCTCGACAACTCGGCGTTGATCAACATCTTTGCTATAACGGGAGCGCGAGGTTTTGAATGGCGTGGGAGGGCGGTTTTGAACAAGAACGGGGCGGGGGGGGGGGCGGGGGCGGAGGGGCAACTCAATCTGTGCGCGGAAACAACACGTCCTTGAAGGGCACAAAATTAACGGTGTGGAAGGAATGCGTCTGTTTACCATGTGTTTCCTGTAATTCGTACAACCGGTGAGGAGAAAGCGGAGAGTTTGAAGGGGTGGGGGGGTGGGGGAGGGGGGTCCCGGAGGTATTCCCAACAGCTTTGAATAGCGTAAATGTAGGGGTTTGCTATACGCATGGTGCTAGGCCTAGGCGATGGTGCGGGTGGTGAGGAAGGAAGGGGCGAGGCGGGCTAAGAATTTTAGCAGCGTCATCGATGGCTCTAGAAAGATAATTAGGGGATATCCAGTACGTGGAAGTGCATATTACTCAGCCGGATATTGATATTAAGTGGGGCATTTGAGCAGGGGAGGGGGGGGGGGGGGAAGGGTTTTCGAGAGGTTTAGGTCGCATATATAATTTAAGTACACTTCAGCTGTGTGATCAAATATTTGGTCCAAACTCATCTTTGCAAGATTGTGTGTGATACTCCGACCGCGCGTATTAATAATATATTTAGGGGCTTGAGATGCGCGTGGCGCTAGGTCTTGGCGATCGTGAGGGGTGTGGGGAAGGAGGGGGCGTTTGGGGGGGGGGGGGGGGGGGGGGATGAATGAAAGCTACGTCATGGATGGCTAGGAAGAAAATGACGTAATATCAATTGCGTAGAAGTGTTGAATACTTTATCTAGCCGATTTCGATTGTTCGTGGGGCGTTTGAACAAACTAGGCGGGGGAAAATTATATCCATATAATCTACACATACAGCTTGCAAAAATGGGTCTCGACAATATATTTGAACTCACAGGTGGAGTGTTTTTCATTCTCATAATATGTACTAAGTATATTCTAGCAGATTTGATGTTAAGTGTGGTATACAACACAATATGTAGGTGTGATATACAATTTTTTCGACTATATATATAGCTTTGTGGCGTATAGTTGTTCATGGATTCAATATAGAACGGTTTAATCGATATGTGCAACCATGTAGTTACCATGATTTTACCGTACCGATGTGGGGCTGTGTCGTCGATATATAAAAATGTCACATTTATCCCCTCGAAATAATGTATAGTTTCCAGGCACATATTAAGCTGCCCCCCCCCCCCCCCCCCCCCGCCCCCAATAATATATTGGTGCCAAAACCGTCAGATTTATCCCTTCGAAAGGATTTATAGCTTACATGCACAAATTGCCCCTTCCCCCCCCCCCCCCCCGCGCCCCCCGCCCCCCTCCAAACCCGCTCGCTTTTGATCAAAACCAGGCCCCCGCTTTCCCTTCACAGCTGTCAGATTTTGTCCCCCTCAGAAACGGGTTTTATAGTTTCCGCGCACAGACTGACTAAAATCATCCTGTTGACCCTGATAGCTACACTGTAGCTGTAAGGGGAGTCGCCGACCTATATCCTTAATGAGGACACACAACTCGTAATGCGCGCGATCGGAGTATCACACGCACCTTGCAAAGATGAGTTTCGACGAAATCTTCGGTCTCACAGCTGGAGTGTATTTTAATTTTTATAATATATATACGACAGCGATAGACATTGTAAAATACAACAATCGAGGTGATGTGGTAATGCCATGTCATCACTATTGAGTACGAGGGGAAGCAGTGCAAATATGTAGTCAGTGTTTTGAAGGAACGTGTGACGCACCCGCGCTCATTTACGTTGTTTTTTTGACATACTTCGTTTGGCAGAGGTTGGGAGGCGATCATGCAGACGGTATGTACGAAATGACCTACGCCCTAGATGCATTGAGGAATCGGTCTTTCAGCTCGAGGACCAAGCACATCGCATTGCGCTTCTTCTCTATCCGAGAACTGGTAACGGGGGGGATGATCTCTATTCATTATGTCCCGACGGAGGACAACCTCGCTAACATCGGTACAAAGCACTTCAACAAGCACAGGTTCAAGCACCTTATGGGCCTCGGCAACAAGTTCGCCGTAAACAAGTTCACCACCGTCGAATTTAAAGGAACACGAGTAATTTGTTTGTTTGACTTTGTTTGGCATACGAGTACACTTTTGGTTTCATTCGTAGGATAGATTGTAATCATTTGTGTAGGAAGCAATGAATTTCATCACTTGGTTGAAACACGCATGACACGCTTATGTTTGCCTAAATTTGTCATCATTAGTTTTGGTACAATTCAGAGCAACTTTCATTGAGGAAGAGTGTTATGGAAATGTTAGCACATAGCCAGTGTGAGTCAATGTTCAGTAGCACTGCACCTGGACGTCGTAGATCATCGTAGACCTGTTATGTGTCGGTTGGTATGTAACGTACGTATGAATATGCGGAGGAATTACTTCTGTAGGATTATCTGTTGCCTTGACAAGTAGCTCACTCTCTCGTGTGGCCTTGATATCCAGGTAGCTCACCCTCTCGTGTGGATCTTTCCGGATTGTCTAGCATCGTAGCCATCCTGGTAATCTCCAGTACCCAGCCAACCTCTGGACTCCTGCATAGTCTGCGGTTTATCTGTGTGTGTTGGCCACATAAGCGCCAGTTGTTTACAACATCTTTACATCTTGTCCTCAACACGGAAGCACTCAAGTCTTTCAGGCTATCCACTGCACAGGGTCACCAACCCGACTAGCGTCGGGGACACAGCCTCTCTGCCACCGTGCTGGGGTATACCGCAATATCCAAAATATCCTTACATGAGGAACTCCATCGCCCAGGGACGTTTAGGCGCAAAACTTGCAACCCCCACCGTGGGATGATTTTTTTATGGTGTTGGGAGGTCACATGAACAACACAAATATTTAACTTCATCTATCGGCTGGTAGGTAGACGCCCTCGCCCACTTGATATATGCCTTCAATACAAGCCTTCAATACAGTTGTACATCAGTACAGGACGGTAGAGAGCCACGCTTTCTCTGCTCGACGCCTGACTCCCCCCACCCCCGCCTCTCTTGATAAAAGGCCTTCAAATAAAACCATACTTCAACAAGTGGACGAAAAATGGCCCCTCCTCCCCCTGCGCTTGATGCAAGACGTCTCGTTGTACTATATGTCATCTAGGGGCGGTAGAAAGTCGTGTTTCCACGGCGATTGGCCTCTGACATAACTATAAATACGCGTATATATACTATACTACTAGAAGAGACTACAGCAGAAAGCACCCCCCCCCATCTTCCGTGCTTAAAACAAGGCCTTCCATAGACGACCCTACAAGCACTATATTACCTTAGTATATTTTCGACGACCTGAGCAGCAGTGTATAGATGTATACAGGAGCTACGATTCCAGCCAAAGGTGGGCGATATAATTTCGGAGCAGGTCGGGACCGGGAGGATTGGTTAGACGAGCGATACCTGAGGAGTATTCACTATCAGGAGTACATCGCGGGGCCTCGACGTTGAAGAAACGCCGTTAGCCGACATGCTCAGACCTCGAAACCAAACTTGCCCCAGGAAAGATGGATGGGCTCTTTTCCGTTCCTAATAGATCGATCTAGAACTATGTATCTGTATCCTCCACATCAACGGGGTTTACCAGACGCGCAATGACTACACCTTAGTAAAGCAAAACCCGACCGCGCCTGGTGTTGATCACGCACGCTCTGCCCACTTGCTGCGAAAAGGCTAGTAGATTCACACGGGGATCTTCAGCTTTTTTGCTTGGGCTCAAGCACCTCTTTCTTGTTATATTTTATTCGACACATCACCGTGGTTACAACGTCCATACCCAATAAATTATCTGCGTGGTGTTCCCATTACTGAATTCGGCTTGGCCCGTTTGGAGGCGTCCGCACCGCGGGGTACGGGTACGGCGAACATGTTGATAACAACTTGTGACGTGATACCCACAACTGTGCAACAAGAACGTAATAATTCGAAGTGGTCTCCACGGGAGTTCAGAGCCGGCAAATGCCGGTCAACAATACCAGCAGTGCACAGGACACATACATAGACCTATATTGTTTTGATCATTTCTGTTAATATGCACTTAGACTCCGCAGCTGAACTTGTAATAGGTTGCCCACTCAGCGTTTCTTCTGGACGTGCCGTGGTCTCGTATCAGCTAATAATATTGTTTATGCACGTCGATAATAATTGGTTTCTGCGACCTCGCTCTCTCGCGCTTTCCACTCATCACTCTTTTGGCGAGAACGTGTGCCTACCACTTTTAATTGTACGAGGACCAATATGCACTTGGTGAGACTTCAACCAACAATTGGTGTTTTAGACCCAGGCTACGGTAGGGGGGTCCCCTTTTGGGCCTTTTATTTCAGTGGCCAGGGGTCACTCGCGCGAGTAACCCCTTTGTTCCTATGCGATTTTACGTATTCTTCATGTTTTTCATTGGCGAAATTAATTCGCAATGCAAAGGTGATCTAAGCTGCGCCGAAACAAGTGCCTGAACCATCTTCATCTGTGGGGTACAGAGACACTCGTGCGAGTGGCTCAAACACACCACTGAAAATGGGGGTACCCCCCCTACCGTAGCCTTGGTCTTTAGCGAGGGCAAGATTCACCTACTACTCAATTGGGGACGTCGACTTGTGTGATTTTAGGCCTCGGCGACAGGAATGGGCCGGCAACCTCGGTGCTCTATCTCTGTCGACGCGAAAAAGAGAGAGGTGAGCCGGGAGCCCATAACCATATCTACGACGAGTAATGATCTGGGAACGACCTGAAAATTTATCGCGAACGTCTCCGTCCACTCGCAAGGCGTGTGCTGTGCGCGCTGCTCGATCCCTTCCACCTGCTTACGATACCGTGAATTTATACTATAGACTGTATGTATATATATAATGAGGGCAAACATCCAGTATTACGCGTGATGGAAGTATCACACACCGCTCGCAAACATGGGTTTCGACAAAGTCTTTGATATCACAGCTGGATGGAGCGTATTTTGAATTATTGTAGTACACCTAAGGAACACATATAGTCTTTAAATGCGTTGAGGGAGGAGAAAAAACAGGTCGTTTAATCTTACATTTGATACTGGTGATGTGAAAAAGAAGCACAGGCAGATGTGTCAAAATTGCGGTAGACCACACTACTACCAACCGAATACGCCGGGTATATCGTGCCTACCTGCCGGATGCATGATCGGCTGACACTCTGTACTGAATGAAGTAAAACATGCCTAACGAGGTAACGTAATTGAGCACGGGCACATCAAGCGTTCTATTCCAAACACTGACAGTTTGCACTTCTCCCCCTCGTGTTCAATGGTGGTGACATTGAATAACCACATAACCTCGCATGCTGTATTTGAAATATTTTCCTCTGTCTTGAAATTGGCGACCTCAAAGCACACGATAAAAGTAATGGGCGTATAGTCTAATCGTACATTAGCAAACAATAATGTGAAAAGGAAGTACACGCAGATACGTTAAAATTGCGGTAAACCGCACTACCAACCCATTACGTAGCCGTGTTGTCGCAGTACACAGGCATTTGTGCAAACTCCTTCCCGAATCCAAACTCCGTCAGCATGTTTCAGCAAAACACTGCTTGCTTTATCGCCAGGGCGGACGCGAACAGCTCCGCTTCCATGGTGGACATCGCAGTCATGTTTTGCAACACCGACCTGAAGCTCATCGGAGCGTTTGCCAGCATCGTCACGTACCTAGAGGTCGACTTCCCGTTGTCAGGGTTGATTGCCCAGTTCGAGTCCGAAAAGGTCGCGAGCTTAAAACCAGCTTTCCTGTAGGTGATGCTGAAGTTGGTCGTTTCTGCTAGAGAGCGAAGAGCATGCTTTGCCGCCACCATGTGCACCTTGCTGGGTTTCGCCATCGGGCGAGCTAGTTGGCCTGTCGCGTACATGATGTCAAACCTCAGCACTTGCGCAATGTGCATGAGCGATCCGACGATCCCTTGGTACTTGCGCGTCTCCTCCTTGTGAAGAAGTGTGTCCTCGGGCTGGTTGTTCGAGTTTTCGGAGCCGTAACCAGGTGTACTAGTCAGCTTGCAGTCCGACATCCCGAACCGTTCAAAGATCAATTTGCAGTATGCCTCTTGGGAAATAGTCAAGGCACCTTCCTCGCGATCCCTCTTGATTTCCATTCCGAGTACGAGAG
Organism: Undaria pinnatifida; assembly: GCA_012845835.1. Taxonomy (NCBI): domain Eukaryota; class Phaeophyceae; order Laminariales; family Alariaceae; genus Undaria; species Undaria pinnatifida. The sequence continues at coordinate 25,053,241 of JABAKD010000025.1, forward strand.
ATGCTTCCCCCATGTCGGTCATTTTGAAGCGCTTTTGCAACTTCCCTTTCACCATCGAAATGGCGTTAGAGTCGTTGCCGGCCAGGAGAAGGTCATCGACGTAGAGAGTCAGGCAGATCTTGGCCCCGTTGTGATCGTACAAATACACGCACGGGTCTGACTTGAGTGCGACGGAGTCAATCTCGACAAGCACGGGATCGATGGTGTTGAATCAGTTGCCCGGGCTTTGAGCAAGTCCGTAGAGGCTCTTATTCAGCTGCATTGCCATGTGATCTCCATCCTTGTCCTTGACCTCGAAACCGGGTGGTTGTTCAGCGAACACTTGGTATTGGATGTCCGCGTAGAGGAAAGCGGTGGAAACATCCATCTGGTCGAAGATGAGGTTGAACTCCACGGTGATGCACGCCACCATTCGCACGCTCTGGATCCTGCACACCAGAGCGTAGGTGCTGCCGCAATCGAGTCCGGGAACTTGGTTCCAGCCCTGGGCCATGACATGTCCCTTGAAAGAGCCGTCGGCCTTGCGTTTGAACACCCACTTGGACTTGATGCGCTTCCTTCCCGGAGGGACGACTGAGCGCAGGACGAGTTCATAGACCTTGCTGTCGTTGAGGCTTTTCATCTCGCGTTCGGCAGTTGCGTTCCATTTCGCTGCGTCCGGTGAGGCCCGTGCTTCCTGGATGTTGCGAGGGACGTCTGGTTGCACTGCTCTTACGGCCTATGCGTATTCCGTGAATCCAAATGCGGCGTCCCTGTGCGCGACGTCAGGGAAATCCCCCATCGCGGGAAACGCGTACGAAAGCCGACGAAGCTCGCTGAGGGTCTTCTGGTTGGGCACGCGCGATATCGCCCGGGTAATCCTGGTGTAAGGAGGGGCTGACGTGGAGCCTGGATCATAACGAGAACCACGCCCACTCACGGAACCACGTCCACCACGCGTCGCGATCCCTCCCCGCGCAGATGCACCACGCAAAGAGCCACCGCGGATATCACGCCCACCACGATATGAACCACGCCTACACGCGCTACGAACCTGCGATGCAGCACCAACTGGAGCAAAACCAGTACCCGACGTACCAGGCGGCGACGCTGGACCAGATGATTAACCGGGCCGGAGCAGGACAGGAAGGTGATTCGGCAGGTAAAGGTGCACCGTTACCCGACTCAGGAGGTCTGACTCCTCCAGGCGATGCAAAGCTGTCGTCCGCAGGCGCATCCTCGGCGGCAGGAGAAGGGTCAGCGGAGCTGAGCCCAAGGTCACGGTTGTTGACGGTGGAGATGTCCTAGAGAAGCTCGAGAACAGACGGGTCCCCAACGGCATGTTTGGGAGAAAGCGCATCGACCGAGTGGTTGGTGGTGTAGTTGCGCACATTTCGGATCATGTCGTTCTGGTCGGCGTAAGTGAACCCCCCGTCGTCAAAACCACGCTCGTCCAGCAAAGGCGGCGCGGGGGTCGTTTCAATGAAGATAACGTTGCGACTCTCTTGCACCCGTCTTGTCTGAGCGTTGTAGAGACGGTAGGATTTGCTGTCCAGGCTGTAGCCCACCACCAATCGTACTTCCCACGCACGGCTTTCCAAATTCTTGGTGTGCGTTTCTTCGTGCACAAACTCCCGTGCCCCGACCACCCGAAGGTGTCCAAGGTGCGCGTCTTTGCCGTAGAGCGCCTTGTACGGCGTCGCGTTGTGAAATGCTGCATGAGGAGTCCGGTTGCTCAGGTAGACCGCCGTGTGCATCAGTTCTCACCAAAGAAGGCTCGGCCATATAAAATCAGCGAGCATGCAACGCACGATGTTCATGATCGTCCTGCCTGCACGCTCATTCGCTCCGATCTACCTGGGGGTGTTCGGCAATGCAAATTGTAGCTGGATCCCGATGTCCAGGCAGTACTCTCGGCAGGCCGCGCTCGTACACTCGTTTCCCTTATCCGCACGAAGCACGTGGATGCGCTCGCTGCGGGAGATGACGGTCCCCTTGTTGAACAACTCCAGGGCGTCAGTCAAGCAAGTCTTATCCCTTGTGAGGACGAACTCCTTCCACTTGGTGTGTTGGTCGACAAACCTGGCGGCGGATTTGAAGCCGCCCAACGCGGTAGGCGTGAAGGGACCAAGGGTATCGACGAATACGATCTGAAAGGCGCGTCAAACGCCGTAAACGGCGTGCTTTGGGTGCGGCTGTTGAGAACTCTTACCAAGAGGGCAAGCACTGCAGTCCTGCACGTCGCCGGTGTAATCGATGCCGTTGGCCGCCTCCTTCCTCAACACATCCAAACCCTTGCTGTTGATGTGCCCCATGCGCCGGTGCCAGAGACTAATAGTCTCCACCCGCAAGGAAAGTCCGTCAGGAGCTTCCCCAAGGGTCTGCCGACCGCCATCCCCAGCGCCGAGCTTCACGGTGATGGACCAAGTGATCTTGCCGGTATTATCCACTCCTCGGATTTTCATCGTGACGACTACGTCCCTCGACTCCAGCCTGGGGTTGTCCGGATAGAAGAGGGAGGCCACTCCATTCGACCGCGCAGCGGTGACGGAAGAGAGGTTGGTCCCCAGCTCCGGTACTAAGACGACACGGAAGGAAACTTGCCTGTCGTGGCCGCTGTCGTCGACAACCGTGCCGAAGAAAACCCCCGTCGTAACGCCGTGAAGAACGTGCTGCCCAGCGGCAATGATCGGGAGCGGGATCCGAAGGTCTTCAATGTCACGCATGTGAGCCCGCAACGCCAGGCGTAAGCGCAGGATTTAGGGAATTGTCCGTCACTCCGGTATCCTCCAACATCAGGATGGACGATCCGTCGGAGCGAAAAGGAGCGACCGACGACTCCACCGCAGGAGAAGCCATGAAAGCACCGAAATACTAGGAAGGCAAGTGGTGATCCCGCGCAGACGACGCGGATGAGGCAGAAGCGGAATCCGCTGGCGAGGCGGCGGAAGCTGCAGAGGCGCCAAGAGCGTTGAAGGAGAACCCGACCGTGGTTGGTTCCGAAGGGGTTTGAGACGCCTGGGGCACCGCCGTCTGAAACGGCTGCGCCAAGTGGGAGAAACTGGCCAGACCGGCTGCCTGAAGCAGTGCCAGTTTCGCAGCCGACCCTCGAAGCTCCTCTTGCTTATTCTTGTTTCGGATGTCCTGCTGAGTCTTGCACTTAGCATCGCTGTGCGTCTTCGTTCGGCGAAAGGAGCACCACTTGGACTGCCTACTCCCCCCCCTTTCGCGCTCCTGGCCTCTCGTCTTCCCTTTCGTCGGTCGGGACGGCTGCGCAGACTTCGGACAGTCTCGCTGAAAATGTCCAAACTCCTTGCAGCGGTGGCACTGGTCGCTGCTGGACGCGGCCATCGAGGCTCCTCTGCCCGAGACCGCGGGCCCCGCCGCCTTGCGTGACTGCTGGTCCACAAAGAAGCGGTTGACCGTGTCCTGAAGACAGTCGACAGATGTAAATTCGTTTCGGTAGTGCATCCCCCGGATAAAGTAGAATTCCGGGGTAGACGTCAGGCCCGAGAGCATGATATCCAGGTAGACTTCGTCTGATACTTTCTCCCCCAGAGTCTCGGGGCGGAGCTTGAGCTCACATCCCTTGGAGAAGAAATCAACAGAATCACCACCCGCATAGTGCGTGAGGGCGAAGAGCTTCTTGTCGCACGCACGCCGAGCTTCTTGGTTGTGGGCGTCAAACCGCGCGTTCAGAGCCGCCCAAGCCAACTGTTCGTTGCCTTCGGCGCTAGTGCCCGCCTTTCGGTGAGCCTGAACGGTGATCCGCGCCGAGCCGGTAGTCGCGAAGAACAGGAGGGGTAGAGGCGGCTGTCGGCCTTGTCCCAAGCGGTAACGTCGGCCAGAGTAGCAGCCAGAGGGTCTGGCCGGGCCGATCCGCGTAAGACCGTGAGAAGCTCCGGCGCACATGGATGTTGATGACGTGGTCGAAGCTCTCCTTCCACACGCGAAAGGTGGACCCAGAGCATTGTCCAATGGAATCTAGTAAACGGTGGAGCCCAGAACTAGAGTTTGATGAGTTCGCCATAGCTTAGAGACAGGGACACGCGATGGGGGTGATTGAAAAGCGCTGCACCCGCAAGACTCCCTGATCACCTGAGACGGGCCGGCGCGCCTGAAATGTGTGGGGCAGCTCTACACAGAGGCAAGGTGAAAGGTAGGTCGCAGAGCCGTTCTTGGCAACCCGAGTCCGCCGGAAGCTTGCAACCGCCCCGCTCGGACGACTGCGCTCCCGTGAGCACAGTTGTGACCAACCGCAGTTGACGAGGCTGCGGTGATGTGTCGACCAGTCAGCTCCGGCCACGTAACTGGTCCTGCAGGTACACAGCGTGGTGCATTGCGTAGTGTTACGCGTCTTTCAGCGCAAACTTTACGTGAGCTAGCAGGTGTGAGTAGCTGTAGCAGCGGCCGGCTACCAGCTAGCAGTCGTATCCTCAACCTACACACGCGACCAAGCCGGCAAAAAGGTATGTGGAAGGTGTCTTGGACAGACTGCGCCTCGCGAAGAATCTAAGCGCAGGCGATTCGGTATTCGGCACTCAGTTGCAAACACGCGGAACCGAGTATAGGAAATAACGGCACTCCGCGCGCAGAACCATCAACCTGCACAACTCTATTCACCGACCGGAGTCAGCGCCTAGGAACTGCGCCCCCGAATGCTTTACACAGACAGTTGCGTACGGATTGTGCCGCCGAGAGCCCAGGTGATCAGTCCGGGCCCAATAAGCAAGCGGGTTGACTCAGTGTGGCCTCCAGCAGAAAGCTGACTCCAGCAGTAGCTCCCCGCAGAAAAAAACCCAAAAATATCCAAACCCTGAAGGATCCAAAAGTTGCGAATCTTGGAGGACGGGTGTGCTCTTCACAGCACTCGGCGACAGCAGTAGACGCGCATTCGCCGCAGGTCCCCACTCACACACGAGGCTATAATAACTTTTCATGGATATTGTGGTATACCCCAGCGCGTTGGCAGAGAGGCTGTGTCCCCGACGCTAGTTGGGTTGGTGACACTGTGCAGTGGATAGCCTGGAAGACTTGAGTGCTTCCGTGTTGAGGACAAGATGTAAAGATGTTGTAAACACTGGCGCTTATGTGGCCAACATACACAGATAAACCGCAGACTATGCAGGAGTCCAGAGGTTGGCTGCGTACTGGAGATGATCAAGATGGCTACGATGCTAGACAATCCGGAAAGATCCACACGAGAGGGTGAGCTACCTGGAGATGAAGGCCACACAAGAGAGTGAGCTACTAGTCAAGAAAACCTACAGAAGTAATTCCTCCGCATATTCATACGTACGTTACATACCAACCGACACATAACAGATCTACGATGATCTACGACGTCCAAGTGCAGTGCTACTGAACATTGACTCATACTGGCTATGTACTAACATTTCCATAACAGAGGAACTGCCGGTCAATGAAGTCTTTTCACGAGTACATTATACTCTTGGACTAGGGCATAGAAGCTTGGACGGGTTGTGCGAACGAATGCCTTCCAAGTATTTTTTCGGGTGAGATATTGAGTTTGTCATGTGAGCAGCTCAGGTACTCTCGGCTGCAACGCTACCGTGGGATGGCTCGCCTGACGGAACACATCATGGTGGGTTTGAAAAACGATATTGCGCAACATCTTGGCACATTCCGGCCGTAAGCCATGGTCAACAGCGTACTCGACCGCCGTCTCCAACGAGCTCACACGATCATGCATCTCCACCTCGAAATCCTGGATCATCACGGGTAATCGAGACAGCAGCGTCAGCGTTACCTCATCTTCAACGTCACTTGACGATAGCCGCCAGGCCCAAACGCCGTGACAGCCATGGTTGCCCGCAGCATTGCACTGGCGTTGGACTCGCCGAAAGCAAGAGCTGTAAACTTCATCCCAGAGTCATCTTGACATCTGCGTGTTCTTTTAGTACAGATGTGCATTGAGCTGCGTCATGATGTCGATGCCGATTTTTTCTTTCAGCGAGTTCTGCCCGATGATAACCACATCGCCGCGCAAGGGAACACGATAAACGGCGTTGTCAACCGAAACTGGTCCCCAAGCAGTGTCGATCATTGAGTGGAGCGGACACCATTGCGTCTCAATATACACAACCCTGGCCCAACGACGTCAACACATGCCCATGCCCAACAAACGCCTGCGTTAACAGGATTTGGGTTATCTCCGGCTGTTTCTGCAGACCCTCTACCAGCTCATCCGATGTTGCTGTAACTCCTGATCCAGAATCCGTCAGCACTTTAACCTCAGAAGCCGCGGAAGCACCGGGAACCGCGAAACGCCCTGCGACATGCTGCGGCAGGGCCTCCAAGCGCTGTTCGGTCTCCACCGTGACCACGTTCATATCACCACCTCCATCCAGCTGTAAGGTCGAGACACGCGCTTATGAAATGATCTGGAATCACCACGTGACTGCTGCGACGCGGGTGCCGGCAGCTGCACCGAAACGGAGTGCAGAAAAACTGGCGCTGCTTTCTGTGCCACAGCGCTGTGAGACACCTGGTGCTGCACCCTTTCGGTGAGCCCATAATTACTGACGTCATCCTTTCCCGTGGTATGCGAACGTACAAGCAGTCGTCATCTTTTTGCCTAGATGGTTCAGGCGCAGAAGGTTCGGGACTCCAAATACCACCGTTATTGTGGTGGTCTTGTACGCTCTAGCTCCACGGCCGCCGCAGGGGCCATACCGGTTGTCTTGCTCCGGGTATGCTGAGCGGAATCGCTTGGAGACTGCTGCTGCTGTACAGGGGTCTGACCGTGCCTCTGGCAACGGACACCTTTCACCGCCAATCCCAGCTGGCTTTGGGAGCGGACCCGCTGCTTGTGACCTTGCTTGCCACAAAACAAAGCAGTACTTGTTGTCGTACCGACGGTTCCGCTCTGCTTTCACACCGGCAGCCTTGGCACTCTCGCGTGTGTCGTGCCCGTCAGCAGTACTTCCCTGCGGCTTGGTCCCCTCAACAGCCACCGACTTAGCGTAACGCCGCTTTGCTGTTTGCCGGCGTACAGAATCGTTGGCCTCATTTATTGCTTAGTCCCGTTGCTGCTTGACAATTATGCTGAACAACGCGTAAAGCTCATGCGTTACGAGACTGAAACGAATTTTTTTTCAAGACCTCGCGGAGGAGATCAAGTGGCTGCATTCCCGCCGCCATTGCCTCCACCAACACATTCCTATGCTTTAGCGTGTGCTGGACCGGACGGCCGCTCCACCTCCATGAGCCCGCTGACAGCAAGGAATTTCTAGGGGGCACGCTTTTGCATGAACACCGTGCTATCTACCGGCCGGCTCGCATGCATCTTCAGCGCACGGAATATCTGCCCGCAAAAATACACCTCAGTCGTCTGCTGCATATCAACACCAGCAAACCTTTAGGGCCCTTGAAAAAGCTCCTCATCCGAGCAGTCGACTCAGGGCTTCTCATCATAGACTAAATCACCCGCCAAAATTTGGGTCGCCGAATCCACCAGCTCACCCCTCCTCGCGAGTACCCGGTCTCCTCCATCTTGGTTTGTGATACGCATGTGCGCTGCTCGTACTCCGAGTAGGAAACAAGAAATTCACCCATATCCACGAAGGTAACTACATCACCACCCAACATTGGCGGTCTATCTCCCTCGATCGCGACCTTGGTTTCCGGCTTCAGCCGCCGCCGGCCCGGCCTCCACCTCTTAGGCTGACCCAGTTAGCAGAATGAACTCCGTCTCCGCCCTGCGCTCGTGCTCCTCTTGCTTGTTTAGCTGGTGTCTCACGCCAGGATGCAAAGCAGTGCTTTCCGGCCTCCGAAAAAAAAATGGTCACGGTTTGGGCAGTAAGCAGAACTCACCCAACTCAATTGAATTGTACCGACTCGCGCGACCGCGGGCCCGGTGGTATCAGCTCCGAGGACTTCCACTCCTAGGCTAGGACTGCGTTTGTCCACAATGCAGTAGTTTGTTGGTTATCACACGGAGAAGTGACATGACATCGGCCATCGACCTTCCCGTTTGTATCGCAACATCTCAAGAGCTCACAAGAAATGCCAACAATGACAATTGAACTCGTCGACAAAACTATATCCAACCATTGGACGGTAACATGCCAAACGATACGACAACAACGGCACAAATGTGACGGTGCCATGTATGCTGCCTGTATGTTTGGAGCTTAAATTTGACTAGTCGATGTTAAGTGTCGGTGGTAAAACGATGTACGCCCTCGAAGAGGTGGACAAGTTATTTGTGAAACCACTGCGTGACGCGAAAATAGGTGAAAACAACAGAGAACATAATTATGCTTGAAGTTACGACGCATGCGTAAAGAAAGCAATCGGACAGTCATATGGCTTGAGGTGGGCCAACCGTCGCGAGAGCACGAGGTCGACCGCGGGGCAATCCCCAAGTCCCTTCGTACGTCATCCCCGATCAATGAAAGCGCCGGCTATTTTGCGGGCTCCCTTCTTCTCTCTTCGCCCTGACGGGAATGGCACGCCGAGGTAGCTCAGCATTCTGCTCGCTTACTGCAATAACCACTGCCACAGTCAGGGGGGGGCGTGCGTAGTACCGGTTACGGTTGATAAGTGACAATTATTCCCGAGTATAGTGCTGTGTGTGGTCGAATCGATTAGCCCGAGCGCGGAATCCACTCCAGCCGTAAACCATTACCTGTACCTCGAATAGTGCGGGCGTCCGGTATTCTGCAGGTATTGCTGGCTGGTTCATACCGTCACGCAATAAATGGAGACCACCCCTATCTACTGCTTGTACGGCTTGTATTCTTGGGTTGTTAGGCGTTGTCGAGTCACGGGTTGCTTGTTTTTACGCTGCCCAAGGGACGAGTTGCAGGCTAAAGGGCTGGGCTGCCTCCCACAGTGGACGACTGTGGGAATGGCTTCCGCGTGCACGGCTGCTGTAACAACGGGTCAATGGCGTATGGGCGAGTGGTTCGACAGGTCAAGATCATAGTAAGTAAATGTCTCGGTGTCGAGAAACCACACTTTCTGTCAGGAAAGCTGAGTGTTTATTGTTGACTGAAATAAACTATTACGACGTGTCACGAGGAACTAGATACCTGCCGTTGCCAATGTCGAAACTGCAACAGGGCATAAATAAATTACAACGGGCCGTTCGTGCTGAAATAAGCAGTATGAGCCCCTCTCGTTGGTTTGGGTTAGGAATTTAACGCTCGCCGCACATGGTACTCTATACCACTGGGCATTTTACATCACAAAAAATGGCTACATTCGATATATATTATAAAAAATGAAAATATACTCCAGCTGTGAGATCGAAGATTTTGTCGAAACCCATCTTTGCAAGCTGTGTGTGATACTCCGATCGCGCGCATTACGAGTTGTGCGTCCTCATTGAGGATATAGGTCGGCGACTCCCCTTACAACTACAGTGTAGCTATCAGGGTCAACAGGGTGATTTTAATCAGTCTGTGCGCGGAAACTATAAAACCCTTTTCTGAGGGGGACAAAATCTGACAGCTGTGAAGGGAAATGTATCATTTGATCAAGTGAAAATCTTGTAAGTCGAATAACTGGTGAGGGGGGGGGGCGGAATTTTGAAGGACGTGGGGGCCTGGGTTTGATCAAAAGCGAGCGGGTTTGGAGGGGGGGGGGGGGGGGGGAAGGGGGGGCAATTTGTGCATGTAAGATCTATAAATCCTCTCGAGGGGATAAATCTGACGGTTTTGGCACCAGTTTATTATTGGGGGAGGGGGGGGGGGGGGGGGAGGGGGGGGCAGTTCAATATGTGCGTGGAAACTATACATTATTTTGAGGGGATATGTGTGACGGTTTTGGAAATAATGCATCAGTTTATCGTGTATATCTTGGGGTAAGTCGTACAATCAGTGAGTAAAGAGGCGGTGGAGTGTTCGAGGGGGTGGGGTTGGGATGGGTTGGGGGGGGGGGGGGGGGGGGGGGGAAGGGCTTTAAGTGAGGGGTTTGTTATACGTGTGGTGCTAGGTCTAGGCGATGGTGCGGGTGATGGGGAAAAAGAGGGCGTTCGAAGCGGGGGGAGGGGGGGGGGGGGGCACAGCGGCATGGATGGCTCTCGGAAGATAATGAGGTATATCCTGTGCGCGAAGTGTTTATTAATCTGGCGGATTTCGATATTTGGTGGGGCGTTTGAGTAAGGGAGAGCAAAACGGGGGGGGGGGGGGGGGGGGGTTAGGAGGTTTAGGTCACAAATAATATTTAAATACACTTCGGCTGTGATATCAAAGATATGTAGCAGCTTGTTATACGCGTGGTGCTAGGTCTAGGCGATCGTGCTGGTGGTTGGAAAAGAGGAGGAGTTGGAGGGGGGGGGAGGGGGGGGGGAGGGGGGGGGGAAGAATTGAAAACTACGTCATGGATGGTCAGAAAGATAATGACGTGATATCAACTGCGTATAGGTGATTATTACTCAGGCCGATTTCGATTGTGAGTGGGGCGTTTGGACAAACTAGGCGGAAGGGGGGGGGAATCGGGGGACGCGGGGGGGTGGGGGGGGGGGGAGGGTTGGGTTTGTTTCAAGAACAAGAGGGGTCAGTGGAGGGGGAGGGGAGGGGGGGGGGGGGTGGGCGGGGGGCGGGACATTTCAATATGTGCGCGGAAACCATAAATCCTCAAAGGGGACAAACCTGACGATTGAAGCAATAAGACATCCATTTATATCATCTGGCTTGTAATGTTTACTATTCTAGAAGGTTTGATGTTAGATGCAGCATGCAACCCAGTGTTTGAGTGTAGTAAATAACGTGTTAAATACTCATAATTTGTTGTTGTATTATACATGGATCGAAAGCTAGAATATTTTATAGAATATATTATAAAAATTAAAATACACTCCAGCTGTGAGATCGAAGATTTCGTCGAAACTCATCTTTGCAAGAATATATGTAGTTACCATTATTTTCTGACATCGCTAAATATAAGAAAGAGATACGTATTAGCAAATACAGCATGCGAGGTGATGTGGCCATGCACTGTTTGTCACCACCATCATACAGTTACCATTATTTTCCGACATCGCTAATTATACGAAAGAGATACGTATTGCCAAATACAGCATGCGAGGTGATGTGGTCATGCACTGTTTGTCACCATCATCATACAGTTACCATTATTTTCTGGCATCGCTAATTATACGAAAGAGATTATACGTATTGCCAAATACAGCATGCGAGGTGATGTATGTGGCCATGTATTGTCTCCGCCATTGACCATTATCATTAGAGGAAGTGATGCGAATCGTCAGTTTTAAAGGAACGCTTGGTATACATGTGCTCAATTACGTTACCTCGTTAGTCATACTTGGTATACACGCGCTCAGTTACGTTAGTAATACTTCGCTTGGCATAGGTTGGGAGGTGATCATGCAGACGGTATGTACGAAATACCCTACGTAATGGGTTGGTAAGGTTGTTTACCGCAATTTTAACACATCTGCCTGTGCTTCCTTTTCCAAATTAATTTTGTCTCAAATAAATGTACGATTTCACGCCGATGATTTTACCTTGTCGATGTGGGGCTCTGCGGTCGTCAATTTTAAGTCAGAGATACGTCCTACAAATACATCAGGCGAGGTGGGTATGTGATGTCGTATATATGCGATGTGCTTCCTTTTCCGAATTATTTTTGTCTCAAAAAAATGTACGATTTCACGCCTATGATTTTACCTTGTCGATGTGGGGCTTTGCGGTCGTCAATTTTAAGTCGGAGATACGTCCTACAAATACATCAGGCGAGGTGGGTATGTGATGTCATATATATGCGATGTCATCGCTATTGATCGCGAGGGTGATTTTGCTTCGTTAGGTATATGGTACTGTGTTTCGTAGAGGTCGTCTCAGGAGGGTATGCGATGGGTCGGCAGTGTGGTTTATCGAAATTTTCTCAGGTCTGCCTGTGCTTCCTTTTCAACTTATTGTTGTCTTAAATGTACGATTTCACGTCCATGATTTTTACCGTGCCGCTGTGGGGCTCTGAGGTCGCCAATTCTAAGACAGAGATACATGTTACAAATACAGCAGGTGAGGTGGGCATGCAACGTCATATCTATGCGATGTCACTACTATTGAACGCGAGGGTGACTTTACTTCGTCAGGAATATGCTACTGCGTTTCGTGAAGGTTGTCTCACGTGGACATGCGATGTCACCACTATTGAACGCGAGGGTGACTTTACTTCGTTAGGCACATTCCACTGCGTTTTGAATGGTAGAGGTTGTCAGGCAATCATGTAAGCGGATGGAGGCACGAAATACCCTGCGTAATAGGTTGGTCGTGTGGTTTACCGCAGTGTTAACATCCCTGTCTGTACTGTACTTACTTTTCACATTGTTATAGACTATAGTGTACGCTTATACGTCCTGTTTTCTTCCCACTGTCGTCGAAGACGTTGTAGTCCTGTAGATGTCGGGTCCATGTCTGGTGCTCTTGTTAGTGGTGACCATGAAAACATGCCTTAACATGTAGTAGATGATCGCTGAGTGGTGTTCCTTTCCTTTACATCAAGCCAGGTAGTTAATGCCAACGCAACCGCTTGCTTGAAAAACGACAAAGAAATTCCTCACACACCTGACACAGAGAAGACGCGCCCGAGGATTGTTCAGTATACCGACGGTCAGGAACAGGTTACATTCGATATTTATATATATATTAGGGGGTTCCACTTTCGATATTTTAGGCTTCTGGTGAGCCCTGGAGAGATGGATTTCGAGGCGCATAGCCCATGGCGTGGCGCTTCCCCGTGTGATGGCGGACGGACTGTTGCATTGTCGACAAATACACTCCAAGCTGATGAGACGAAATCCTCGCAGCTGGTGCTACCGGGCGCACGGTCCGGAGCTGGTGCAATTCATTTGAATTGGGCAAGTCCTTGGTAATTGAGGCCAGTTTTTTCATCGTTCGAGATGACCCGAGATGAGGTCCACGTCTCGGCAAGCTATTTTCTGGACGTTCCTCACTTCCCTCGCCCCTTTCGCCGGCCGGCCTCGGTGCTGCCCAGCTGTGACTCCATCCTTTCGCAGGCCGGAAGTCGATGTTTTGCTTCGTGTTGGGGTGGGACACCAGCCGAGAGCAAAGACAGAGCCTAAACGAGCACGTGGGGCTTGAGCACAGGGCCCTGGCGGAGCCCACCTCGCACGTTAGGGTAGCCTAAGAGAAGGATGCCGAGGTGTTGGCCGGGAAAGCCTGTTATACCGGTGACGATCAGGAAAGACAAATCTGCTAGGCTGGGTCATGTTGTCATGTACGAAGAAATGCGCAATTTTTTTTGTTGCCCACTCGGACTACAGGCAGCAGATGCATATTTCAAACCAAGATGGAGAAGACGGGGTGCTCATGAAGAGGCGAGAGCTGGTTGATTCGGCGACTGAAACGATGGTGGCTGATGCGCTCTACGATGGCAAGCCCTGGGCCGATCTCGCCAACGAGGAACCAATGCCAGGCCGAAACCGTTTGCTGGCGTTGATGTACAATGGCGACTTCTGTCGCCAGATACTTTATTTGATCGCAAGAACATGGTGGATGCAAGCGTGCCCGCAGGCAGCAGAATGCTCATGCAAACGCGTACCCTCGAGAACTGTCTTGCTGATAGCGGGCTCACGGAGAGGGTGAAGCCCAACAGTCAGCAGTACACGTTAGAGCATTGCAAAATGTTGGTTCAGGCGTTAGCAGCGGGAATGTAGGCGCTCCCGTTGCGCCGACAGTTCGGTCTCAGTGGTGCGGTTTGATCTCGTAATGGATGACCCTTGGACGTACTGTTCAGCATCATTGCCAATCAGAAACGGAACCAAGCTGTAATCGAGACGAAGGACCCGGCACGCTGGCAAACCGTAAAGAGGTTTGACGCTAGGTCTGTGGCTGCTGCGGGGACCAAATCGCAGGGAGATGCTGCTGACATAGCACAACGAACCCAAGGGTTCCAAGGCCGCTGGTGCGAAAACAGGGCGAAAGCGTAGGTACGACAATAACTAGAGTTGTGTGTGTAGCAAGCAAGGCCACAAGCATCGGGACTTCCCCCAACGCCAGCAGGGTAAGGCGGGGAACGACGTTCATGGCCAGAGCCACGACCGGACCCCCAAACAACAACAGCAATCCACACGCGGTCCCGTTCGGCTTACCAGGTGCAAGACCACCAGGACAAAGTCTTCGCCTGCCACCCATCGAGCTAAAAGATACAACACAGCCTCAAACCCAGGGGTCACGGAGACCAAACCTACTGCGCGTGAAGTGTCTACGCATAGTCATTACGATAGTTACGTGTACATTCGCGTGTTGCGAGAGCAGGTGGCGCATGTGGATGCCAGGCTCACCAAGACGATGCTGACCACCATGTTTCCCGGGGGCCTGGGCCACAGAAAGAAGCGACATCGTCACTCCTTTCTAGTTCAGCTGCTGGCACCCACGTTCCAGCAGTTAGTGGAGATTCCAGCGCCGCAGATTCGCTCGTGTCAAGATTTTCACCATGGCGAGTGATTTGATACAAACATCGATGACGTTTAGACACCGAACTTCGTTTGGAGCCGCTGAGGCAGCCCTTCGCTGGGTGTCTTCTGGTCCCATGTGCTTCCGCGGCTGCTGACGTCAAGGTGCGCGTGGATTCTGGCTCAGACAATTCAGCGACGTCTGGGGAGCTGGTAGAGGCCCTGCTGGGACAGCCGGGTGTGGCGTAGTCCTCGACACCGTAGGTCTTTGCTGGGTATGTGCGTGTGGTGACGTCAATGGGCCACGAGTGTGTCATTAAGACGCAATGGTTCCCGCTCCACTAAACGATCCAGCTCCATGGGGACCAGTCCGGTTTGCTACGCCGTTCATCGTGCTCCCAGGGGGACGCAATGTGACACACTCGGGCAGGAGACGATGCGACTGAAATGCGACCTCCACGCAATGTGGCATGACTAAAGCATATGTACTGAGGGTACACAGACGTCATAATGACGTTGGGATAGAGCTTACAGGCCGTTCTCTGGGCGAGCTCCACACGGGTGCTGTGATGGGAGCTTTAATGGCTGTCGCAGCGTTCGTGTCGGCCAGCGATGCTCCAGGTGGCGTGGACGGTAACCTCAGGCTAACGTGGCTGTCTCAACGACTCACGACCTTCCGGGATTCCGAGGTGGAGATGCAGAATCGTGTAGATGCTTCAGAAACGGCGGTCGATGACGCAGTTGACATTGCATTCCCGATGCGCACTGTGCCAGAATGCTGCGCACTATCTGTTTTCGTACTCACCCTGACGTATTCCGTGGAGCGTTGTTGGGTGACCCGCCTTCGCGCTTGATGCCTATGACGGTGAGGTTCAGCTAGGTGAAAGGGCGATGCGGACCAGACCCCTCGTAACGCATTCGCCTACCGCGAATAGCGGCCGAGTCTTGCCGCGACTGCCGTTCGGTGGTGAGGACGACTATTTGTCAACTTTTTTTCGTTTTGTTTTTTAGGTGCCTGAAAAGGACTGGAAAAAGTGGGAACGCCTTCGACTCGGTGTCGCGCGTTTTTTACAGCGCACCCGGTCGAGCTGCGAAAGAAGATCAATGAGTTGCGACTGAAGGCGGAGCTAAAGCTCGCCTTCGTACAGCGGTATGGGGTGCATATGTGAATATGTTGTGGTTGGGGGGTCCCGTGTTTTAAGTTGCAGAAAACCATTATTGTTATGCATTTTCAATTGCGAGCTATAAGGGCTTGGGAATTCTTTGTGGAGCGCTGCTAGCGCCTGAATCGGGCATTGCCGAGGTTCGTCGCCGAGGTTGTATGTGGACAGGTCATGTTCGGGGTTGATGCGGCCGGTTTACTGGTGGTTATTCGACAAGAATACCCATTCCGCGTGTTGTCTGGGGGTCAGAAATTTTATGCGCAGTTGGAGATGTGACGCGAGGAGCGTGGTTCGGTTGCAGGTGCATCGGCGATGACGCGGCTGCTGAACAAAAATTATTCACGGTATATACATATATCTTACGTCTTAGTGAATTGACGACGACTTGTTGGAATGGATCCTTGCACAACGTACAGACAGCAACGTCTATCAAAGCTACTCGACCTGAGTCGACTTGTGGCTGATAGCCCGAGTTGGGCTTGTGAGGGTGGCATACCTCTGTGATCGTAAGTCTAATCATTTACCGTACATAAAGTGGTTGATTACGATTTATCAGGGACTTCCACGTTTGGTTGCCGTTTACGTTTCTAGCGAGCTCTTGCGAGAT
Source organism: Undaria pinnatifida (assembly GCA_012845835.1). Taxonomy (NCBI): domain Eukaryota; class Phaeophyceae; order Laminariales; family Alariaceae; genus Undaria; species Undaria pinnatifida. Next base: position 25,069,400 of record JABAKD010000025.1, read on the forward strand.
GGTCTGGAGGGTGTCCCACCAATGGCTTATCACTTCTCGTGTGGTGGTATCGAATGAACTGTATTGCATTGTGGACCAATGCACTCGGAGCGTTGGAGGGGAAGCCTCCCGTAGCTGACACCACCAGGCCCGCGGTCACGAGTCAGTATGAGATCTTCTTGGAGATCCGTTTCCCCAGAACGCTCATCCAATGAAGTATCATTCTCAGTCTGTCCTACAGGCATTGTGGTCTACTGGTATGTGCCGGATATTGTCCATCTAGTCTATATACAAAAAAATTCTTCCCTCCGTTCCCTTTTTGGTTTGCAATCTCACAACCGCTTTTCCTTTCCTGGAGCTATTTCCTCCTCTTTTGCTCAAGCTCACTTTCGTCGATTTTGCTCATCATCTAAAACTCATGGAAGGTTTTCGCCATCTTCAGGATCGACCTCCGGAACAAGTTGTGGTTACAGATAGACGTCGCTCAGTTATATAGTGCATAGGGCGTTCAAACGTAACACCTCTCGTTGGTTTTCGTCCATGTTTCCTAGCTCGCGCTCTGTCTCGTGCTCCTCGCTAGATATTCTTTACCCGAGACATATGCCCTACAAGCGAAGGCATACTGTACGACCACATACACATGCGCACGGGGGTATTGGACAGCGCTATCACGGTTTTCTTTTCCTTCCTCTCTTCCTTTTCTTTGCCACGTTGCCGTTCTTTCATTCTATCTTTGGGCAACTGACGCTATTGCAGTTTGCAAGGATGACGTTGGTTTGTGGCGTACATTCCACCGATATATCCGGTAAGGAGCGCACTCAGATAAGATACCTGCCGGTATGCGGAAATTTCCCGAGTTGCGTATCGAACCCACACGTGACATGTGTGTGTGCGGTGCTACTGCGCCTCACGTATTGTCGAAAAACACAGGAAGCAACTAAAACAGGTACACGCATAAGGCAAAGCCGATGGCCCCCGTGATCTAGTGGTTACACTCGAATACTACTAGGGTTGGTTCTTGGGTTCTATTCCAACCGTGGTGAGATTTCCCTTTTTTTGACAACAATCAAAAACCGGAGAAACTTTGAGAGTGCCTAGTAGCGTGGGTAGGTACATTCCGACGCAGGTCGACGAGCAAAGAAAAGGCCGAGTTCTTCTCCCGAATGAAAATGAAGGCATGTACCGAGATGGGGGGGGGGAAAGGAGGGCCCGCTATGTGACCGCACCGGATCTACTTTTTTTTTTTTTAACCTCTGGCGGATGTGGAAAAAATAACGGTACCACTATTATTAGAAGGGACGGCGAGAGTAGTGACGGTAATAGATGGGATGATAAAACATATATTATCCGCCTAGTTTGTTCAAACGCCCCACTTACAATCGAAATCGGCCAGTGTAATAAACACCCCTACGCAATTGATACCACGTCATTAGCTTTCTGACAATCCATAACGTAGTTTTCATTCTTTCCCCCCACCCCCCTCAACTCCCCCCTCGAACGCCCCCTCTTTTCCCACCACCCGCACGACCGCCTAGACCTAGCACCACGCGTATAACAAGCCCCTACATATATTTGATCTTACAGCCGGAATGTATTTGAATATTATTTGAGATATAAACCTCCTAAAAAATCTTCCCCCCCTCCTCCCCCCCTTCTCGCTTTCTCTTTGCTCAAACGCCCCACCTAAAATCGAAATCCGCCATATTAATAAACACTTCACGCACTAGGTATCACCTCATTTTCCTTTTAGAGCCATCCATGCCTCTGCTTCCCCCCCCCCCCCGCCCCCCCCCGCCCCGAACGCCCCCTCCTTCCCCACCACCAGCACCATCGCCTAGACCTAGCACTACACGTATAACAAACCCCTACATCTATGCCACCTAAAGCTTTTCCCTCCCCCCCCCGCCACGTCCCCTCCCCCCCCCGCCACCTCCCCACCCCCCCACCCCGTTCCACCACCACCCCCTCGAACACTCCGCCCTCTACTTACTCATATTATATGGTTCGCACACGCACAGATTGAGCTGCCCCATCCGCCCCACCCCCGCCCCAACCCCCCCCTCCCCCGCCCCATTATAATCTGGTTCTTTTTTTTGTTTTTGTTTTTCTCCCTAACACTGTCAGATTTATCCCCTTAGAGGATTTATAGCTTTCACGCACAAATTGCCCACCCGTCCGCCCCCCCCTACCTCCCCCCCCCCCCCCCCCCCCCCCCCATTCACCCCCTCCAACCACGCCCCTTTTGATCAAAACCAGGCCGCCAGGTCCTTCAAAACTCCGCCCTCCCCTCACCGGTTATTCGACTTACAGAATTCACTTGATAAACGGATGCATTTACTTCCACAGCTGTCAGATATTGTCCCCCTCAGAAACGGGTTTTATTGTTGCCGCGCACAGACTGATCAACATCACCCTGTTGACCGTGATAGCTACACTGCTGTAGTTCCAAGGGGAGTCGCCGACCTATATTCTTAACCCCTTTAGAGCCCTCGAACCCCTCCCTATACTAAATCCAAGTAATTTTGTCCCCAAAATCGGGTTTCCAGTTGTAAAGGGGTTAATGAGGACACACAACCCGTACTACGCGCGATCGGAGTATCACACAGAGCTTGCGAAGATAAGTTTCGACAAAATCTTCGATCTCGCAGCTGTATGTCCATTCTTTCTTGTAAAAAATGAAAATACATTCCAGCTGTTAGATCGAAGATTTTGTCCAAACTCATCTTTGCATTATAAAAAATGAAAATACACTCCAGCTGTGAGATCGAAGATTTTGTCGAATCTCATCTTTGCAAGCTGTGTGTGATATTCCGATCGCGCGTATTACAGGTTGTGTGTCCTCATCATACTAGTTTATCGATATATGTCGGCATATATAATTTTATAGTTTCCGCGCACAGCCTGACTAAAATCATCCTGTTGACCCTGATAGCTACACTGTAGTTGTAAGGGAAGTCGCCGACCTATATCCTTAATGAGGACACACAACTCGTAATGCGCGCGATCGGAGTATCACACGCAGCTTGCAAAGATGAGTTTCGACGAAATCTTCGATCTCACAGCTGGAGTGTATTTTCATTTTTTACAATATATATAATACATTAGATTACAATATATTGTCAAAATATATCTACATTCCACCTGTGAGATCGAATATTTTGTCGAAACTCATCTTTGCAAGCTGTGTGTAATACTCCGATCGCGCGTATTACGGGCTGTGTGTCCTCATTAAGGATATAGGTCAACGACTCCCCTTGCAACTACAGTGTAGCTATCAGGGTCAACAGGGTGATGTTAGTCATTCTGTGAGCGGAAACTATAAAACCTGTTTTTGAGGGGGACAAGATTTGACTGATGTGGAAAGAAATGCATCAGTTTATCCGGTTTATCAGATGAATCCTGTCAGTCAAATACCCGGTGACGGGAGGGCGGAGTTGTGAAGGACGTGGGGGCCTGGGTTTGATAAAGAGGGAGCCGGGAGGGCGGGGCGGGGTGACGGGCGGGGCAAACAACTCAGTCTGTGCGGGGAAACTATAGATCTTGTAAGGGGGTCAAACTGATAGTTTTGGACAGACTGCACCTATAGACCATATCGTACGTAGCTGAAGCAATACTTGTATCAGACTAAAAACATCAACAGATGAAACCGGGAGTAAGCCTACGTAGGTGCCAGGCACATACTGGTACTTACCAGGTGCTTCTCCAGACTCTCTTCTGAAAACGGAATACACCGCATTAGCTACATCGCATGACACTCGGGGGTGTACAAGTCCGAGGAGGGAAAAATAAGACTTTTTTATTCTTTCATACTTCTACTTTCCAGCTTCTTCTGGACTAGCCATGGTCACAGGTGTCGTCCCTTATTCCTCCCGGTTCTCGCCTTCAACGTTTATCCCGCATAGGGTTCAGCAACCTCATTGATCGTAGGATTTTCATCGAGTGTTGCTAACTCACGCTCCCGCGCTTTCCGCAAGTCAATTTGTGCGCAAGAAAACGTCCCTACCAATTAATACGAGTAGTATGCACTCGGCGGGGCTCGAACTCACGAAACTGACCTATACCAGACTCGAGGATAACCCGATACGCCACCGGGGCGACCGGCTATAACCATCACCATCTGTCACCTGTCAACAGCACCACATTGTTAAAATCAGCAGATAGATGTTATACACGCAGATCACCGTCGCCATCTATCTCCAGGTGCCATTCTTCTTGAGGTTTGCTAGTGTATGGTACTGTACAAGGTATTGCTCTCGTTTAAATGGAAGACATCCTTGGCTTTGGGAATTATCGGTTCAGAGTGCTTTGCCTAACGGGCCTGTCCACGTGGTGCTTGCGAAATTTGGAAAAAGGCAAAACCAACAACAACAAAACAGGCATCCCTGTCTTCATTTCAGCATCAATGTTATAATATTGTCAATTTGTGGCTGCTCGGTTCATCGTCACCCCGACGTTCTACAGCAGCAGTAGTCTCATCTGGGAACCAAATGAGGTCTATAAAACTACCTGGTACTATAGTCTAGACTGACAGTGCTAAAGATTTGCATTCATGTATTCTTCGTGGTTGGAACTACTGAAACAAAGACACAAACAAACGCACCTCGAACTCAAAACAGGTCGACGAATCGATGCAACAAATAACCGGAATTTTTCTGCACCCGTTCCCAGTGAGAGTAGAATTCTCAGGTGAAAACGTGACACTTCATCAAAAAGTTGACGTTCCCAAACGGCGAAGGAACACGTCTACGTGCGTCATGTCAGCGAGAATTCTCTTAACGCAACATCCATCGGCCACCACGATAATCGCTTCTCTCTCGACGTCACAAAATCACCCCCCAACAGTGCTACACGACACAAACCACCGTCATCCGTCACCAGACCTGAACAATCAATCGCACCGTGACTGGAATTAAATCTTTCGAGATCCAAACCGTTGCTGCTGTTGTTGATGGTGTTGAGTTCTCACATTAACTCGCGTAATTAAGTCCGTGGTCACAGGATAGGCTCTAGGCACTCTGGAGTAGAAGACGTCCTGTACCATGCGCACTTCTTCTGCTCTGCTGGCGACCATCTACGCCGCTGCCACGACCGGCAACTCTTCAGGTTGGTCGTAGAGAATGTACTCCTCAGTCTTCTCAGAACAGTACTCCTAACATTGGGACAAAACCCGTTTTGTTAAACCATTCACCCTCTTGGAAACGTGCTAAGTGGTGATGTACAAGCGCTGCGTGATTCAAACGTGGAAGTGCAGGCCTTATGCGCGTTGCGCCGTTGCTTCTTTGGACATATTTTCTTCAGTTATTTTATAGTAAGTAGTACAGTCAATTCGGAAGTTGTTCAACGTCTCGTGTTGATACAAACGCCATTTTTTATATATATCAGCGGGTATTGCCGTTGGAGCGACTGACAGGAGTACTATACAACGTCCCAGACGTTCGTAGCTGTATGATGCTAGACATCCGCACTATATTCCGCCGTCGAAGCAGACGACATGGCAGCAGCGGCCCCAGCGACTTAGACACACCCCGGCGCTGCCCCAAGGCAGTAGAGACAAGCTCTTGACACCTCTGATGCCAGGCACTGTACACACATTGCGGGGCACCTGAGACAGATTGTGCGATAGACACCCCCGACAACCAGCGATTTCCTTTAACGAACGAACGCTTCATGGCAGCTCGACACGAGCAAGGATGATATTATATCACGGTCTCACCTTACGCGTTCTAGTTTGCAAAAGTGGTTCGAACGATGACGTCGGGGATTTAGAGGACGCCGTCCTTGAGGAGATACGGCCGGGAGCTGATTTCAAAACCAGCGAGTTAGATAAAGAAAAGGTGGGGGGGTTACCGTAGAGCGACTCCTGATGAGAAACAGACGTACTGACGAAGGCTGGTGTTCTTGTTTGGATTGGAGTGCATTCTATTCTATCAATACAAACTTCATTACAAGGGTTCCATAATCTCGTATTTTTCATAAAATATATTTTGTGACCTGATTCTGTGGATGGGTACGAGACGAGCTACTGGAGTATGTGGATCTCAAACCAACACAAAGCACAGCAGCGGCCCTTTGTCCCTGATACAATTGTCCCACGCGTTTAGTCTACGCGTGCTGTCCCTGAAAACGAGAGCGAAGCTCTGAAGCGGTTGTGGGCACTACACGGTGTAGTGACAGCGACAAAATCACGCTCTAAATTGTCCGTTCCGGTTGGATCTGGCCATCGATACCTGCCACTAGACCCGACCCCGTTGACTGATCGACGCGAGATGTCCGCCTCTGCAGGCAGCACTGCCAAGATACACCCGAGAGCTCTGTCGACAACGCCGCCCGCTTGCATCCACCAATGCAGGTATGACGACAGTGCCGTAGCTCCGAACCCCCAGTGCGTGTAAAAAGAATTATCGTGACACATACATGCAGCGTGTAATCCTTGATTCAGTTCAGTCCACGTGATGCGAGGCACATTTTCAGACGTATGTACATTAGTCCATAACACGACCTTTCTTCCATGAAGTCCTGGCACTTCGGATGCAGTACCCAAATAACTGTGACGCAGGCAACTCTTCCCTCCCAAACCAGAACTGCAACAACGTCATTGACAACAATTACATAATATTTTTGACTGTCATCGACGTTCGACGTGCTTGCTACCAGGTATTTTATAATAATATTTTAATGTCGTTAGCTGTGAGTTCGACGAATTTCGCGCCAATACTCATCTTTGCAAGCTGCGTTGTTGGTGCTTGCAATATACTATGTGGGTGAGTTTTTTATTACGAGGGGTCTGTTGTATATATATATATACAAGGGCTCCGGATTGATGCCGGCGAACGCCGGCACCCATGCTTTGGGTAGGGCAGGGCAGCGCTTCGAATTGTTCGATTCAATACTTGACTTGGTAGAGTAAAAAAAGTCACCACCCACAATCATAGTCTGCGCGTACAGCATGTACGGTAATGCCAAGCGTTCGATATAGACTAACAATCACATCAATGTACTACTAATAATAGCTACCTTTTTTCATGTGAATGCAATTCCGAGCTTCATTATTCAGATTTCGATCGGATAAATCCGAGCACATGCCGACTGACCGTTTAGCCTGGCGACGAAACGTGTCGATTGCGTTTCTTATGATAGTTTTACTTGATCAAACACCCGGGGCCAGTGAGGTGACTGACCATGTCCGCTGCGTGTGATTAGAGAACTTTTACATGGACCAATTGCATAATACAACAGCAGTCAGTCCAGTTCAAGTCAATCGGTGCAACTTGCTCGTGTGTCGTATTATTACAGCAGCAGTAATAATGCACTTCACTTTTATATTATTCCTATCCCATTTATTGTGATGCTCACATACATTCCTCTCGCCCTCTCAATGCGATAGTTTAACTTAGATTCGGGGTCATATAGCGGACTCCCCTCCCCCCTCCTCACTACAGCACCTGCCCTAATATTTATCGAGAGAAGAATCAAGCACTTTCTTCTCTTCGTGTCGATTCGCGTCGATTTGTACCTGCCCACGCTGCTACGAAGGCGATTTCAGCAGTTAGTTAGATGATGCTTTTTTCCAATTATATTTCTGCAAATAAATATAGCGAACAAAGCTAACAACGGTTTTATTTAACTCAAGGACCAACCATAAAAATTAAATAGTAGTAGTGTTCGAGTGTAACCTCACTAGACCACCGGGGCGACTGGCTCTATGTCACTCACTGCCCCGGTGGCGTATCAGGTGGTATCCTAGCCTTGTTCGAGTGTAACCTCACTAGACCACCGGGGCGACTGGCTCTATGTCACTCACTGCCCCGGTGGCGTATCAGGTGGTATCCTCGAGCCTGGTATAGGTCAGGTTGGTGAGTTCGAATGCCCCCGAGGGCGTGCAAGTACGATTTTTTGTCTTTTGAACTAATTGACTTGTGCGAAGCGCGAGAGCGTGAGTTAGCAACGCTCGATGAAAAATCGACGATCAGTGGGTGCTGAATCCTATGGGCCAAATAAAATGAAGACAATAACCGGGGGGAGGAAGGGAAGGACGACACCTGTGATCACGGCTTGTGTGTCTAGAAGTTGAAACGTAGAAGTTAGCCAAAACCGAAAAGACACTGGAAGAGATGATCAATCAGCGATCAGCAGCAATAAGGAGCACGTCAAGTACGAAGCAACACAAACTTATTTGTCAGCTACGGACCAACACACGACCGCTTGCACTTGACCGGCAAACGACTACAGCAACGGAGTCAGGGACCACAGCAACAACAAAGCACGCCATCCTACCGTCAACTAACCACCAACTTCGTGTGGCGCAGCTTAACAACAGGAGGACCTTGTATAATACGACCCTTGCGGCCCCGGGGACGCAGCCACTCGCAATGCTGCTTGGTGGCTTTTCCTGGCGTAGTAATCGTAATCACTACTACCTCCTCCTCGTTTAGTCATGCGTGCGATTGCAACGTGTATATCCATGTATGTACGTGTACCTACCAAAAAAAAAAAAAAAAAAATGCGCTACACTGATCCCTACCGCAGTACCATGGGATTTTTTTACAGATATTTTAATGTTTGTTCGGCGCTAAATATTACGCAAATTTGGAAGTAATGTCTTGCCAAGAATATTTTATTAACCTCTCCATACATCAAGATCCGACGAATGATTGGAGAGTACCGTCCAAGAAACATTTTTTTGCGCGCTTCTCGCCTGGACGGCGGCCTTAGAACAAAGTGGTTTGACCGACAAATTCTACAGCACTGCCCGCTGAGCTATACTTAATCACTTGACTCAGTAGCTTAGTGGGTAGTGCTACAACAACATGATATTTTAAAAAATACATACTCCAGCTGTGAGATCGAATATTTTGTCGAAACTCATCTTTGCAAGCTGTGTGTGATACTCCGATCGCGCGTACTACGGGTTGTGTGTCCTTATCAAAGATATAGGTCGGCGACTCCCCTTGCAACTTAAAGTGTAGCTATCAGGGTCAACAGGGTGATGTTGATCAGTCTGTGCGCGTATATATGCTAAACCACCAAAATAACAAATCATAATGTCGTCAGCGCGCACGCTTGAAAAATATAAATATGAAGTCGGTTAGAATCTAACGCACGACACACAGCACTACCCACTGCTGTCACCTGACTCAGTAACACTCGCATGTGAGTGGGTTATGCAAAAAACAAATAAATATGTTTTCCAGTTCGTTAATTAATTATCACCGACTTCCTAAGAGCGATTTCCGGAGCTGTCCTCTCTCCACGTACTACAGTTAGTCGTTCTCAGAAGAACACGAACACCTATCATAACCTTTCATAACGTCTCCAGCGCACACGCTCCCTAATGCTAAATATGATTTGGGTGAGAATCGCACTCACGACACATCCTTCGTTGGTTATATAGCACTATACCCTCTGAGCCGAAAGCGATCGTCACACTGCAGTAGTAGCTACGACAGGGCTTGCGCTTGGAGGCGGCCATGAAAATAACATCGTCGGGAAGTAATTTAGATGCAAATTTGGAAATGACCGCCAATTTGGGAATGTTGTCCCATATTTTCATTCGGTCAAGCTCTAGTCTACACATATGCCATGAGCCAAGAATAGCTCGGGCGTATACCACCCAAATTCAAAAATAAAGCTCACTTCTCGCTTGTCTCGCTCAGCGTCTATCCGCGTTCACGTCGAGGTGTGGAACGGATACGGCAGGGCGAGGGGCGTTAGAGCCGGCCCCCGAAGACGGCGCTCGAATGAAGCTATTTCACCGACAATTCCAACTCAGTGCAGCGAATCGCATTCTGATGCCAAGACGAAAAAGCTCCTGAATGAATCCCCTTGTAAAAGAATGATCGTATAATCCAGTCTAGTCTAGATATTTATGTTTCGCTGTTCTCCATTATAATTGCTAGTGTTGGCATTTTGACTGCTTGTTTGTGGTTTTCGTGTGACATCGCGTTCGGACATGCTGACCTCGTGGTAGGTTTAGAGCATGATATCAGACTGGTTTGAGCATTGTGTAGCTACTCGTAAGGTTCTCCGGATTAATGGCGCCCAAGAACGCAGCTACGGTGATCCGACATGTGAAACGCTATGTACGGAACTTGACGATTTAACAGAATATTCCAACTTGTATTTTTTATGTTGACTGCAGACCAAATTCAGGGGTTATCGACCCCATGCATCATACGTTGAATACCAGTGTGATTCACTTCATTCAGACTGTTCAGGACGAAGCAACACAATCTGACATGGTATTCCGGGTACTCCGCAGCACAACGACTGCACCCGTATATCACCTTGCCTGCCTTCCTGCCTGATTCTCGCTCGTCACCCGTATCACCGCCCGCAAGAATGTGAGTGACAAGGAAAGTGCAGCGCGTCACTTTGTTCAATCCCCAATAAAGAGCATTTTTTCGGGTTGCCAGGTGACGCATATATGACCGTCGCACAATTGTGAACATCTTCGCGAACAACTTCTGTACGTGTTGAAGGCAATATTGCACGCCCGTTTTCCAACCGCGCACACCTATTCTCCCGTCGCTCAGTACGCATGCCTACAGCCCCCGCGCCATTGAATAGGTTCGCATCAGGGACACGTCATGATCTAGATCATCTACAGACCATCACGTATCTTCTGTTACGGGATGTTATCATGGATCTGTGTGCCAATGATGTTGTACGAATTCAACACAGACAAAGAATGCTAGGTTGTAAATACCGTACGGCTCCCACCGCGGAACATGAGCCACACAGTGCGGGTCTTCCCTCGAATAGATACGTCATTAAGTAGGGGTTCAGGGGATCTGTCCGAGGTGTGAAGTAATTCCAGCACCTACAATTACTGCGCGAACACAACATACTGTGTACCTGGTTATCCACAAGGTCATCCATATAGTGCAGTGCCCTATTGTCTAGAGGGTTGACAACCTTCCGAGCACCGGCACCCGCCACGCAGACTCCAACATCGTTTAAACCGCGGACTGGCCTGTTCCCAGCTCATTTTGTCCATCGTAGACCTGTCTCCTGATATATCGTACGGCAGGCAGTTCTCCGGAACAAAATGTCCTTCTGCTTTCACGCCCGACCACCTGGCTGTCTCTGCCTGCCTGCCCGTCACCCATTCCGCCTACTGCAGCCCTTACCGATGTAAGGACAAAAACAACCGTGGACGTGCGGGGCCCTGTGTTGGCGGAGGGAGCGTCCGGGAATACATGCAGTCAAGACGGCTGCACACCCGGCCACACCCGGGACAACAGCCGCGACGCCAACTCTCGCTGGTCTTGCGTGGGAACCCTTGTCACGGGCACTGGGGGTTGCCGGATAGAGTACAGCTTTCAACACCCCCAGGACATCAATCGGATACGCATCGCGTTTCACAAGGGGGATGAGAACGTCCGTGTGCTCGACGTCTTCGTGGATGGGAAATTTCACAGGCAAATTTCGTCGAGCGGTGACACTCTTGGATACCAGAACTTCGTACTTCACGCGGAAAAGACGTCGAAGATTACCCTTCGTCTTGCCGACTACGCTGACAAGCCGGACGAGTGGATTTCGATCACTGAGGTGACGTGTTTTTAACTCCAATCGAGCACTTAGAAGGTTCAAGGCCGACCCAGGCTGTCCCCTTTTGGGCCTTTTATTTCAGTGGCTAGGGGTCACTCGCGCGAGTAACCCCTTTGTTCCTATGCGAGATATTACGTTTCTTCTTGTTTTACGTTGGCGAAATTAATCCGCAATGCAAAGGTGATCTAAGCTGCGCCAAAACAAATGCCTAAACCATCTTCATTCGTAGGGTACAGAGCCACTCGTGCGAGTGGCTCAAACACATCATTGAATATGGGGGTACCCCCCCTACCGTAGCCTTGGTCGGCCTTTTTATTATCAGCTGCACCAAGTTCACAGAATGGAGCCTTCGATTATACTCTAAGAACCACCCCCGACCATTGCCACTCGTTGCAGGCAGATGCTTGCGGTGGTAGCCGTTAATAACACAAGATGTCCGTGTTTATGCGTACCTGCAACCACGTCGAGACTACGCAGTTTAGCAATCATAGTGTGTAGGCTTTGTACGGCATGCCCAGCACTGCCGTCGCGTGTCCTCTAACACCCCCCCCCTCCCTGCTGGCTACGAGTCATGCCACGGTAAGGCCTGAACGTCTGGGGCCAATCGGTAGTGGTGGTCTGAGTGGTTGAGATATTTGAGATTAATGGAACTACCCTCCAGAAGTCTTACAAAAACGTTTCGAGCATAGTTTGTTTTTGGAAATAGCGCATCGAAGGGTGGCGGTCGGGTTGCGCGAACGAATTCCTTCGATATCATGTTTATGATGAGATACTGAGCACCTCGTGTTAGAAGCCCAACAAAATTCCGGCCCACCCCCTACCATGGCAATACAACCATGATCATGGCCGTACGACGCGTCCTACAGGGAAAGAGGTGCACCATGGTTTTTCTGAGGTTTCTCGAGTTGGAAGCTTCAGACATCCCGAAAAAAATGTTTTGCAGCAATATTGAACTGCTACCGGGCTTAACATCCCGTGGCCTAGGTACACGACAAAAAGCATGCCCAAACTATGGCGCATTTTCTACCATTTCGGGTTAAGCGATCCCCGTCATCCAGAAAAAAAAACGCCAAAAACTTCTACCTCTATCCTAACAAGCCTCCTACACCACTTTCCTCGGAACCACTCCTTGTATCGAAGATTCTCCGACAATTTTGTCATAGAAGTTCACTCGGGAATACGCCCCTGTTGTCCTCATGATGTTGCTCCTGGTCGCCTCTGGCCTCGTGTGTCAGATATTGGGTTAGGTCCTACCCCAAAATCTGTATTTCCCCTTCCCCTAATTTGAATTTTCGGTTGTCGCGGTAGGCGTTTTGGTTCGCTTGTAGGGGGTGGTAATCATTTAACTTGATCATATCTGGTGTTGTTTTGTGACACATACTACTCTACGAGTACATAAAGCAGAAGTATGAGTACATAGAGGGAGGTACATATACACCCCTGGCCTACGGTAGGGGGGTTCCTGTTGGGCACCTCTCGTTTTTTCAGTGGATCGGGTCACTCGCGCGCGTAAACCCCCTGTTCCGTTGAGGTGTGAAGTTTTCATTCCGTTTTCCATATTTAAACTCGATCCGAAATGTATTGGCAAGCTACTCTGCGACAAAAAAACCCGCGTAAATTTTGTTTTGTCTGCGAGATACGGAGTGACTCGTGCGAGTGACTTATCCCCGTAGGCATGACGGGGGTACCCCCCTCACCGTGGCCTTGCACTACACACTACAGTAGATGTTCGTCTGTGTTTTCTAGAGTTCTCCAGTTGAGAAGGGCTAGATCCCTCACACCCAGAACCAATACTAGCGATCACACACTGAAAGTGCAACTCGATTTACAATCCCACGAACAGGAAACGGGTGACACCCGACAAGCAAAGAATTCTCCGCAGTTATATTGACATCGTGGCATGACGACGATTTGGAGATAAGGGTCCCCTTCATGTTCACAAGTTCATGTTTTTAGCAAAACTGCAAAACAATAATGTCACGACCTTTCGCTGATTTTGGGCGAAGGAGATACCCGTTTTTCGGAAAAGAGAGATCAAAAAGTGCTTGCTCTATCGTAGCACGCGTCTCCCATACGCTAACTATTCTTCATGGTGGACAGCGGGACGATATGAAGCACTTCAGGTTGACTATTTTTCATTCTACCAGGTACCGATGAATGGAACAGCGATAGGCGGTCGCAAACTAACCTTTATCGACACAGTGTCATATCTCGCTCGTAAGGCTGCTAATATTTGCATGCTCACACGCAACCCAAAGTTGGCCCAAAGAGAAGTACATTGAAAGGAAGTGGTTACGTCTGTATCGGCGCTGTTACTATGCAGGTTTGTCGATTTGGACCCAAATATTGTCGCAGTAACTTCTACCAATCTATGTCATGTAGGAGATTTGTACATTGGCGACAAGGGTCACTTACAAATAACGTAGTTGCGTCTCGGGACGAGCTGATTGATCAGATATCGTAAAAACATCGACAAATGACGAGCGTCCCTCTAGACGAGTGTTCGACGACTGTGGTGTTCACCATTACAAAATACAGTGAATTGGCTTCTGTTGATAACACCGGCTGCTTTCGTGTGACGTACAGCAAATAGTGTCAGCGGGCGGCGAGGGTCTCTTGCCTCAGCGAACCATCGTAGCGGAGGGGGAGTTGTTGATTTTGTGGGCGCGTAGCTTCCATATTTTTAGAGGCGTGTCCTGACAGGGGTAGATCGTTTGTTGCAGTTACTGTGATCGGGAATATAGCTAGGACGGGGGGGGGGGTATTAATTTTTTACATGGCCGTAGTGGTATGACGGTAGACCCTTGCGTCCCGACCATTGGAGGGGTCGCGTTTATAAACAATATCACGGTGGTTTGAGGTCACTCACGCGAGTGAGTCCCCCGTTCCTTTGCCGCCTTACGCATCCGTGCTGCCAAAAGAATGCGATGTCAATCCGCGATGTAATCGTAATCTACGCTCCGCAAGAAATTCTGCGTAAGGCGTTATGGTCAGTGAGGTGAATAGTCAACTGTGCAAACATGGTGAACACGCATTCATTCGTGTAAACGGGGTAATCCCCCTACACCATATACTTGATCTTGGAACGGGAGGCACGCATGTTACGGTGGAGGGGTACAATTGGTTTTCCGAGTCTCTTCGCTTATGGAGCTGTGCATGACGAGGTCACTCACGTAAACTACTGATTACGATCGAATTGCTTACCTAAAACACTGACTATGATCAAATGTCTCATCCAATACTCTGATTTCGATCAAATTCCTCGTCTAAAGAACTGATTATAATAAAAAATTGCTTACCTGAAGCACTGATTATGATCAAAGCGATGATCTAGAGCGGTGATTACGCTCAAATTGCTGGTCTAAAGCACTGATTATGATCAAATTGCTAATCAAAAGCGCTGATTATGATCAGGTTGCTCATCTAAAGCACTGATTATGATCAAATTGCCCACCTAAAGCACTGATTGTAACCAAATTGTAATAGAAAACCGATTAAAAAACTCAAATGTCTTGAAACATGAAGACCAATTTTGATTGCAAAGCAACGATGACATTCGAACCATTCCAGGTTAAGGGCCCCCGTTGTTCATCGATTTTTTTCACCGTAGCAAAATTGCTATCAATGTTTCTCTCTCAACATTTTTGGGCTTTTTTCAACTGAGAACCTGCCCAATATCGTGGAAATGTTGCGTTTTCGTCTTGTAAACTCAACAACATGTTTTGGTTTGTATTCCACACCTACGACGAAGTAATGACAGTGTGTTCATTGGGTTGGTACGGTTATCACTGTGGTATCAAAAACAGTGCAAATTTCCCGCTTGGAGAGCCTCACAAAAGTCACGTTCGTCGCCCAATCTCGCACTGTGTGTCCTCGGGACTCTCCACGAAACAAAACTACAGCCAGCTTAGTCGCGTGTGTGCCTTTCTGCTCTGTCCGGCGCATATCAGCGCATTCCAAGAGAGCGATCGATACTATACTCTTGGCTCACCTCGTCCCTGGTATAAACAGACACGGCAGTAGCAGAATAACCTGATGTGCAAACTGAAATTACGTACAAGTGCGTGAAATATTCGAACATCTCAGAATCCTGATAGCTACACTGTAGTTGTAAGTGGAGGTGCCGACCTATATCCTTAATGACGACACACAACCCGTAATACGCGCGATCGGAGTATCACACACAGCTTGCAAAGATGAGTTTCGACAAAATCTTCGATCTCCTAGCTGGAGTGTATTTTCATTCTTTATAATATTCACTTCGTAATTTTATTTCCGTTCCGACAATTTACGGTGGGTAGTTCGGATTCCATTCGAACTCCAAGCGCCCCCTCCATTAATAGTATTCGTTGGACAAGTCACAGAGGCATACGAAACGGCGGAGATAACGCATTCGCAGGATTCCAGCGCTCCCAGCGAACACCACGGCTACCGTAGGAGGGTTATGTTGTTTTTTGGTATTTGGTGCAGTGGCTCCGGTTCGCCCGCGTGAGCCACCCCCTGGTTCACATTCCCGTATTTAAGGTTCCGTTGGTCTAATTTGTAATATGAGAATCCGCGCTGTATTGGTCAGCTACGTTTTATGTCAAACTAATCGCTTAATGATAATGTCGAGACGTCCGTGGGTTACAGAGTCAGTCGTTGCGAGTGCGTGTGGTGGCAAGCCACTAGACAAAGTGAGGGTGCACGTCCTGTCATGGGTTTGGTCCCCCGACCATGAATCCTTTGCGACCCGCACGAGGCATTCAACGCCGAAGGCTATCGACCGTGACTGCAGCGTTTCGTCTTTTTGATGTTCGGCCGTAGATGGCTGCAACAATACTACTATTATTTCCTCTAACGACCGCCATCCTATTTCTTGATCACTCTTCAAGTGTAGTTATGGTGAACATTTCGCGCTTCTATCGCCAACGCCGATACCCCCCTCCGCCCACCCACCTGTTTTACTCGGATGCCCCTGAATCCCGCACCGGAACACTCTCTTCAGGTGAAATTCATGGTGGAGTAACACGTCTTTCAATTCGGGTCCGGCGTGGACGACGAAGAAGCTCAACTTAACCATACCGGTTGCTGTGTATTCCACCAGTTCTAAGATTGATTGTACCTGGTATTGTACAGCACATTTTGAGCAACCGATTACGACCGACGGCGGGGCTTCTCGACAGAGAGAGGAAGGCTTCCGAACGCCGCCACGAAAACCGTTTACTCGACGGGTGAAAAAATAGAGGCACAGCACCTCGTTTTAGAAGCACAGCACCTCGTTTTTTTCGAGAACGTATTATTAACGCTTAATGACGAAACGCAAATGACAAAACTACCTAACGCAAAATGGTCAGAAGGGTATCGTTCTCCGTTTCCAATCTTTTTTTTTTCGCCACGAGATTGTGCCTAGGGCGGTTGCGCTTCCGATTTCCCATAAATACTTCTTGGGGGAACCAATAGTACAACAGGGGGATCCCTTTTAATGCTGTTTTTTCAGTGGCTTGGGGTCACTCGCGCGAGTGATCCCCTGTTCCGTTCGGTCTTATGCGTTTCGTGCTGTGTTAGCGTTCTTTGTGTGAATGTCCAATGGGACTGGTGGAGTATATAGAGCTTTCTCCCCTCGCCTGCTTCGCGGGGAGGGAGCCTTTCATATAGTGGTGTGTGGTGCGATTTGATTATATCAGTACGGCAAACGCCTATGCCCGGAGAGTCTAGTTTTGGTTACGTTTCCGTTTCGAAGTTTAAAGTCGTGTGTTTTTGTGAGGAATGCAGCGCCTTTGACGCATAGAGCTTGATATATACATTGTGTAGTTCACCTATACCCTTGATGTACACGCTGTTTTGTGCACCTATACCGAATCCTGCGTCATGTGCCTTTATGGTACTCTGTACGTGTACGCTCCGTGACGGCTGTACAGAAGGCAAGTGTTGGTAGTTTTGGAGGGGAGGGACCGGACCTGCACCCCACGACGCGATCTACAGTAGTATCAGTAGCGCTTATAACAGCATTATCTAGGGTTGCTTGAAAAAAAACATGAGAATGGAGTACAGAAGGGCGTCATTCTACGATCGGGTTGTCGCCCCCCCCCCCCCATTTCTCATATGAGGAGCTCAATTTTTTAACCAAAACCTAGCTCTAAGAAACGTTAGCTGGGAACTTGATGAGCAGTCCCTAGATCTAGGTTTAAGCTGATGACGTCGAAAAAAACGGAACCAATATCGGTTGGTTCCTCAGACCAGACCAGACCCGTCAACAACGGAAAACGTTTGGCCAACCGATCCTACTGTATTGAAACCCTTAGGGTAGCATTTTTGGTGACTAGTGAGGGAGTTCACCGAGTAAACGGTGGCGTGAATCTCATGCTTTTGATTGTAGCGAAGTTGGCGCCACACCCCTCTCTTCTTGTAAGTTTCTCCTCCAAACGACAAGTTGTAAGCAAGTGGGTTAATAATGGCAAGCAAACGGCGCAAAAATATTTCGCGCAGTTTTATCGAGTTTCCGCATGGGTTCGCTGCAGGTTTGGATATCGGTTTCGCTTGAAGGCTGCAATGTGTTTGGAGAGTCGATATATAACTGGTTGATGCCTCTATTGCTCTCGCAGCGTGCTAGCGTAGAGGTAGACGAAGCACTCTCTGATTGATAGGTGTCTGCACGACACCGGTCTCCATCATCCATGCATGGTCACCAGAACGACATTCTTGTTTCGCGAAATGTCATATCTTTGTAACCCTAGGCCATGGGATTCTTCACCAGAAGACTCTTCGAATTGTTTCAAAAAGCAGGGTCAGGGTGGAGTATAAAGAACCTCACGCGAAGAGCCGCAGAAACGAAAACGTTACACATCTATCGTGCGGTACGTGCAATATATCGGCGAGAATATCTGAGTGGTTTGATTGGAGTATTATGCCCACCCCCGTTGCTCCCTCGATACCGCGAGAATGAAGTCTATATATGAATCCACCCGCCCCTCGATGACCTATACGTGTACGTAGTAGTTGATGTGTAGCGTTGCCTTACAAGGTCCGTGAACGCCCGGAACAAACGGTTTCTGTAGGGCAAGGCTACAAATATCCGCCGTAGTGGCAGTGGCGGACAGACACAATACTCTGAGTTACCGTTCGTAGCTCTACCGTCGAGGAAACCTTACTGCCCTTCGAGGAAGACGCAATCGAAAGGCGCACCTTCAAGTGCGAACGTGCTTTTTAAGAGCGACCAGGATGCCGACGCAAGATCGATTTGCACCGGCGGGTTCGCATCCATTTCAAACGGATGTACTGCAACTACGACATATGCCAGATATGTTGCGCATAAACCAGACGGTTTGGGCCCGTTGTATCAGCCACATGATTTCGCCGATGGTTGTATTATTCTTCTTGTGCCGTGTGCTGGTAGCGGATAGCATATCTCGTAGCGGATAGCATATCACGTGGGGCGTCCTCCAAGAACAGATCGATCCTGCCCATGATCGGTGGCCTGTGTTCGTGTTGCAGGTAGCGAGCCGTAGCGTACCTCGTGTATCTGTTGCCGTGTTCTTCCAATCGACCAAACGCGCACGTGTCGTTTCGGCAATCTAGTCGAATTAACTTGACGCCCCTCTTGCACACCAACTGCTTCATTTTCCCTGCGACGCTTCTTACGGACGACCGTTCCTTCGCCAGACGCTGCCAAGGAGCACGTATGTTCACCGTGCCACTGCATGGTTGGGGACTCGATTCTCCTGATGTTTTGTCTTGTTTGAAAAATTTTGTTTTCTCTTTCTCTAGTTGTTGTATTGTGTTATTAAATTAACGATGTTGAAATGCCTGTTCCACGGGGTCGTATGGCAAGAGCAATGACAACCAGAGGCAACGCACTGCATATAACACCATTAGCGGTCGGTGGTACATCTATCAGTTGTATGCCGCGTGCAGAGACCCCATTGTTATCATGTCAGCACCGTATTTATAAGTTGTGTCCAGTGCAAACGATAATACATGGTAATGTATTCAGCTTTACGTGCGATGGACCAAGGCTACGGTAGGGGGGGTACCCCCGTTTTCACTGGTGTGTTTGAGCCAGTCGCACGAGTGACTCTCTACCTCACGGATGAAAATGGTTTAGGCACTTGTTTTGGAGCAGAGTCTTAGATTACCTTTGCATTGCGGATTGATTTCGTCAATACAAAACATGAAGAAAACCTAAAGATCGCAAAGGAACAAAGGGGTTACTCGCGCGAGTGACCCCTAGCCACTGAAATTGAAGGCCCCAAAAGGGACCCCCCTACCGTAGCCTGGGTCGATGCCGTTTCGTAGAAGAGCTTGTGAGATTTCATTTAGGCGCGTTCGTTAACTGCGTAAACCCTGCCGAAAAAGATTAAAAGCGCGACCCACCGAAAGTTATCATACACTAAGGTTTCCGATGCCAACTGCTGCGTTCGGGCTTTTCGAACCTCTCACGCTCTTCAGGGCCTGTAAGTTGGGCCCCATACACGGCGGGAATAACATGGAAAGCTGCTGTGCAGTATGGACACTCAAAGCATCGGAATCATCGTCGATTATGTAGCTGGCTGGATTCGTACAGTAAGGCCGTGTGACTTTGTTGTACCGCAGTCTAGTACGACGTCTCTGAGACACGCAGTACGTGCTGCAAGGGAAAAAATCTCGTATCGTCTTACTGGTTAGGTTATGCGATACTGGCAGAGATGCCAAATCATTAACAAGCATTCTGGAAAAAGAGATATCCCTACGGTTGCTCGTCCAGCTCGCACCAATCCCGATACGGCAAGAAGACATTATTTCGCTCGATGGTGAGCCCGCATTATTTCTGTACGACCACACCAAAGATCGCACCGGCTGGAGCTCTGACGACCCGGAGATAATTCCTCGCTTCCATCGATATATTATGGTCAGAAACTGCCGAGGATATTGAAAACAGCAATAATATGCAAAATATGACGCTCATGTGGCAAACGATACATTTAAGAGGTGGGTAAACGGCGGCCATGTCTACACACCGGCAGCCGGGTCTTATCCAAAGCTTATCTCAATGACTCCCACCTTTGGCCCCGCAAGGAAGATGCAGGTCACAAGTAGCGATCTACCTGCTTGCGATAACGAAGAAAAGTTCGATGAAGCGTTTGTTGTATTACCAATGAAGCGAACATGGCAGCGGTAGACATTCCCGAATTCAGCCGGGGTCACGCGTTAGCAGAGAACTACCACCGCATGTTCGTTAAATGGACAGGGTTTAATAACATCGAGAGAAAAATAGTGAAGGATTTCGTTTGTTCTTCAGTGTGAGAAATCTATTCTTGTCACGACTGTTTGTGTCAGTAACTGTTATTGTATTTCCTTATGGTTAGGACACGATCCATTAACTATATGTCGTAGCATGATAGCTTGATCGCTTGAACGTAGTCTGAATGAGGGCCTCATTGAATGTTTGCCATGGAAATCGCTTTCCCAAAGGGGACGAGCATGACGACTCGTCGGGTGTAGAAGCCGGGACTCTTGCTCGTGGTGGCTGGAGGGTACCTGGAGGTATTCCCTTCAAAATTGCATTTTTTTTTGTCTCTGGAGAATCCATTCTTGACGGAACTTCTATTGTCAAAACCGTCACTGTATTTCCCTATAGTTAGTGTGCATTTTTTTTTGTATTGGCCGTAGTGTGGTCCAGTGCAGGTATGTTGATCAATTAAATCATAGTCTAAATGACAGCACGCTGGCATGTACGCCTTGGGGATCGTTCTTCCCAACGGAGACGAGCGCGAGGACTCGTCGGTTGAAGAAGCCGGGACTCTCACTCGTGGTGGCAGGAGCGTCTGGAGGTATTCTGCGCAAGATTGCGTTTATTCGTCTGTCTGGAAAGTCACATTTTTTCACGACTGTTTACATCAGTGACCGTACGAGTAGCTGCATTCCCTTGTGGTTAGGGCACGATCCATTATATATGTGTCATAGTGTGGTCTAGTACCGGTATGTCGATCACTGGAACTGTAGTCTGAATGAGGGCTTCATGGCATGTACACCTTGGAGATTGTTTTTCCTAAGGTAAAAGAGCCTGAGGGAATCGTCGGTTGCAGAAGCCTCTACTCTCGCTCGTGGTGGCAATAGTCTCTGAAAGTATTCTGTGCAAGATTGCGTTTGCTTTTCTGACTGGGAAATATAGTCTTTCCTAAACTCAAATCGTCGGTAACGGTCACTGTATTTTTCCAAGGTTAGCATACGATCCATTTCGTATGTGTCATAGGGTGGTCCAGTACCGTATGTTGAACACTCGAACCGTACTCTGAATGAGGGCTTGCCGGCATATATGCCTTGGAGATCGTTCCCCCCAAAGGAGACGAGCATGAGGACTCGTTGGTTGCAGAAGTCGAGACTCTCGCTCGTGGTGGCGAAAGCGTCTTGATGTATTCTGTGCAAGATTGCTTTTGTTCTTCTGTCTGGAAAATCCAGTCTTGTCGGGACCTTTTTCCTCGGTTACCGTCACTCTATTTCTATATGGTTAGGATAAGATCAACTTTGTATGTGTCATAGTGTTGTCTAATACAGATGTGTTGATCACATGAACCATAGCCTGAATGATAACCTGCCGGCATATATGCCTTGCAGATCGTTGCCCCCGACGGAGACGAGCATGAAGACTCGTCGGTTGTAGTAATCGGGATTTTCACCCGTGGTGGCTATAGGGTCTGATAGTATCCTGTGCCAGATTCCGTTGTAATGTTGCGGAAAATGTATTCTTGTCACGACTGCTTTAGTCAATAACCGTCATTGTATACTATCTGGTTAGCTGGTGCGACATTTTTGTCATGTATCATGGTGTGGTCCAGTAAATGTATGTTGATCGCTCGAACCGTAGTCCAAATATGGGCCTTCTGGAATGTATGTCTTAGATGTCCTTTCTCCCAACGGAGACGAGCGTGAGGAGTCATCGGGTGCAGAAGTCGAGACTCTCGCTCGTGGTGGCAAGAAGATATGCAGGTAATGTGTGCAAGATTTTGTGAGTTATTATGTCTGGATATTACATTTTTGTTACCCCTGTTTTTGTCAGTATCCGTCACTGTGTTTCCTTGTGGGTAGGATGCGATCTATTTTCTATAGGTCGTAGCGCGGTACGTTGGTCGCGCGAACCGTAGTCTGAATGAGGGCCTGCTAGATTTTTTTTTCTGAGATCGTTCCCTCAAAGGGAAAAGAGCATGAGGGACTCAGAATCGGCGACTTTCGCTAGTGGTGGCAATATTCTCTGGAGGTATTCTGTGCAAGTTTTCGTTTGCTTTTCAATCGGGAAAATCCATTTTTGTCAGGACTCGAATCGTCGGTAAAGGTCACTGTATTTCCCCATGGTTAGCGTGCATTCAATTTGTACGTGTCCTAGTGTAGACTAGTACAATACAGGTATGTTGATCACTTCAACCCTAGCCTAAACCATGACCTGCTGGCATATATGTCTTGCAGGTCGTTCATCCCTACGGAGACGAGAATGAGGACTGGTCGGTGGTAGTAATCGGGACTCTCACCCGTGGTGGCATGAGGGTCCGGTAGTGTCCTGCGCAAGATCTCGTTGTAATCTGCCTTGAAAATCTATTCTTGTCATGATTTCTTCTATGAGTCCCCGTAATTATAATTCCCTATGGTTAGGATACGATCAATTTTGTATTTGTCAGAGTGTGGTCAACTACATGTATGTTGATAACTCAAACCATAGGCTGAATTAGGGCCTGCTGGCATGTACGCCTTGGGTATCGTTCATCCCAACGGAGGCTAGGGCGAGGAGTCGTCGAGTGAAGAAGGTGAGACTCTCGCTGCTGGTGGCAGGGGATTCTGTGCAGGACTCCGTTAGTTCTTCTGTCTGGAAAAGACATTCTAGTCGGGGATTCTTGCGTCAGTAATCGTCACTGTATTTATCTATGGCTAGGATACGATCGATTTTGTATGTTTCGAAGTGTGGTCTAGTACAGTTATGTTGATCGCTTGAACCAATGTCTGAATTAAGGGCCTGCTGGCATGATTGCCTTGGAGATTCTTCCCCCCGAAGAAGACCAGCCAGATGAGTCGTCATGTGCACAAATCTGGACTCTCCTTCGTCGTGACAGCAAGGTCTGGAGATAATCTGTGCACGATTTCACTTGTTCCTCCGTCTGGATAATCTATTCTTGTCACGACTGCTTTAGTCAGTAATCGTCATGGTATTTCACTATGGTTAGGATACAATCAATTTCTCATGTGTCATGGTGTGGGCCAGGACAGGTATGTTTGATCGCTCGAACCGTAGTCTGAATGAGGGCCTGCTTGCATGAATGTGTTGGGTATCGTTCCTTCCAAATGGACGGGCGCGAGGTGTCGCCGGGTGCAGAAGTCGATACTCTTGCTCGTTGTGGCAGGAGCTTCTGGAGGTACTCTGTGCAATATTTCGTTTGTTCTTCCGTCAGGAAAAATTGTCCATGTCGCGACTTCCTTCGTAAGTAACTGTCGATCGATGTATTGCCCTATGGTCATGGTACGATTCTTTTAATATGTGTCATTATATTGTCAAGTACAGGTATGCTAGCATGGGTGCAATGGAGACCGTCCCCGCCAAGGCATGCGAGCTATAGAACTGGCCGGGTGCAGAAGCCGGGACTCTCGCTCGTGGTAGCAGGAGGGAAATTATAGGTATTATGTGCAAGATTTCCTTTGTTATTCTGTCTGGATAATCTAGTTTTGTCACGACTGTTTTCGGCAGTTTAGTTTACAAGTAAGTGCCATTGTTTTTTCTAATATTTAGGATATGATCCGATATTAATGTTTCGTAGCGTGGTAGTTTGTTCGTTCGAAGAATAGTCTGACTGCGGGCATGCTGGCACGTATGCCTTGGAGATTGTTCCTCCCAAGGAGGCGAGAATGAGGACTCGTCGGGTACAGAAGCCGGGACTCTCGCTCGTGGTGGCATGTGGGCACCTGGAGGTATTCGGGTCCGGATTTCGTTTGTTCTACAGTCTGAAAAAAAACATTTTTTTCACGACTGTTTTTGTCAGTTACTGTAATTGTACTTCCCTATGGTTAGGACACGATCCATTGATTACGTGTCGTACCATGATAGATTGATCGCGCGAACAGCAGTCTGAATGAGGGCCTCATGGCATGTTTGCCATGGATATCGTTCCCCCCAATGGAGACGAGCATGACGACTGGTCGGGTGCAAAAACCAGGCCTCTCGCTCGTGGTTGCTGGAGGGTACCTGGAGGTATTATGTGCAAGATGGCTTTTTTTCATCTGTCTGGAAAATCCGATCTTGTCGGGACTTCTTTCGTCAAAAACGGTAACTTTATTTTCTTATGGTTGAGATACGATCAAGTTTTGTATTTGTCATAGTGTGGTCCAGTACAGGTGTGTTGATCACTTAACGCATACGTAGTCTGAATGAGGTCCTGCTGGCACGTACGCCTTGGGGATCGTTTTTTCCAACGGAGACGAGCGCGAGGACTCGTTGGTTGCAGAAGCCGGTACTCTCGGTCGTGGTGGCGGGAGCGTCTAGAGGTATTCTGTGCAAGATTGTCTTTGTTCTTCTGTCGGGAAAATACTTGTTTTTTTCAGGACTGTTTACATAGGTGACCGTACGAGCAACTGTATTTCCCTATGTTTATGATACGATCTATTTTATATGTGTACGTAGTCTGAAAGAGGGCCTGCTGGCATGTACGCCTTCAAGATGGTTCCCTTCAAGGGAAACGAGCACGATGACTCGTCGGTTGCAGAAGCCGGTACTCTCGCTTGTGGTGGCAGAAACTTCTTGAGATATTCTGTGCAAGATTGCCTTTGTTCTTCAATCTGGAAAATCCATTCTTGTCAGGATTTGTTTATTGAGTAACCGTCATTGTATTCTCCTAAGGGTAGGATTCAATCCATTATGTATGTGCCATAGGATGGTCCAGCACTCGTACAGGTATGTTGAACACTCGAACGATGATCTGAACGAGGGCCAGCTGGAACATATGCCTTGTACATCGTTCCCCTCAAGGGAAACGAGCATGGGGATTCGTCAGTTGCCGAAGCCGGCATTCTCGCTCGTGGTGGCGGGAGCGTCTGGAGGTATTGTGTGCAAGATGCCGTCTGGTATCTCGCTGGCTTATTATTGTCGGGGCTTCTTTTGTCAGTAACCGTCACTGTATTTCCGTATGGTTAGGATATGATCAACTCTGTATGGTCATAGTGTGGTCCAGGACAGGTATCTTGATCACTTGAACCGTAGCCTGAATGAGGCGGGGTTCAATGCACGATGGCAGGATAAGGAAGACGTGGGGGTGCAGGTCCGTTCTCTCCAAACGATCGTGGTCAGCGGCGAGCCGTGAAGGCGACCACAATTCAGCTGAAACACATACGGGCGAAAGCCGTACGGATGTTCTTCGAAGAGTACGTTAGCCAACTCGAAGGGGGTATCCGAGAAGGTGATCAGTTTGGCTTCTACAAACACCAAAAGGGGATGGGTGTGAAAGGGAGGAAGACGTTTTACTCCTAGCGCATCATGGACGAGGATAGTCAGTTGCTGCTGGGTAATGCCCTCATCCGCGAGCGGTGAGTGATGTGGTTTCACAAATTGAACAACACTAAGTCGCCGACCCTTGACCCGAGCATTGCGGACGACCTTAAGTAGTGGCCCCCATGAAGACAACTGGGCGATAACCCGTCTAGGTACGAAGTAACAGAGGTGATCTGCGCGTTGGCGAAGCGAACGGCGATAGGGCACCATGGTCTTCTGGGCGAGCTCTTGAAGGGTTTGGCCGACGAGGGAGAATTGGACACTTTTGGAAAGCTCCACCACATCACCGTCGCTGTGTGGGGGGGAGTTGGCGTGTCGCAACGATTGAAAGATGCAACGGTTAAGGTGCTTCACATGAAAAAAGATCGAACTAAGTGTGGCAGTTATCGTGGCATCTCCCTCGTGGCTCACGCTGGCAAAGTACTTTTCAAGGTCATCGCGAGAACATTCTGCCGAAAGAACAGTGTTGGTTCAGACCCCAGCGCTGACATGATGTTCGTACTACGACGACTGGAGGAACTGGCGCGGGAGGAGGACACCCCCTTGTACGTGTTTATTTATTTACCTTACCAAAGCACATGCCTCCGTCGACCGAACCCTTCTGTGGGAGATCCTCGTTAATTTTTGCGAGCCACCAAGAATGCCAGCCACCACCCGAATATTCCACGACGGCATGCAAGTATGCGTGCGGTTGGATGATGGAGAGTGTTCGGATAAGTTCGACGGGGCGCAAGGTCTCAGGCAAGAATGCGTGCTCGGGCCACTGCTGTTTAACGTGCTTTTCACATCGGTACTGCGTGTGGCCGAGAAACACTTCCTCGCTGATGCAGCTATCACGGAAAACATGATGCACCTCCAACGAAAGAAGGAGAACGGCGAGAAGAAAGGAACTTCACGCACAGGCAATGTCAACGGGCGGAGGGGGGAGGAGGAGGAGGGGGTGTAGAGAATGTGAATGAGGGGTAAGCTGTACGTTGACGATGCGGATACCGTATAGCGATCATCAGAAGCGCTGGAGATGATGATGACGGTGATCCTGACTGCGTGCTCGACGTTCGGGCTTACGGTCTACGAGATCAAAACAGAGGTCTAGGGCCTGGACGCCAAAGGCGGGGGGAAGGTGTCGTTAAATATCAATGCAGCCTTCCAGGTATACAAACAAACAAATTAAGTCTGTGTGCTAGGGCGGGGCTATCACCGCTGACGGAGAAATATATATTGGAATATCGCGGCGTCTTCTTAGGGCCTGGGTGTGCTTCCAGCGGTATAAGATAGAAACGTATGGTCGCCCGGATGTGCGTTAGAAAGTGCGGTTGCTGAAAGCAGAGGTGATCGAGACACTACTCTACGGTTGCATGACGTGGATCCCGAACAAGCCCGACTATGACGCGACGGGTTCACCACTCCATGCTCCTCCGATGCCTCGGATGGCGGGAAAGGAATAGCGACGACCACACCCTGTCGTACGCCGACGCGCTCGCCAAGACAGCTTGCGAGAGCATAGAAGCAATAGTGCGCAAACGGAAGATATTGTTTGCGGGATTCGTAGCACGTATGGGAGAGGAGCGTATGCCACAGAGGGTAGTGTTTGGGGAGCTTGTTGGTGGGTAAAGGCTATTGCGATTTATGCAACAAGGGCCACGCAGGGGGGCAAGAGAAAGACTGGTTGGTGCATTTGAAGGAAGATATGTTGGTCTTTAGAATGAAACTTGAAGGGTGGTGAAGGGCAGCTGAGAAAGCCGCCAGAAGGGTTCGACGGGTAGAGGAGGGAGCCTAGTTCTCCGTGGAGAAATTGCATGAGACGGAGAGACGCAGAGCTGCAGAGTGACAAGCAAAGGCCGCCGCAGCGCTATCTACCGTGGGCATCTCTAAGCGGCCGATGGGAGGGGGGCGGGGGGGGAGGGGCCGGGCGGGGGAAGGGGTGCGTCTTGCCCAAGAGACTGAAGTCTGGGTCTGGTCATCATCGCTTTGAAATTTATGGGCCTCCCAGTGATCGTCACAAGTTATCGCGATGCCGCCCCGACTCCTTCGCATCGTTGGGTTCTCTCCCCAGTGCCATTGATGCACTTGATCCCCTCTATGAGCCCTAAACTATGCCGTTTAGTCAGTTCCTAGTGTCTGATAGTATGACTTTTGTCTCTTTTCCGTTCCTTGCCTTGTCTTTTTTTGCCTTGCCTTTTCTGTCTTTTGTTGTCTATTCCTTTTTTTCCGTTCGTTTTTTTAATTGGTTTCTTTTATTTCCTTTCCTATTTCTTCTTTTTTTTTTCTTTTTTTTTTAATTGACTTGCGTCTGACGTGCGTATGCGTAATGATAGGTACTACGTGTAATATAGTAGTATTTCCTGGATGGCAATATTAGTCGGTTTTTCCAGGCGCGAGTAGTGAGACGTACGCACCAGTGTGGACCTGGCACGTCGTAGGTGGACTCCCGTTTCATTTTTTTATGTTTCTAGCGGAGGCACGAATAGCGTCAGCTGTTTTATAGGCGTGCACAACCTTTGATTTGTTGGTGTTTTTCTTGGAGTATTCCTCAACTCCAGACTGACTCGAGCCTGTCCTGTGATCACGAACTCGATAATGGGAGTTAATGTCAGAACTACAACAAGGCAAAGTGCGCGACAGGTCTCCTTAATCCCTGGTCGCCAGAAAGGCACCGTTGTTTCGCGGGAGGGGGTTTGTAATCCGACAAGCCATGAAATCGTTCATCAGAAAATTTATTGATTGTTCGCAAAATCATGTTTTGGGTAAGGTACAGACTAGAGATACGAATGCGAGGAGCACCGGAAATAGAAGGGTGGACCCCCAGTATGTACCATGCATCTATTTGACAGTACCTGGGATATGTGATTGGAATATTCGGCTAGCGCCGATAGCTCTCCACCAGTTGGCGTGGGGAATAGGTCCAGCGATTGATCATCCCCCCCGATAACCACAGGTGTAGATAGACGTTGAAGTGTCGCGTTGACCTGCAAGGGCCGTGATCGACCGGAACAATCCGCTTGAACACGGCAATGCTAAGCATTTCTCTCGCAGTGGGGTAGAGACACTATTCGCTGAATATAGTAGCTGTAGTGTAGGGGAAAACCACACTGCCCTTTTTCCGGGTAGACGCCATCGAAATGCACTTCTCCAAGTATGAATGTAATAGGTACGCTTTCCGCCGAGGGACGATTGAGATGCACCGCCGGGTATTTACCTATTTAAACAGATATATGGCGAGTACGAAATGTGCCAGATACATTTCGCATGAAATGAACGGTTTTTAATCCTTGCATCGGCCATGTGAGAGGTACCAGATTTCGCTTATTACTAAAAGATTACTTGTATTGTTTGTGCGGTGTGCTGGTAGGGTATATCGTTGCATGTGGGGCATCTTCAAAAGAACAGTTCATATCTGTCCACGATAAGTGGCTGGTGCTTGTAACATGTCTTCCAGCACGGGAGCCAAAGCGTAATGCCTGTAGCTGTTGCCGGGTGTTCTTTCAATCGACCAAAACCTGGACCTGTCGCTTCGGCCATCTAGTCGCATCTACTTGGCCCTCCTCTTGCACACCGACTTCATCATTTGCCATGCGACTCTGCGTGCGGACGGCCTTGCCTACATCAGGCGCTGTCAAGGAGCACGTGTATTCACCGTGCCAATTAATTTGCAGGGACTCGACTCCACTCATATTTTTGTTTTGTTCACTAATTTTTCTGTATTCTCTGTCGAAATTTGTTCTGTTTATTAACGATGTTGAAGCGACCTATCCTCGTCCAGTCGTATGACAAACGCAATATAAATCGGATACAGCGTTTTACAGAACACGATTTCACTGTGAACGGTACATCGAACTATTGTATGCAGCGCGTGAAAATACCATTCATGCATTATCAGCGCCATGTTCATCAGATGTGTACAGTGCACTATAACACTTGTAATATGTATGCATTCGGCGACACGTGGGATGCTGTGTCCTAGGCGAGCTTATGGGATTTTATGTCGGCGCGTACGTTGCCTGCGTAAGAACTGGGGTGGAAGAAGAAAAAAACGCCCCAAGTTAGGACAGTTATCATACCCTGAGTTTTTCGATGCCAACTGTTGCACCCTGATAAACATTGTCGCCCCGGCTTGTTCCAAACTTGGCTGCGTTCGCACTTCTCACTGTTCTACTCGTTTCAGGGCCTGTACAGTGGGCCCCATACACGGCGGGGGAAACACATGTCAAATTGCAGTAGAGTATGGTCAGTCACAGCGTCGAAGTCATTTTATATCTTGTTCACCTGGCTGGATTTGTACGGGTGTAGGCTGAGTGCCTCGACTGTACCGTAGTCTAGCGCGATGTCTCTACGACACACGCAGTACGTGCAAATTAAATGCGAAAACCTCCTTCTGGTCAGGTTATTTGGCGCTACTAGTAGAGATGCCAGATCCCTAAATATTTAAGCATTTTCAAAGGCGCGATGTCCCTGCGGTGGCTTGCCCATGGCGCACCAATCTCGATACGGCACGCGGAGATTCTTTCGCTCAATGGTGACCCCGCAGTGTTACTGTACGACCACACCAAAGATCGCAACGGCTGGGGCACTGACGCCTAGGAAATATTTCTTCCCTTCCGAACATTATGGACAAAACCGAAAGAGCCCATTCGAAAACAATACTACTATACAAACAGTACACGCTCAGGTAGCAAACGATACGGTTAAGAATTCGATACACGGCGACCACGTCTACACACCAGCAGTGCGGTGTCATCTAAAGCACACTTCAATGTACCCCAACACCTTGGCCCCGCCAGGAAGCTCACGTCACAGGTGGCAATCTACCTGCTTGCAATATTGAACGAATGTTTGATTACGCGTGTTGGCGTATTCCCAAAGGAGTGAACATGACGGCGACACTCGCAAGTTCAGACGGAGTCAGGCCTCAGCAGAGAGCCACTACCACTGGTTCGTTAGATGGACCGGGTTTGATTCGGGCCTCAGCAGAGAGCCACGACCACCGGTTCGTTAGATGGACCAGGTTTGATTACACCTCGAGAAAAAAAATGAAACAAATGCCAACGTAGTCCACGACCTTCCCATATCTAACATATTTCCCATTTCCAGACACTTGGCTAACCACTGACATGCATTTACAGGAGGTGGAGAATTTAAGACAGCCACAATGGCTTTACACACAACAAACAGCCGATCGACGAGGTCTGAACTCAACATTTACGGCCTGTGCAATCAAGACCGTTCCGCCAGAAAAATATACCAGAGATGCCTTACAGAAATGACAGATTTGCTGCAATATCTTGGAAGAGGCAACGCCACCCAGTCAGTGCTTCCAAGTGGTCCCCCGCAGATATTTCTACGAGGCCTCCTCTGGGCACAGACGGGTTGACACGTTTGCACTCGCCGTTGACGAATGCTCCATGGACAGACACAACCACCGACACAAACTCGACTAATCAGGCGGTCGATAAAGTTGAAAGCTGTACGTCACCAACCTATCATCTCGACACGCAAGGTCATGCAAAATCTATGACATCACCGGCGGAGGTGATAATTTGACTTTCTAGATTAAAACAATTGGTATGTTAACCTTTAAACTGCACCCACCCGTATATCGACCTGTTTGGCAATTTGTTTCACCGACTCCTGCCGCCACCGTGCCGGTAGGCCTTCCCCCGCAATCCGCTTCCAACCGCCCATCCATGGCGTCATTTCCACCTTTGACCCCTTCGGACCTTTTACACCGCCTGTTCCAACTGCCACGCCGTCATCCACGCCGCGGTATCAATAAAAAATCACCGCCACGGGCACGGCAGGCATCCTTAACGGCTCACATTAAATGACTGCCACAGCACCAACACTCTTCTTTACATGCGCGCCGTGAAACACCTTGATGTCTCCGCCGCCCATAAGACCGATACATGTTTAGACTAACCACGTTGAACTACTACAACCTCGTATTCTGCCGTCAGAGAGCTCCTACCGTATTGTTCGAGAAACCCCCATCCTCATTGGCTCGCGCGCGGGAGCTCTTTAACGCAGCCCTTAAGCAACAACCCGCCGAGCGTTACCGGACCGTCTTTCGTAACCAGCAATTCCATCACATATTCAACGAACACCAGGACGTCACCGTTTCGCGCTCGGAGCGATGAGAAGCGCACCCTAAAGTGCGACCACCGACCACGTTTCATCGGATTTCTCATCAAGCCCGTCACACCATCGAGTTCCACGATTTATGCACGGCGTTTCTACTGACCTTTTTCGGGGAGCGTCACCAACGGATTGACGTGTCTGCAACGCCACGCGACAGGGACGTTTGCAGCCAGGTATTTACCACGTTGAGTCGCACTAACCCTATTGTCTTGCTGATGCCCCCCCTGACCATTCTTCTTGGTGTCCTCCTCGAGGTTCGTCTTGAAATTTTGGCTGCATATCGATCTGTGTCGTGTAATATTTTATTGTACCGTAAGCTTCAAAGGGCCTCTTCATTGCCTTGAAATTTCGGTCTGCACATATTTGACCAGAAAGCTTTTTTCGTGTGTGTCGGCGTGCTACTCTAACCTCCAAGTCATTGGTATAGCTCGGAGTGTTTTTGAAACTAGGCCGAAACACGCGATGGTTCGGTCTTCCTCTTATGGCCGATTTAGCCTGCCTCGTTTTCGAAACTTGGCCCCGAACCTGCCGAGCTTTCGCATTCTCTTCTTGTGGGCTAAGCTGACCTTGTTTAGCAGCCCGCGAAACCGCTGTGGTAGTTCGCCTTGGACTGGTCCCTGCTTTCCGCACTACGCACGTAGCAGGGGCTATCGAGGCGTCGTGCATGGCCTCAAACCCTCTGCATGGTATACCGCCTTTTGTTCTGCACTTCGTACGTCGCAGGTGTTTTTTAAGGCGCGCTGTCCACCTTGTTTCCGATATATCGCTCTGCAAATGCCCCCCCCCTCAATGTGGGATAGTCATGTTGTATCCCATACGTACGTTTAAGGCTTCTAAGGATCCTAGTTCCCAACAGGAACTGCTGTTTAGCAGGCGACATTTCCACAGTCTAACATATTCAACGTTTTGCAACTAATTTCGTATTTTTTTTTATTAGCTCGCAAAAACGGGTGTGGCTGTGTCCGCTGTGGGTATTGGAGTACGTGGCTCTGTCGAAAGCGTGCTTGATAACACTTTATCTTAGGCACGTCCTCGAAACGATAAGTACTGCGTAAACAAGGGCGACGACGGTGGCTTTTGAGGAGAACATGGGCCCCGTACGTAACCCTCGAACCGAAAGGATTACACGTCACGTACGAAGCACATAGACAGGTACAAATTCACCGTGTTAGGTCCATCGTCGTCGACAACGTCGTGGATGCCAAGTACATTAAAACATGATTTTAAAAAGCCGATATTCTCACGAAAAGCTTATGCGCACAAAAGCATACATCAACCCGCCTCATGCTGCTCGGTGAATGAACGTCCCCTCCCTTTCGAAGGCAGGCATGAATCCCAACGTGTTTAATGGAAGTCGTAAGGAGGTTAGTCGGGGGGGGGGTTACATTGCTGCCCGATACTCCATGCAACGTACTACTGCTGATTACGTTGTTTGGTATGTTTAGATCGATACGGATTACTGACGTAAATATGGAGGTGGTGGAAAGTAGAGTTCTTGAGAGGACACGTCAGGATATGTGTAATGCAAGAACCACTCAATAGCATAGCTGGCTTTTGTACTTTATGGAAAGGCGTTTTTGATGGCACAAATTCGTCAGTAGAGACAACCTCGACGCCTGTGAGCAAACTGTGAGATATCAATTGACTCTGAATTTCTGTACTTCAACCTCTTCTCATTTACTGATCTACTGCTGCATCGCTAATAAGTTTTCCGGCACGTAGTAACTGTGACGTTTCGGTCTAGTGGGTAGAATGTCCGTTTCAGATGGTGGCGTGCGTAGGTTCGAATCCCTGTATCACCGGGAAATAAAACAAACTTGTTCGAAACAGAAAATTGGTTCACGTGGGAACGGCCTGACAAGCTCTGAGAAACACTGCTTCAGGCGTTCGAGCCTGGTAAGCTGTCCGGAGAAGAGAATACCTTAAACTTGGTGTGAGAAACGAAACAAAACGGCGGCCGCCTAGGAAATCGATACTTACTTGTAAGCAGTTCTGTAGTTATAGTGGTAGGGATACGACATTTTCGATAAGATTAATCAGATTGCATGCCCTGCAAAGCTGCGTCTCCGAGAAGTAGCCAGACCAGCGACGAGGCAAGCAGGTGTGCTAAAGTACTGCATTCAGAGATCGAAAATGCGTACGTAGCCTGTTGATGGTGGACACTCGTTTATGGGTATGTTTGTGCCCACATACATGTGCTGCCGTGATACGGTTGACCCAGCCAGTCCATCAAAAAGCATATACACGCGATTTCAGGGGAGGTTGCCGCATGGGTAGCAACGGCTGCAAGCTCCACGAATCTGATCAAGACATTCGGTCAATTTGAATGTTGTGCTCGTTATTAGTATTCTCCCAAAGGACACGGCAGAATTTGACAAAGCAAATAAGGACCCACGGTGCACGGTCTATAGATCGTAGCTTGACACCCAAGTCGAAGCACACGACTACCATTAAAAAACTCAGAACATCGAGTGGGACACCTCAAAAATACAATTGCGGGCAAATTAAAGCCTCAGACCTCACAATCACCCGCATGTACCACACCGCCTGCACATCGTGTTTCCTACGTCATTGCTCAGCATTTTTGGAATCAAATTCGATTGCTGATCATAACATGCAATATTGATTAACACAGGTAAAACCAAACCACGAAATATGTGCCTGAAGTCTAGCAACCTTGCTGCATTTTTTCCGGCTAACTTGCTGAGATTGTGGTGTCACGTTGCCCCAGCACTGGTTAATGTTTAACCGTAACAATCAAAGTAATATATAAGGGCTGGCAGAGGATTCAAACGGAAAAAATCAATGTAACGTTTAACAAAATATTGAATCAGCGCCTTTGGCTTCTCGGGTACTCTGTAATAGATACTATACTACGTACTATTACAACGTTAACGCCGATGATTCATATGCGCCGCGTAAAATGAAATAGTTAAACCTCCGTAAAACACACACGATATACCCCGGTGCCTACAACTCCTACTCCTGATCGTTCTAACCAGTGAGGCTCTATAATATATATGTTTCCTCGTCCAGTAGGTAAGCATCGTTGATATCCAAACCTTATCCGGAACCCCTATACACCGATATCACCATCGTTCCATGCTGCTCCGCTCCATACTTGTTGAGCCATCTCCTCCGTAAACCCCACTATCTTCAACTTACTGTCGACCTTCTCCCAGTCCTCTGCCGAAATTCTCCGTAAACCCCTCTGATGTTTCCCCTTTTATTTTTAACTCACCACATTCACGACTTCCGTCCAGCCGAATATTCAATCCTGCCCCTTTACCACCACCCGTCTTCCGCTCCCACTATACGCCTTTTCCACCAGGACCTTAGGTGCAAATTAAATGGATTTTGTCGGTTTAGTAACCCTGCCGCCACATCGTAACCCCCCCCAACCCTTCCCAGACCTTCTCTATCTGTCTCACTCCCAAGCTGACACCCTCTTGGCAACCCTCTCTTACTTCCCTTGGGCCTGTTTCTTTACTTTCCTCGCCCCTTGCGAGGGGTTGCCGTGCAACACCGCGCCCACTGGCCAACTCTATCTCTCTCCAGCTAAATCCGCCTCGCGAAGCCGTTCCATTTCGTGCGACTTCCTTCACGACTGCGGCAGCTAAAACGACAACGTTCACCACCTCCGATGCCACCGCCACCCGTAACATCAAACCCAACCCCAACCCCAACCCCCCCTTACCATCACGATCGCCAACATACCAACAACTACCAACATCACCACCAGCAGCCTCACACACCCTCACCCTTCACCAACAACACTAACACCAGCACCAAGACCGGCAGTCCGCGGATACCTGGCGTCAACGTGTCCGACGAGTTGTCAACGGGGAACTCAGACAGACTTGGATCCGCTCCTCTCTGCGAATGACGAAAAATAATGCTCTTGCCGCTGGTGTCGTCGTTTTTACAGCAGGGCTTGTTGGGGTTGTTGACCTCGCGGTTGATGTTGTTGCCGTTGTTTATGGAGTTCTGGCGTTAGGATAAGTGTACGGCGGAAAGGGGTTATTTAGGGTTTTAAATGGTGCCGTTGAAGCGATGATGTCGTTGGACACAAGTGTTGGGGTTGAAGGTGGAGATTGATTGATAATGGGAAGTATTTCATTGGCGACACGGCCTCGTTCAAGATTGCACCAAATTAGTTGACGTGGCTCGTCAGTCACCTACCCCACGGGTCACACGAGAGCTATGTTTCAGATTAACGAAAGTGAAATGCGATTATCAACGCCGTTTCCTGTTATCAATATATGGTATACAAAATAAAACCATTTAGTCGGCAACCATCGAATGATATTGTAACTATTTTTGATCGAGGACTGCTGTTATTGGATGGGCGGGGGGTGCCCGAAGAGTGCTATCTCTATTGAAAGTGGCACCTCTCATAATCGTACATGTACGTACGTTTGGCGACTGTTGACCTCGCCCCTGATTCAATTAGTACGCCGATACCATCTCACTGGGCGGTCTCCGCCATAGCTTAGCCAGACGCTATCAATTGTGCTGCCGGTTATCGTTGTGACACGCTTCTTTGTACTGGCGGGTTACATACTGCTACCCGTGTTTCTGTATTCGTTAACTTGCTCGCTTACTGGTCCCACTCAGGTGCTCCAACGCTGCACAAAGGACTTCTCCACTCGCGGATACCCCTTCGGAGCGATTTATCTCTCCCCCGCTCCTCGCGCTCCATATCTGCGTTTCTAGTCCGTTGCCTACAACGACTATGTGACGCCCCGTCGCATTTTGGCAAGTGCAGTCACAGCTGCACAGGCGTCAGGCCAATATATTGATGCCCGCAACATACCCCGAATTCGGATATATTTTCACTGTCGGCGGTATGGCGAAGTCCCTATCATCCGTAACATCGGTTGTATACTCCGTTTCGCGTGAAATGGGTTGTGACTGACGGAGCTCTTATACCCATAATCGTCGGGAATCGGCCATTTGAGCAAGATTCGCGTCGTGCACCTAGGCCGTGGGGTTTTCACTTGGTAGCAGGTTTGGTCTTCTCCAAATCAGTTTTGAGTAGAGGTCTCATGCTGTTAAAATTTAGAGGGGGTAGTGGTTCGCCCCCACCGTAGAACGGGTCGGTTCGTTCAACGAGTTGCGACAAAAGCTTTACCCACCTTGGTAAATGGTTGTCAGAGGCGTTGCTCAATATTTGAGCAGTAAAACCTTTTCGTTGGGTATCCCTACTGAAGAAGACGGTATCGCTCGATCTACCGGACCAGTCCTATTGATATTATTCATGCGTACTCCTCCGCCTAATCCTCCGCCTTCACCTATGGTGTAAATACCCACTTTTGACGACGATAGACCTTTCTCGACCAATTGCTCACGTGCTGAAATATTGATCTGGGTTGTTGCGATGTTCATGCTGCTCGAGACACGCTGTCGGGAAGGCTATATAGACCTATTGATCTATACCTCTGCTCTGTTGTCAGTGCTGGGAACGGTAAATTTTTCTTGGTGAGCAGATTAGCCACACACGCTCCGAACTGTATTTGGCGCTATGCCTATACTGCGAACGACATTTCCGGTCCAACTACCTGACCTACTGCGTCACCCAAGACATGCAGTATAATTTGTTACATGCATCTTATTAAGGGTGTTGGAGAAGCTAGACGCTCCTCCAGCACTATATGTCCACATATCTACTTGTTGTACAACAGCGCCTGTTTTGGACCTACTGCATACCTACTTTTTTCCAGACGGCGCGATATATTTGTCCTAACTGTGGTCAACCTATTGTGTTTGTCGGCGGCGGTCACGCTTATATTCACCAGATAGACCATGACATATATAAAAACATACTCTTCTGTCTACACCGCGAAAACCGTATCAGCACGTACGTTCCGTCGCGAACGGCCGCGACGATAACCTTGCCTCCAGCACTAGATGGCCACGGATACATCTACTACGATACGTCTAACGTTTCGGACCTACGGCCTGGTATGCCGCTCCATCGACTGCAGGCCACAATCGTCATCCATGACCAGTGTTTCCGTTCGTGTGGGCTTTTTTCCATCAGTAGATAGGACATGACCTACCTACGCTACTGCGCCTACCATTTGAGTTACTGAACGTAACACCACTTGTCCTCGACTCTTTTTCGTCGCGAGTGTTGGCGACGGTGAGCTTCCATCCAGCCGCACCGATTAATCATTTAGTAGTTGGCCTTGCTCGTCCTGTTGCGTGGAGTGTTGGTCCTTACCTCTGTTCCATAGGTAATGTGTAGACGATGGACTTATCTCCAGCAGAAGATGAAAGTTGGGAGGGCGATACTCTGTCCTCGTTGAACGATGGGTCGTTCGTCGGTCCGTAAACCCTCAGAGTAGTCTTGATGCGGGCAAGGTCGGCCTGCGCCTGTCGACGATGACAGAGAGCACAAAACGAAACGGCAACCATCAGGACGGACGAAACTTCGACTGGGCCGACAAGGCGTAACACAACGTATCCGAGGCGAACGATAGTGGGGGAAACCAAGGGTAAGCGCGGTAATGAATGCACCGGTCGGTACGCGACCGTTACCGTTTAGCCCGCCGCTGGCTTGGTTTGTTTTGGGTCTTCCCCAGTGACGGCGTAGGAAAATGTGCCCGTGTGCTTACCGCCGGACGGAAATGGGACGGGAAGGCGGGAAGGCATTAGATTGACGGGATAGAACGGGTGTCCACGATGTGTTGGAGGGACGGGGCGGGATGAGATACTGGAACAGATCGGGAACAGGTCAAGAAATCGGTCGGGAACAAAGTCGGGAAATCGGTCGGGGATGTAGTCGGGATATGTCCCAGAGGTGCAGTCCGGAATGGCTGGGAACACGATCGTCAACGCGAGCTGGAGAAAACGAGCGGTTGAAACGAGGATAATGATGTCGAGTGCGCTATTTGTCAATTGCTCAAACGAACTTTCGCCGCTCTTTTTGTAAGAAAGAATATTTGCATAGACTACATGTACACAAAATGTGTTTGAAATTTGTATTCTTCAAAAACCGTTTCCAGCACATTTATACAAAGATGCTTATTTCCCGGTAACGGGTCCTTGACCCGAGTCGTCGGAATAAACACGCTATTTTGTTTTCACAATTCTCAATGTGTCCCTGAGTTCTCATGGGTTTTTTTCATCCCGTAGCAATTTCATTTTCCTCTAAAATTAGTTCTTTGGGAGAGGTCTTAAGCTCCCAAACTAAGGAACCTCAGAAACAATGCAGTGCAATCCCTATCGTAGCACGCGTCGAGTACATGTTTTTCTCGCACATTGACACAAAAACAAAGCTCACGCGAACGCACAATCAAACATGCAATCGGTACTACGGCCTTACCTCCAGCTCAGCCTCTGCTTGTGTCGCCGCCTGCCGTCTCGCAGTTCCTCTGCACTGGCAGCAGCAGTACCCAATAAAGGCCACGACGAACATACTTGCAAGCCCTATCGGTACATACCGCTAGGAAATTGCAAGGTATAAATACATCGTTGGGTATGTTGGGTTGAGGGAGCAAAGGAAGGCGGGGTGGAGGGTTGAGGGCGAAAGGTGGGTATTCGTCGTTGATCAGGTACATTACAATCAAAAACATATTTACGCTTTAAATGAGGCAATGAGGATTGAGAGGTAAGGCATATGAGAAGGCGTTGACCAAGGCACGGGGAGGAGGGGCGTCATCTGAGCTGTTGTAGAGATTAGATGAGGATAATGAACGCAGTCGATATGCACGCAAGGAAGCTTCTAAGGCTTGTGGCGTACCATCGAGTATCGGTTGGAGACAAACAAACACAAGAGACGCTATCCACGGTAAAAAGTCAGCAAGCGTACGAAGGCGAAACATAATTCCACCACAACACAGACAAGGCAACAGTGTTCCAGTGCCGAGTTGTGACAAAACATACTTGCTCTTTGCTGGTACATCGTTCTACGTCATGGAAGTTGGACCATATGATGCGACATGTAATGACCAGGCAACATAACGGAAAATGATTGAGCAAAGCACAACCAAATTATCAGCCAAAAAACAGAATGGAGACGGCACAACACAGACAACGGCAGTGTACACGAAATTGTCATCCATTAGGCAGCAAAAGAGCAACATGTCCACAAGAAACAAGCGTTGCAGCTGGTCAACCCAACAAATTGGCAGTACGTAGCTCTGTGTTACGCGTGTGAAGAGAGTCAGTACAATATTAATTTGAATACTTCAATTGCTGCTGTGTTGAGGTTGTTGGATCGCCTACAATACCATGCAGAATCTAAAGGTGCAACGAAAGGGTCGATACAACACAAGACTCTTGCAGCGGAAGAGATGGGGGTCAAAATGTTAAGCACATATGCAAATTCTCTGTCGTTGGCCGAATGTACCGACAAATGAAGGCGGCGATGATGGCAAATGCCCTGGGTGTGGAGGCCTGCATGCTCCTTCACCTACGAACGAGGGATGAAGCGCCATGTTCACACCGGTTTACGTTTGGGATAGAGCAATCGGACGCATGAAAC
Organism: Undaria pinnatifida; assembly: GCA_012845835.1. NCBI lineage: Eukaryota > Phaeophyceae > Laminariales > Alariaceae > Undaria > Undaria pinnatifida. The sequence goes on from JABAKD010000025.1 coordinate 25,110,031, forward strand.
CCACAAATGTTATCACGCATCACACGCAAGGCGGTGCTGGCGCAAGATAGGGGAATCAGAGGCAACCACACCCACCTCGGCAAGATTTAAGCTGCGTGGCGGTAATCACGTGGCAGACATTTGAACTCGGTGAATCACTCCGTTGGCAATTGTCAGTTTGATGTGTTGAAGACCCTGCCCCGTCGGTGAGTGTTTGATTAGAGTGAAACATATCGAATGTCCAATGAGGACAGGCTTTGATGTACTGGCAGCCCAACTACCCCTTAGCCAAGCTTAGTAGAGGTGCAGCTAATAACATGGTGTCCTGTGCTAGGGATACACTGCATCTGGCCGCGAACTGTGAGAGGTTTTGTCAAGTACGTTGGCTGGGAGACGTGCGGAGTTCTGTCAAGTTTGCTGCGGGCTGTTTAGACTGATGCCAAGAGAGTGCAACATCATTTCTTATACTTTCTGTTTTTCGCTTATTTCGCTTTCTTTTCCGTTCGGCACACAGCGAGTGACGACACCGGACGAAAACGAAAAGCTTTTGCGGTTCCATGGTTCTCTTTACACTTCATACTGCCAAGTCCGCGAATATGGGGATGAGATATGATTCACGCAGACGTTCATTGGGTGATGAACAATGTGCGCGTGAGAGAGGATGAGATAGAAGTGCTGCGCTACAAAGAGCTAAGAGGATGACAAGGGAATAGGTGGAGATGGGTTGCGAAGGAGATAACAAGCACATGTAGCAGTGGATATTATAAAAATAAAAGTACACTCCAGCTGTGAGATCGAAGATTTTGTCGACACTCATCTTTGCCAGCTATATGTGCGATACTCCGATATCGTGTATTACTAGGTGTGTGTCCTCATAAAGGATATAGGTCGGCGACTCCTCTTGGTACTACAGTGTAGCTTGTACCAGGGCCAACGGGGTGATGTTAGTCAGTCCGTGCGCGGAAACTACAAAAACAGTTTATGAGGGGACAAAATCTGAGAGCTGTGGAAGGAAATGCACCAGTTTATCAAGTGTATCCTGTAAGTCGTACAACCAGTGAGGAGAGGGCGGCGTGTCGAAAGGGGGGGGGGGGGGGGGGGTCCAATAACGTTAAGTCGCATAGATGTAGAGACTTGCTATAAGCGTGGTGCTAGGTCTAAGCGATGGTTCGTTTGGTGGGGAACGAGGAGCGTTTGGAGGGGGCGGGCAGAAGGGGAATGCACTAGAGCTACGGTATGGATAAGTATCTGGTAGTGTCTATTATAGTGTACCTGGTATGCGGAAGCATTATTGATAGGTGCTTTGAAGATTAACGTTGTGGCAGGCTGCGGCACGTTGGCAACCGATGATAACAATACGACCCGGACATTGATGGAAGGATACTGCCTGTTTATATGGCCGAGGGGAATCGGTGGCAACGACGGCTTACTCGTGTACGTGTTTACAAGGGTCTGTGACAGAACGGTACGACCCGCGTGTTTTATATGTGGGACTTTGACAAACAGCTACCGGCTTTTGTCTGTCTGTTTGGTGGTAGAGGGTGCGATGTATTCTACAACTATCTGCTCCCTTCCGTGATCATTGTTATAACCGCGCTTGTACGTAGTGCAAGCGTTCAGCAGCGATCATAATACCAACATCCAATTAGTATTTTTAATAATCAACACGCATGAAAATTTCACCAACCGTCGAGAGAACCTGAAGTTAGGCGGTGCTGTCTTCCGTGGATGCTTGACATACGTCAACACGCCTCGGGGACGAAAGACAACTGATGCCGAGGAGCATCGTGTTATACAGTACGCTTCGGCGGCAGCATTTGCTTTTCCCGGGAATTTTGCTGCTTCAAACGTAGGAATGGCCCGCAATTTCTGTTGTTTTCCTGTTTTTTAAATGGGTCAACAGAGCCATCCCGCGGTAAGGGTGCCGCAGATTCGAAAACCTTTCTGAGGTCCTAACATTAGTAGCTAGCTCAATATCTGACTCGAGATACTACATTGATTCGAAGGCATTCGTTCGCACAACCCGACCATGCTTCTATGACTCAGCCCCAAAATTGTATGAACTGGTGAAATTTCATGACTAATGACTAACCGCTAGTTCCCCACTTACTTGAGGGGCTCAATCCGACAGGTACGTTATGAGTTTATACAACAACTGCAACCCCTACCGTGGGATGAGTCACCCATATAGTACTTCCACTTGAGCCGTGCTGTGTTTCGTGGATGCTTGACATACGTCAACATGTCTCGGCGACGAAAGGCAACTGATGTGCCGAGATGCATCGTGCTGTATTATATGATTCGCATGCTACACAAGCTTTTTCTCGCGAAAATCGATGCCGCGAAAGATAGGAATGGCTCGAAATCATTGTTTTGTGCTGTGGTAAATGTGCATCCAGGATGAAAATTTCTCCAACCGTCAACAATGCCAGAAGTTGGCCGGTGCTGTCCGCGGCGACTGCGAGACATACATCAACATGTGTCCAGGACGACCGATTGCAGATGGTGAGGTGCATCGTGCAACATTATATGCTTCGGGGTGGCAGCAAAAACTTTGTCCCGGGAATTTCGATGCCGCGAAGGTAAGAATGACTCGAAATCACCGTTTTCGGCGCCGCGGTAAATATGAAGGCTTGTTCACAGCGGCTTTCTTGGGTGACGCCCCTGCGCGCACAATCGACGCGGAGTATTTCGTGCAAGCACGAAACCTCAGAGGAGGAAAGGGGGCTCGACAGGCAGCATATTTTTGTTCTTGTCCCGAGGCCCTGGCTAGAGGTAAAGGCGCGCGGTCAAAGGCATGCCTCAGCAAGACAATCGCAACGTCGAGAGAAATACAATCGATTTTCCTCCCAGAGAACAAATCTGTAGCGCGTGCAAAGCACGGCCCACGGTTGAAGTGGTTCCCCGACCAGGAAAACCCAATCCCGTATGCCACTTGATACGGCAGGTTGCTCCTAATCGTACGCGCAAAGACATAGGCAACATTGTCGCCAGCGAGGTCCGTCTCGTTCTGGCGGTCGAGCACTCCCTGCACGTGGGGGCGGAGAGGTCATGTTAAGGAGGGGAGGGCGGCAAGGAAGAGGGAGCGTACTCATTTGTTCGCCTTTTATTAATTGGACAACTGGCCACACGCATCACTTTCGAGACGGAGCACCGTTCCTACACCTAACGTAGACACGTCCAGCATTCGGGCGCTCATTGCGCTTTTGCCACATACACTACAAAAAAGGTTGGCTCATCTTGTCCACTTCCTATTTTTCCATTTTTGGCCACCACCTATCTCCTAAGATGGCGATCGTTTTCTCGCTACTGCCTTGTTTACCAAACTCTTCCAGACCACACACACACGTCGAATCTCCTAATCTCCTCCTCTGACACTTACCGTTCATTCTCTTATATTTCACATCCTCCTACTCTGTGTATCCTACTCTTTATAGTTGTGCCACACGGGGCACATGTGTGCATCCAGGTTCTCCTCCGCCCGGCTACTGGTATATACATATATATATATATATATATATCACCTCCCTGGTAGGTCCAGGTCCCCTACAGACACGAAATCACAGTTCCAGCTTCTTCGCGTAGTCCCTTGGGCCGTGCAAATAAATATGATGTCAGATCTTGCTCAAAATTCCCCACCTAAACTGACATTACCAACACTAACCAATATAATGGAGAACAAGACATATATTTCTATGTATATTTAGATAGGACCCCTCCCAACAAAAAAATCACCCACATATAGTATATTACAAGGACCAACAACGCAGCTTGTAGATGAGTATTGACCCGAAATTCGTCGAACTCACAGCTCACGTCCTCAAAATATCTTTTTAAAATACGTTTCCATTGCAATATGTTCCCTCTTAACCCCCGTATATCTCTAAGTGATTGTCCGCTTTCACCACATTTTTTATCGCTAGTCTGTCCCGTTGTTCTATCATTTCTTTACCTTCTGTCCCGTACTCGCCAAACGTCTCTATGGATAGTACTTTTTCTTGGTTTTAGTATAAACTTTTTGCGTATCTTATCCCCTTCCTGTTTATTCGTGTGTGACCTCCATCTATCTCCTAGGATGGTGATCATTTTCTCGCTACCCTCTACGAGTCTTCCAAACGCTTCCATGTCAAATTCGTCTAATTCCCCCATCTTCGCCTTCAACACATCCCGTGCCTCCTTGAATACTTAACATCCTCCTAACACTATATATAAATCCTTCTCGGGGGAGTGGGGTGGCGAGGTGTGTTCGATATGCATGCAAGCCCGTAGTCGTATGACCATAGACGCTCTCATCCCTACTATCTTCGGACGGAGCACGTCGGGGTTTGGCCGGCAAGGCAGATACTGCTTGCACCAAGCGCGAAGCGCCGTGAGCTGTTCGGCGAGCCGCTTAAAAGGTGAGCTCGGTCCTACCGAGAACCGCTCGTGAAGCGGACTTGCATATGGATGATAGCTCTAACGGGTTCGACTACTTTCCGGTATGGCCTCTTCCAGAGACAGCGATATATATATATTCTTATATATAGAATAACTGACTTGTAGTTACGTGATGCTTTACCGCAAATAGTAGTTACGTGATGCTATATTATTGACGCGTGTTGCGATGGAGGCGCACGACTTTTTTTCCAAGATTCCCCACTTTCTGAGATTATGACCCCCTTAAGGCAAGCACTAAATAAGAGTAAATTACAACTGCTGCCGGATGAAACATCCTTTGGCTTTGGTGTACAACGACACGCGTGCAAACAAGATATCCTGTTTCTGACGATTTTCGGCTAAGGAACACCGTCATTCATTCAGAGACCCTCTCACCAGATAAGTGCCGCCTCTATCGTAGCACGAGTTAGTCTCCTTTGTGCGGAATAAGAGTTTCCCCCCCGCACGATTGATCTAACTCAACCGCCACCTGTACTCGACCGCTAAAAAAGGCAGAACGGTACCCTGGTGGTCTAGCTTATGTGGTAAGCGGCATGTTCTACAACCTTGTTGCGAACGTAGACGCGAACTCAACCTATATACACGATGCAAACAAACTGGGGGTGTACGTGCCACAAGTTGCTTGCGAGTACTCATGTGGCGAAGGGGGAGCAGAGGTATACGTGTCTGCACAACACCGCTGCCGACGGGAGGTATCTACCCATTTAATTGCCTTCCGTATCTCCAAAAACCGAACGTTGCGCAGCCGAAACGTCGAAAATTATATGTCCATAATCCCGGCGTTGTGCTGTACAAAACACTGCATGTACCGCATTCCGCTCAAGAAATACACGAACCTAGGAGCTCGGAAGTGGTTCTGTCAAGCATTTGTCATGTGTTTTTTATGTGATCACCCCGTCGTTCTGTTGTTCATCGTTCCTCATCGATCTATTTTTGTGGGAGCCGCGAGCGGGGGAGGCGGGTCTGCACGGGCAGGTATCATCTCGTTTGTTATAACTCTGCGTTTTGCTCTGAGGGTGATATTTTTCTTTGATATGTGGCGAAATTCCTGTGTATCATTGTTCGCGGAGTACTGTGTTTATGGTTCCCAGCAAAATCTTGTATACCTGGCATGTCTGTAATCCCACGACTGTTGCTGTAGACTACCCTTACATATAATACTATAAAAAGCTGCCTCACAGTTTGAAACAATACAAAATAGCTGTACAGTAGTAGCCCCACCTTGTACATATATAAGTGAACGCGGATATATTACAATAGTATTCCCCGCCCAGTTCGTTCAAACGCCCCACTTTCAATCGAAATCGGCCAGAGTAATAAACACTTCTAAGCAATTGATATCACGTCATTATCTTTCTAGACACCCATGACGTAGCTTTCATTCATCCCCCCTCCCCCCCTCTAACGCTCCCTCCTTCCCTACACCCCGGACGATCGCCTAGACCCAGCACCGCGCGTATAGCAAGCCCTTACATATATGATTAATACCCGCGATCGGAGGATCACACACAATGTTGCGAAGATCAGTGTCGCCCACATCCTTCATCGCATAGCTGGAGCGTATTTGAATATCATATGTGACCTAGACCTCTTGAAAACCATTTTCGCCCCCCCCCCCCCCATTTTTTTATATTTGTTTTTCTTTCCTTGCTCTCTCTTGCTCAAACACCCCACCTAATATCGAAATCTGCTGGGCAATAAACACTCCCACGCCCTGGATATCGCCTAATCATCGTTTTAGAGCCGTACCTGCCGCTGCTGCAATTCCTCCGCCCTAACGCCCCCTCCTTCCCCACCACCCACAGTATCGCCTAGAACTAGCACCACGCGTAAAGAAAACCTCTACTTCCATGCGACCTAAAGGCCCCTCAACCCTCCCCTCCCCTCCCCCAGCCACATTTTCCCCCCCTCCCCAACAAGGAGGAGTTATAGTTTCCACGCACAAATTGAGCTGCCCCACTTGTCCCTTCCTCCCTTGCCCCCCTCTTTCCCCCTTTTGGTCAAAATCAGGCCCGCACGTCCTTAAAATCTCCGCCCTTCCCTCTCTTGTTATTCGACTTACAGGATTCACATGATATACTGATGCATTTCCTACCACAGCTATCAGATTTTGTCCCCCTCACAAACGGGTTTTATAGTATCCGCGCGCAGACTGTCCAACATCACCCTGTTGACTCTGATAGCTCACTGTAGTTGCAAGGGGAGTCGCCGACCTACATCCTTAATGAGGACACACAACCCGTAATACGCGCGATCGGAGTATCACACACAGCTTGCAAATATGAGTTTCGACAAAATATTCCATCCCACTGCTGGAGTGTATTTAAATTTTGATAACATTGATATAACTAAATACACTCCGGTTGTGATATTACATACTTTGTCGAAACTCCGCTCTACAATCTAAGCTGTGTGTGAAACTCCGATCGCGGGTGTTACTGGTTGTGCGCCCTAAATTCGGCCATAGGTCGGCGACTCCCCTTTAAAACACTTACCCGGTTCAAAAGGGTAATGTTTATCAATAAATGCATAGAAGCTATAAAACCTGATTTTGAGGGGGACAAAATATGACGGCTGTGGAATGCACCAGTATATGAAGTCACCGTCACTACGTGGCTTATAAGACGCTATGTGGAAGTCGTTGTATCTAGCAGTGTGGAGAGGGGCGGCTCTCTACCGTTCCCTGTGTTCGATTTTTTGCTTATAAAGGATTTAGTACACGCGATTGGGGTGTTTAGGATTTAGTATGGCGTTTTAGGGATGGGACGGTGTCAGATACCTCCCCCTGTCGGGAGGCTCAAAGTTGAAAAATTGACGTGAGGTGCGAGGAGTCGGCGAAAAAATCAGGAGCGCTCGTACGATGTATATATGTACTTTTTCCATTTTTATGTGACAAGGTATACATTTAGAAAAATGAAAAAACACTTCTACATATTATTTACCCCCCCCGCCCCCCCCCCCCCGCGCGCGCCCCCTCCTTCCCCACCACCCGCACCATCGCCAAGCCCTAGCTCGTGGTATAAAGTTCCTCCCAGGTATACATTCATGCGACGTAAAGGGGTTTGATCCCCCCCACCCGCCCCCCTCGTTTTGTTCTCTCCCGCCGCCCCACATAAAATCAAGATCTGCCAAGGTAATAATCACTACGAGAGAGTTGATATCACCTCATTATCTTTCCAGCCACCAATGCCGTAGCTCCAATTAATACTCCCCCCCCCTTCCCCTACCAACGCCCCCTCCTTCCCCACCACCCACACCATCGACTAGCACCACGCATGTAGCAAGTTCCTAACAGATACACATTTATGCGGCCTAAAGCTGTTGGAACCCCCCCCCCTTTCGAACTCCGCCCGCCGCTCACCGGTTAAACGACTAACAGGATACACTTAATTTTTAAAACTAATGCATTTCCTTCAACAGCTGTCAGATTTTGTCCCCCTCAAAAACGGGTTTGATAGTTTCCGCGCACAGACTGCCTAACATCACCCTGTTGACCCTGATAGCTGCACTGTAGTTCTAAGGGAAGTCGCCGACCTATATATTAAATGAGGACGCACACCCAGTAATACGCGGGGTCGGAGTATCACAAACGCTTGTAATGATGAGTTTCCGCAAAACATTTGATCTCACAGCTAGCTGGAGTGTATTTTGATTTTGAAAATATATCCTCCGGCGGATGGGGAGAATTACGTATAAGCTCACCACACTTCCCCGTATTTTCATACCCGTCGTGTGTCGACTTATCTCAATTGCATTCGCGATCCAACGCTAGCTAGCGTGTCCTTCGGTTCCGCAATAACGATGGCACGAGCTGTCCCTGTCGGCGGTACCCGTTACTAGTCCGGCAGCCCAAGCTGGCGTTGTATACGGACGCTCAGTATATATGTATACGGTAAATACAAGTAAATATATATATACATATCAGTAGCAGTGGTACCTCTGCAGTGTCGATACAACCCAGGCAGCAATCCCGGCGCCATATCGGCAGCCGGCATTACTCTGCCCATTACCACTTTGGTACCAAACGGTTTCACCGGCACGGCATAGGGCACCCGGATCTATTAATGGTAAACGGGCCTACGACGAGTGTACATACTAATTATGGAGACCGCTGGATGTGTCCACAGGAGTACATGAAACATTATGTCCCTAAGTATAAGAGCCGTAAACAACATACAACCGTTGTTATGTACCTTCATGGGTTATTTCGTCTCTCGACGAAGTCGATTCAGGAATGAAATTATGACAACGACAGCGGCTCAAAGGTTGACTGGTATATACTCGTAGTTTCTCCAACCCAAAGCACATATTCATGATATGGACACTAAACACGCTACCCAGGACAGAAGTATTTCCAAAAATGAACGACGCCAAAAATCATGCTTGACATGCGAAGGGAACAGAATCAACGAACGTTACCGAGTCAGTATCACGCCGAAATGCAGTCCTTTCACGATACAACTAGGGTATCATGTGATGTAAATCCACCTTGTATCCCTACGTTTTGGATAGAAGGAGTTGGTCGTCGGCCTTATTATCTTCAATCATTTAATACATATCTGTCGCTTCAAACCTCCCACACAGAGCTCATCACTGTCACCCGCCAATATGTCGGGATCCAGCGATCGGACCGATGAACCGGTACCCAACGTTGAACGAGCCGTTAGCCCAGATCCGACGCAACACCTACTACTTCGTCCACATCCATGTACTCAATAAGAAGATTGATTATACATGTATAAACCTACTCGTAATCTTCCATTTTAAGGCTTAAACCCCAGCGTCGCTCAGTATTTGTATTTGACGCGTGCTACGATAGAGAGGCACCCCTTTTTTTCTGAGGTTGCTGAATTTGGGAGCGTAGATCTCTCCTAAAAACTGATTTGGGGAAAAAACTAATGCTACCAGATGAAAAACCCCATGGCTTGAGTAAACGACGAGAATAACGCAAAACAAAATGGTCCATTTCCGACGAATTCGGGTTAAGGAGTCCGTCATTCAGAAACAAGTAGCGGAAATATGCCACGTCTATCGTAGCATGCGTCATTCAAGCCACACCGTTCAGGCAAAATAAGGTATGTACATATAGTTGAACTATGAACAGTAACGGTACTATAAAAGTATTATGAGACCCCGTCATAACTCATAGTTCGTTGTCAAGGATGTTCATTGCATTTTTGCCCTCGGGAAAAATTTGCGTTCAACCATACTTGACAAAATTTGCGAGGGGCACTGCTGAAATTCCCAAACATCCCTCGCACTTTCGTTCTTACCCCCCCGAAATAGGTTTCTCGGCGTACACTAAAACGTTCTTCTGGTATACGCAACAAGCCCCTCAACAATATGTATTCGAAAACTCACTCTGAAACACGTCAACGAAGTCTAGAAAATCAACCAAAACACACACATGTAACAACAAACACCCGGACACAAATTTCCGATAATCATAAGGATGCTCGCACCCTAAAACCACATATACGTCCTCACACGAAATCCAGTCAAAATATGGAACCCATATACCCTGGGTTACAAAACTGAGGTCCCTGCGCGTCAAAAACATCACATAGTCTACATATAGACTTTTGCACCAACCAGATGCGTCAAAATTGCTCGATGCTAAATAACAAGTTCGTCGAGAACGCAAGAACAAACAGACGGATAGACTAGGTAATCACAGCGACGCAAATCGTTGTAGCATTCGCCCACCACATCACCTCCTTTTCAATTGGTTTTGGGCATCAGCGAAATGGGTCCAACGCATGCCCGTAGTGTAATAGGTGCAGTGAGGAGCGGTAATAAAAACGAAGAGCTCTGCTATATAACCTCACTCTGACCATCGGTATATTAGGCAATCTCTAGGCCGCATCTTCTCTCAATCAGGTGAGTGAAGAATCTTCATTCGTCATTTTCAAGAAAGCTGCTTCGTTGATATGTATGTGCTACCTGGTTTGATGTAGAAGAAAGGAACACCACTCATCGATCATCCACTAACACACTAGGGCATGTTTTCGTGAGCACCACGCTAACACGCGCACCAGACGTGGCCGCGGCATCTACAGGACCACAACATGTTCAAAATTGAAAAAACAGTGCGTATAATCGTACATTAGAAAATGGTAATGCTAAAAGGATGTACAGGCAAATATGTTGAAATTGCGGTAGATCACCATACCAACCTTTTACGCAGAGGACTTCGTGCATACCTGCCGTCCGCATGATCGCCTGACAACCTCTGCCAAACGAAGTAGAATAAACCAAACGAAGTAATGTAATTGAGCGCGGGCACATCAAGCGTTCCTTTCGAAACACTGACGACTTGCACTTCTCCCCCACGTGTTTAATGGTGGTGACATTACATGACCGCGACACCTCGCTTGCTGTACTTGGCATATGTATCTCTGTCTTAGAATTTGCGACCTCAGAGCCCCACAGAGACACAGTGAGAATCATGAGGGTAAAACCGCACAATAGCAAAATAGAATGCGAAAAGGAAGTACAGGCGGACATGCTGAAAATGCGGTAGACGACACTTTTCCCAACCTATTACGTAGGGTATATCGTACCTACCGTCTGCATGGTCGCCTCCCAACCTCTGCCAAACGAAGGATGCCTAAGCAAGTAACGTAATTAAGCACGGGTGCATCAAGCATTCCTTTCAAACCACCGACTATTTGCACTTCTCCCCCTCGTGTTCAATGGTGATGACATCGCATGACCACATCATCAAGCTCTTATTGTATTTTGCAATCTGTATCTCTGTCTTGTAATTAGCGACCTCAGAGCCCCACACCGGCACGGTAAAATCTTGGTAACTACATGGTTTCACCTATCGATTGCATTGTTCAATCTTGGGATTCACGCTCAATAACACACACGAAGCTAAAACACATTGTGTATCACACCTAAAAAAAGTTTCGTATACCACACCTATCATCAAATCTGCTAGAATAATATTATAAAAAATGAAAATACACTCCAGCTGTGAGATCGAAGATTTCGTCGAAACTCATCTTTGCAAGCTGTGTGTGATACTTCGATCGCGCGCATTACGAGTTGTGTGTCCTCATTAAGGGGGGGGGGGTGGGGGGGGGGGGGGGGGAGGGCTTTAGGTGAGGGGTTTGTTATACGTGTGGTGCTAGGTCTAGGCGATGGTGCGGGTGATGGGGAAGAAGGGGGCGTTCGAGGCGGGGGGGGGGGGGGGAAACACAGCGGCATGGATGGCTCTCGAAAGATAATGAGGTGATATCCTGTGCAATATGCAATACCAGGAAGGTCCTATACCTGATGCGTTCCTTCTACAACCGTCAGATCTGTCCCCTTGAAGGGTTTTTAGTTTCCACGCACAAATTGAGTCCCCCCCCACCCCCCGCCCCGATCCCTCCTGTTCAAACGCCCCACCCAAAAGCAAAATCTGCCAGAGAAATAAAAACTACCAGGCAGCTCATGCCACCTCATTATCATCCTAGCTATCCATGCCGTACCTCCAATTCATTTTCGCCCCCCCCCTCCTTTTCCCCAAACCCTGCTGTTCAAACGCCTCACCTAGAAATTAAAATATGCCAAAAAAGTTAACAATACCAGGCAGTTGATATCATCTCATGACCTTTAATATAGTCATCCATGCCGTAGCTCAAATTCACCCCCCCCCCTAAACGCCCCCTCGTCTCCCACCACCCGCACCATCGCCTAGACCTAGCGCCACGCGCATAGCAAGCCCCTACATCTATGCGATCTAAAGCTGTTGGAACCCCCCGTCCAGACACACGAAACACCCCGACCCCTTCGAACACTCCGCCCTCCCCTCACTTGTTTTACTACTTACAGGATGCACTAAATAAACTGATGAATTCCCCTCCACAGCTGTCAGATTTTGTCCCCATCAAAACGGGCTGTTTTATTCTTTCCGCGCACAGAGTGACTAGCACCACCCTGTTGACCCAGCCTGTAGTTCCAAGGGGAGTCACCGACCTATGTCTCTACTGAGGACACACAACCATGAGTACGCGCGGTCGCAATATCACACACAGCTTGCCAAGATGAGTTCCGAAAAAAACTTCGATCTCACAGCTGGAGTGTATTTTTATTTGTATAGTCTAGTCTAGACTACAAGATATACCGTCTCAAGGTGGAATGATAGTTCAGATAGGGACGTACTCGTAATGTTTTTTCTTTTTTTTCATCCACCGGGGGATGGGGAAAAGATACAGCTTCACCTTTCACCACACTTCCACGTGTCTTCATACGCGTCGCGTGTCGATTTAACTCATTTGCTTTCGCAGCCCAACCCTAGCGGGCGCACCGTTCGGATCGCATTGTATGTAACATTTCTTGACCAATACGTGGTATGTGCTATACATAACCGGTCGCCCCGGTGGCGTATCAGGTTATCCTCGAGCCTGGTGGTATAGGTCCGTTTCGTGAGTTCGAGCCCCGCCGAGCGCATACTCGTATGAATTCGTTGGGACTTTTTCTTGTGCACAAATTGACTTGCGGCAAGGACGAGAGCGTGAGTAAGCAACCCTCGATGGAAAATCGACGAGCAGTGGAATCGCTGAACCCTATGCGCGATAAAAATTGAAGGCAAGAACCAGGGGGAAGAAGGGGCGTCACCTGTGACCACGGCTTGTCCAGAAGCTGGAAAGAAAAAGTGTGTGAAAAAAAAAAAAAAAAACATACTTATACCTCGGGCAGCCTCGAGTACCTTACCTGGTATTTTTGTACCACTTTGAGCGTAAATATAGAGACCGTAGTATCAACATGTTCATAACACAGCAGTTCCTACATTCCAGTCTGCAATGGTATGCAAGTACACTCATACGTTGCATACCAGGTACAATAGTCGACCCCGTTTTAAAGACAGCGCGATTTTTTTTTGGGAGTGTCTTTAACGCGGGGAAGTGTCTTTAGGATTCCGGGGCCACTAACTCACCGTCCCCGGGGCCAATGGTGGTGTAACATATTCTAAATACGCGCATTTGAAGCAGGAATGCGACCACGAAACTATGTTGCTTAAAAACCACAACACGTGATTTGAAAGGCCGCAACACTACAGCTGTAGTACACTCCAATACTTTACACATATTTTGAATTTCCCTCCACCACCGAAACGCCGGAAGGAGTGCAGCACGACCTATTGTAATGTGTACGGCAGTGCGCTGTTGTTGATGCAGGCTCTTGCTGTAATGTGTACGGCAGTGCGCTGGTGTTGTTGCAGGCTTTTCTTATTGTCAAGGCGTTATCCTCACGGTGAACATCATGCCCGAGATATCGCGAACACACTTGAGACATATCAGTTCGTTGGAACTAGCTCTGATACGATACACGCAAGTTACCTGGGCTAGGGTTAGGGTTAATCTCTCCAAGCCCACACGCGGTAGTGCAGGCTGCAGCAGACCGCTGTCGATGTTATACAGCAGTGTGCTGCCCCAGCAAAAAAAATGGGGGGGGGGGCGCAAAGTGGAAAAGGTACCCCCCCCTTATTATTGTACATCTGCGGGGCACCATGTTCTGGGAAAAAAGTGTCCTTATTGCGGGGAGTTTCAATAAGAAGAGTGTCTTTAAAGCGGGGACGACTGTATCAGATACAACTCATGACTCTACGGAATAACAGTAGCAAAGGTGCATCGCCGTGAAGACGCACTTGTCGGTGGCACCTACATAAATGAAAGAAACACCGTACACACGCGCACCTGGAGATCGAGCTGAACCATGATCCAAGCCTGCTTGTAGCCCTCAAGTCTTCGTCATCAGGAGAAGCTGGGTGCGCGCTTGATACTCTGTTGTGCGCTTCCTCCGTTTGCGTGATCGCACACATGTCTATATGGTACACCGCTGTATGAAATATACCGTACCCTGGTATGGTACAACCCGGTCGCCCCGGTGGCGTATCAGGTTATCCTCGAGCCTGGTATAGGTCAGTTTCGTGAGTTCGAGCCCCGCCGAGTGCATACTCGTAAAAATTTGTTGGGACTTTTTCTTGTGGACAAATTGACTTGCGGAAAGCGCGAGAGCGTGAGTTAGCAGCACTCGATGAACAATCGACGAGCAGTGGGATTGCTGAACCCTATGCGCGATAAAAATTGAAGGCAAGAAACGGGGAGGAGAAGGGATGACACCTACCTGTGACCACGGCTTGTCCAGAAGCTGGAAGGTAAAAGTGTGCAAAAGAAAAAAAACACAACAACTATATTTTCACACGATTTTCATCTCAACTTGGCGCACACCCGAAATTTAGGAAGTATTACGAATAGCCCCGTCGGTAAACGGCTTTTCCTGCTTCCAAACTGGCGGCACGATCTGGTAATCAATAAGGGTTTCATCGTGTCTGTCAATTCCGGAAAGCCTTACAACAAGTGGAAAATACGTGGAAGTGGTGAGCTAAAGCTTTATTTTTGCCCATCCGCCGGAGAAAAAAAAAAAAAAAAAATTATAACAAGTAGTGGTTTCGATTTCTTCGCTACCCGTTTCTTAAAGTCGGTCGCGTATACTGCTGTACACCGGACGAGTGTATAGGTGTTGCCAACATCTGTCGCCTCCCCGTTTTCTCTATATACGTCTCGGTGGCAGAAAAACGGTAGCAGAAAAAGCCTGCTCAGCCGACAGTTACTTGGAGCTTCCTCACCTCAACTTTGTGAGCAAGGGCCGAGTTAGGCCCACGCTCATTTCCGTTTTCGTTGGTTTCCTCGCCAAAGACTTCTGTTGTAATGCCAAGCAGCGGCAACCACACCACCAATAGCCGCCGCAGCAGCACAGGAGGCGGGATAGACAACAGGGGCGGCGAGGGAATAGAGGAGGGCGAGAGGAGAGACCGCCGATGCCTGTGGGAGGAAGACGACAGTGTCGATCGTGGCCCATTTTCGTTTGATAGTGTCACGAGGGATCCCCCATGTATTCTCTCATTAGGTAGGCTCTCGGTCATTAGTCTACAATATTGTTATACCAGATGGAAATTCTCCCGCCAATATACGTTGAGTCGTATTTTGGTTTGGTGGCTGGGCTCTCCGGCACCGTCGTAAAGAGGTGGCTGTGTGAGCATGTGGTGGCGCTGATGATGTCGACCGCGTGTCGATGTTGGTGCGCGCTGACGAAGGTTTTATGGTCGGCGGTGTTGGTGCTGGCGGTGTCCGTGTGTTGGTATCGGCGATGGTTTTCGTGTCTCTGTGGTCTTGTCCCGTGGTATTGAAACTTTAGTGAAATTGGTGACTGACGTTGACGGTGTTGGTAGGTGGTTGTTGTTCTTTTTTGTGGTAATATTATTGTTTGTTCGGTGTTGTTGTCGGGGCTGGTATTGATGCTGGTTATCCTGGGGAGTTGTGTGTTTCTTCGTCTGAGACTGACTTGTGTGTGGTGGTAATAGGGCGGCGGCAGCAGTAGCGTATACTTCGGTTGTGTGTGCCACGACGGCCGAAAGGATCCTGTTTTGGCCACTGTGCGCGAGTAAGTCTTGGGTCAATGCTCATTGATTTTCAGAGAAGAGGAAACTCGTGCCTCCTGCCACAGCGGTGACCTGGATGGTCACCGGGTAATGACAGAATTGACAACATCGTTGGGTGAGTTGGTTGAAAAAATATAACTCAAGCGACTCAACCAACTATTGAGAGCGCATAGCAGCGTAGGTAAGAAAAAATCGACGCGAGTCGACGAGGGAATAAATCGCTGGCATATTCTCGTGATTGAAATGGTAAGCCGCACCGTAATGAGGAGTGGGGAGACAGGCGGTAGGTAACCCTGGTCTGAGTTACGTATAGGAAGGGAGAAATAAAAGGGAATGGTCTGGAGATGATGGAAGGGAAATCCATGTGGGCGAAAAGTAGCGTGCAATGCGACTGATGAGGGAGGTCTGCCTTCCGTCCTCTCGCAGTTGGAATGGGCTTTGAAGAGGTCCGAACAAAGCAAGACCACAGAGATGCAGGGTAGTGCGTCAAATCCACAGATAGTTTCACATGGAGGTATGATACGTCATCGTGTTGCCAGTACGCGTAGAGCGTTTCGTTTTTTATGATATTTAAGTGAAAAGTTTCCCAAACGATTGTGTGTACGCACTCATGAAGGCAGGGGGATACGGCCTTTTGGTTTGAGCAGAGATAGATGCGCCCAGAATGATAATACTAGGGAGAAATGTAGCAGGTACTACTGAGTATTAAGTAGAAACTCAGCATCGTTTGGCCGTACAAAACATTTCACTCAACACAATATAACAAGGCTAGGCTATAAAACAAGGTACGAGTATGGACACCGGCAACCAATGCAGCACGGACGGTTGCCAGCGTTGTTGGCTGTGTAGACCCATACATTCGTGTAGCGATCGATGCAAGCAAACAGGATAGAGGACGAGTTTTGCGCACTGAATTTGATGTTGTTTTTGTTGTTGTTGTTGTTGTTGTTGTTGTTGTTGTTGTTGTTGTTGTTGTTGTTGTTGTTGTTGTTGTTGTTGTTGTTGTTGTTGTTGTTGTTGTTGTTGTTGTTGTTGTTGTTGTTGTTGTAGTTGTCGTTGTTGTTGTTGTTGTTGTTGTTGTTGTTGTTGATGTTGTTGATGTTGTTGTTGTTGTTGTTGTTGTTGTTGTTGTTGTTGTTGTTGTTGTTGTTGTTGTTGTTGTTGTTGTTGTTGTTGTTGTTGTGGTTGTGGTTGTTGTTGTTGTTGTTGTTGTTGTTGCTTTTGTTGTGGTTGTGGTTGTTGTTGTTGTTGTTGTTGTTGTTGTTGTTGTTGTTGTTGTTGTTGTTGTTGTTGTTGTTGTTGTTGTTGTTGTTGTTGTTGTTGTTGTTGTTGTTGTTGTTGTTGTTGTTGTTGTTGTTGTTGTTGTTGTCGTTGTTGTTGTTGTTGTTGTTGTTGTTGTTGTTGTTGTTGTTGTTGTTGTTGTTGTTGTTGTTGTTGTTGTTGTTGTTGTTGTTGTTGTTGTTGTTGTTGTTGTTGTTGTTGTTGTTGTTGTTGTTGCTGCTGTTGCCGTTGCTGTTGCTGTTGCTGTTGTGTTGCTGCTGCTGCTGCTGTTGTTGTAGTTGTTGTTGTTGTTGTTGTTGTTGTTGTAGTTGTTGCTGTTGTTGTGTTGTTGTTGTTGCTGCTGTTGTTGTTGTTGTCGTTGTCGTTGGTGATGGTGGTGGTGGTAGTGTTGTTTGTGTTAGTGTCGGGGTTGTTTGTGTTGGTGTTGTTCTTAGTGCTGCTCTTAGTGTTGTTTTGTTGGTGTTGGTGTTTTTGATGCTGTTGTTGTCGGTTGGTGTTGGTGTTTCGCTGCTGCTGTTATTGTTGTTGTTTTTTTATTGCTGTTGCTGTTGCTGTTGTTGTTGATTTTGGTGGTGGTGGTGTTGGTGTTGGCGATGGTATTGTTCTTAGTGTTGGTGGTTTTTATGGGGGTTGTTTGTGTTGTTGGTGTTTTCGTTGTTGTTTTCGTTGTTTCTGTTGTTGTCAAATTTACTTGGATAATCAAGTCCGTGGTCACAGGGCAGGCTACTGTCACTCAGCAGTGGAAAAATCCCCCAGGAAAAAAACATAAGCAAATCAATTGTGGTTGACTAATGAATCGTGACCGGTCGCCCCGGTGATGTACTAGGCTATCCGCGAGCCTGGTACAATATGATGGGTCATTTCCGTGGCACCCAGAGTACCTACCCGCATAAATTCGTAGGGACGTTTCCTTGTGCACAAAGTTCATTTGCGGAAAGCGCGAGGGCGTGAGTTAGCAACACTCGATGACAAATCGACGAGCAGTGAGATTGCTGAACCCTATGCGCGATAAGCATTAAAGGTAGGTATCGGGGCTTTGGGGGGGGAAAGCGGAGGAGAGACGACACCCGTGACCAAGGCTTTTGTCCAGTAGCTGGAAAGTAAAGTATGGAAAAAAATGTATAGAACGCAGCTGGAGCAATTTATGCCTCCGCCGAGGGCGCACAAGGAAAGTTATCCCGCACACCTACCCCCCCCTCCCACCCGAGGCCCCAAAAAAACGATATTCAAGTTTTTTTCCTTTCTTTGTTTCCTCGCTTGGTGGTTCGTTTCTTGGCTGTGCATCTGTGGGTGGTTTACTGCTCACTCTTGCGTTAACAAAGAGTCTTGGCAAGCAAGCCGACATTGCAAGAGCAAGGGATGCCAAACTGTACTTTAGATTGTTTGAGTATGTAAATCCTTGCGTCAATGCAAGGTGGTCAATGTAGTCAGAGTTAATCAATGGTGTGCAAGCGCCGCGCTTATGCACGAAACCCTGTAAGCCTCCGTGCCCTTGATGTCTAAGCACGGCGCGCACGTGCCTCCTGGTTGTTCTACCGTTCCCGCACAGCCTGGGCTGAAGGTGCCGCGGGAGGCAGTTGACGCCGCGTGGAGAGACACGCGATTCAAGTTTATCCGAGCCTCCCACGACACCCCCTGATTGCCAATACCATAGAGAGTTGATGGGTAGTGTTGGAAAACAGGCTCCTTGACAGCCGGACGCAATCCCGCGCAGTAGATGGAAGCGTGGACAACTCCCGTCTGCAGCGTCAGAGAAAACGCCACCCATATCAACGCCCGCGCCCTCACAATACTCAAGCCCGTTCACTACTCCCATCAAATCCACGTCAGCGAAACTGCCCGCGCCCGCACCACCCTCACCCTTGCTCACAACTCCCGTCACAACCACGTCAGCGTCACCGCTTGCGCCCCCGCCGCTACTACTGTCCATCAACACCGGCGACTCCTTCGCGCCGTCCGTGGTGCTCTTCGGTTTGAAAAATCCAGCAATGTGCGCCCGCTCCCCACCTCCGCTGCGGCACCAGCACCCCTGTCGACACACGTTGGTCGACATGCAACTTGCAACATAAGCAATAGCATTCAATCAGCGGTGGAAAGAAAGTACGAATTTGCTCCTGCTTTTCGCGTTCACACATCGACAAGGCCTGCAGCCTCATACACTGCTCTACTAAAATACGTCCAGCGTGGCAGTTCCCTAACTGCCGAAAACGCGCGAATTACCTGCCGTAAAAATTGTGAAGCAGTGTATTTAACAACGAGGTAAATTTCGCAAACACCAGGTGATATATGAAACATAGATTTAATACAAAGCAGCTTGCAAACTTGAGATTCAACCATTCAATCGGTCGTACTTACAGCAGACGTTTTTCAATTTTTCATCGAAACTGCTTGTGCTAGCGAATGCAACAACTGCTGTCCTCACAAGTCCTCACTTGTGTTGAAGCAACTGTTCGTGAGTCTCCACGTGGGTCCGGCTCCTTTGCTCTATATTGCGTCCGAAATCGCGCTTGAACTTCTTGCACACCAGGTTGCCGCTGCTGGTCTTCGCGGCGATTTTTTCGATAGGAGAAAGTGCTCTGCTCGAATGAGAAAGGCGTGCAGAGACCAACAGGGACGCGGAGAAACTTAGTTGGTTCGCATTTCGTGCGCGATTTTTTGATCGACTTGACCAAGCGGCTACGGTTTCTGGTATTGCTGCTGCTGCTGCCAAGGCTAGGCTCCTGCTACTGCTAATGTTGTCAGTTATTGGGGAGAAGGCAGCACGACACACACACTGCTCGATGGTGAGCACTTTTTCACATGATAAACCAGAGTTTTGTCTTTCCAGTGCTTGCCGCTGCTGCTGTTGCTGCGAGGTACACGATACCCTCTAATATCACAGTGCCCTCATGCCTCTCCAATCACTCTCTGTGTTGTGCCGAACAATCATGGTCAATGGCCTGGCCCTCGTCCATTCCTGAACCGTCGCCGATGTTGGCCCCGCGGCAGCAGATAAAGTCCTCGCCATCGGCTGGCTTTCCGCAGACGCTTTGTAGCCAAGCTGTCTCGTCGAAAGGGGGTTGTAGCAGGGGTCCCTTCACCGTGGAGGCTGTGCCCATTTTGACCATTCTTCCTTGCTCTCTCCCTTTTTTTCCGTTGCTCCGCACTGTGCGTAGCTGGTACGCAGGCTGTTGCTGCGCAACCAGGGGGCTGCGTGTCTGCTATATCGTCTAGTACCCCTTTGCCTCTTTATTAGATAGGATTTAGAATAAGGGCTGTTCGCACAGGAAATTATGTGGCGTAATGGGAGGGGGGGGGGGGTCTTCGTACCCCCTCCCTCCTCTGGAAGGTCGAAAAAAAAGTTTCGGTACGTGGGTGTCGAAAAACAATTTTCGTGCGCCTTTCCGCCAAAAAATATAATACCATAAAACATGAAATATGGAGTCAGCCTACGCACTATGTACCAGGTCCATACTACTTGTATATATCATGCGTCTCAATGTTTGCGCCTGGAAACGGACTACACTGCATGCCCATGTCGACCAAGGGAATACTACTACGTACTCCGGAGTATATATTTCACGTCGCACTTATCACTACGCATACGCACCGACAGACTCGAGTGAATATGTAAGTAATATAGAAAAAAAAAGAAAAGGAGAAGAAAATATAAAAAAGTGGGTGCAAGAAAAGGAAAGGAAACTCACCATACAGGCAGACGCCATTCAGTAGGGGGCCGTTTTGTTCGATTAGCGCTGATATGCGATGGATAGATAAGCTCCCAACAGCCACACTAGGGTGTGAGCGAGGCAATGCAACACGCAGTGTGTAGAAGATAGTTTAAGATGTATTTACTATGTCGGCCCGGAAAAGGGTAGGCGAATGCAGGGGGAAAGGTGGAGTGGGTCGTGTGGGTCCACTCTCCACAGCCCAGGAACAACCTCTCGTAGTCGAATACGTAAAGATCTTCGCATAGTGCCTACTCGTACATACCCGTGGGACTGCTCGTGGGTGATACCACGAAACGATCCCTGCAACTTACCTCCGTGACACAACGTGTGTAACCGTAACTTATTACTAGGCTGCTTCGTTGAGACAAGGTATATCGAACACTCTCCCTGGCGCTGGATCAACTAACAAGCTTCAATAAAAACAAACGCCATCCACAAACAACAAGTTACTGTATCCCCAACAGAAAATCGCGGTGTTTCTCAAAACTCTCTTTGCCAATAGCCTTTGTGAGAATGTCCGCATGCTGGTCGTCCGTCCGGAGATACGTAACCGACAAGTCTCCCGTCCCCACCAACTCGCGCAGAAAATGGCACCGTACATCGATGTGCTTACTGTTAGATGAGCTCAAGGGGTTTTTGGCCAAGTCTGTCGCCCCTTCGTTGTCTTCAAACACTCCAATACTCGGCGACCCCAGACTGGGCATCAGGAAAACCAACACTCCTCTCACGTAAAGGGCTTCCTTCGCCCCGTCGGCCATGGCTACGTATTCCGCCTCGGTAGTTGATAGGGTGACGCTTTTCTGCGTCCTAGAAAACCACGACACAAGTGTACCCCCGCAACAGACAGCCACGCCAGAGACCGAACGCCTATCGTCGGCCTTGTGGGCGTAGTCCGCGTCCACGTACGTATTCAAGTCGTAATCCAACTGCATTTCCTCTGGTTTGCTGTCCTTCCTGAACGTCGGACCTAAGTGAGCCGTAGCGCTCAGGTACTCGATTTTCTTCCTAGTCGCCTTAACATGTACCTCCTTAGGGCCATCAGAAAACCTCGCAACCGCCCGTACTGCGTTCGCGACGTCCGGCGTCGTCTGATTCGCAATCCACATCAGACTCCCCACCATTTCGCGATATCTCGCGTCCACTGCAGGGTCCTTATCACTCACGTGTCTGAGGTCCAACGACGGAGAAGCGAGGATGGGGCTGGTTTTCGTCATTCCAATACGTTCGACAACATTTCGAACAAACTGGGTCTGCGAAATCTCCCATGTCCCCTTCTCACGATCTCTCTTGTACTTGCTACCCATGTACCACGTAACCTCGCCAAGACGTTTCGAAGGGAATCTCTTGTTGAGGTCTGCCACTACTGAATCCGTGATTTCCTTGGTGGCCGCGATCTTGATGTCGTCCACGTCGACCACGAGCATCGCTGCAACCTCGTCATTCACCATCAGTCGAAACACGCACGGGTCTAGCAAGCACTGCTCAAAACTACACCCAACCAAGGTTGACGACAGTAGCTTATACCACGATCTACCACTCTGCTTCAACCCATAAAGAGCTTTGTTGAGTCGGACTACCTTACCCGATAACCACCCACACCCCGGGGGAAAATCTTGAGAAAATTTCGGTGTCCAACTCTGACTGAATAAAAGCCTCGTCAACGTCCAAGTGCCTCAAGTCTCAGTCGAGTTTGCATGCCATTGCTGCTACGATGCGGTTAGACATGGCTGATGCAGTAGGGGCAAACGTATGGAAGTAGTCAACTCCCTTTACCTGACTATAGCCCTTTGCTACCAGTCTCGCCTTGGCTCTATTGATCATGCCATGCTCGTCGCCCTTCCACATCAAGAGTCACGTTGATTTCATAATATTGCTATCTGCCGGAACTTCGGAAATCTCAGTGAAAGTGTCAGCGGCCTCTAATCCATCAAATTCCGCTTGCATCGCCTCTACCCAAACGCCAGAGTGGATTGAAGAACGCAAGGCGGAGGAAGACGTCGGTTCCGGTTCCGCCTTCTTCAGGAGGTAATCCGGCAACCGAGTATGTTCACCGCCTGTTTCTTGCGGCGACAGTAGCTCATGGAATATGCGGCCTCCCTCACAGGGTCCGATTGTACTGATCAGCCCCGTTGCCGCCTTGCGGTTGAGTGCTCTGGTCTGCGCTTGCGTGCTTCCCTCCTTCACCATCGCCTGATCCTGACATGTGGGCTCCAAGCTGGCGCGCAGCAGACCGAACAGTAGTCGGGGTCGGAGCTCCATGTTCATATGAGGACGCATCGTCGTCATCTCTAGATGAAGTGTCGTTTTTGAGCGGTTCGCTGCTGACCGTTGATGAATCGTTCCCAGCTTGCGAATCGCCGCCAGCTTGCGTCATCGGAGACACCGCACGGAGTTGGTGAGAAATTCCTCTCCCCAATACCGGCAGTGGAGTCGTCGAGGCGGGTTCATAGACATCCGTCCCCCCCGGCTCAGGCGCTTCTTCTAGGTCCACGGTCCCTCCCTGCTCCGGCATCTCCAGCAACGGGAGTGACGGCGCTCCTGTTCTAAGCGTTGCCTCCCAGGTCACGTTCCTTGTTTCCACCACCTTGTTTGCCCGCGTGAGCATCCCCAAGGAGTCACTTGGGTGGTTGATGCCCGGCCCGAGGTAAAAGCAGCTTTCAGCCCGAGGGTGCGACTTCGATGGGCGTTTTCAGCGACAGTACGCTGGGCGAAGGAACGGGTGCGGTGAAGCAGGTGCGGCAGTTCCGTACCACATTTCGTGCGGCGACTGGTTCCCGGGGTTTGCAGTGGTCGCGGTGTACTCCAGGGCGTCACAAGCCCAGTGCGCCGATTCCGCCCACAGGGATTTAGTCGGCAGTAGTTGAATGTGAGGAAATATGATGGGCGCTTGCATGCCCGCGGCGAGTCCCGCGTTTTGGATGATACTTAGCGCTCTCTCTACTACACCGTTCTGCTTAGGGCTGTCGGCATTGGTGAATTCCTGCTTGATGCAATACTGTTTGCACACCTCTCCAAACTCACCACGGAAAAACTCCCCCCCGTTGTCAGGCCTTACAGTCTCAACTTTAGAGGGCACTCCGTCGGCGCGTGCGTCCGCCAAAACTCCCTAAATGCGTCTCCTCAATCCGATATATGCTTCAGAAAATACACCCACGCGTGGACAGAGTAGTCATCCTTCACAAGCATGACATATCGCGCACCCGTCAGGGAAGGTGATCTCGTAGGTCCGCTGAGGTCGACAAAAACTCTCCCCAACTTCTCTGTCGCGCGCGATTTAGTCGTGTTAGGGATAGGCTTGCGGTAGCCTTTCGACATAGAGCATCCCGCACAGGGCTTAAGTTTTCCTGCCAGTTCTAGACCGAGTGATTTTGCGGTCTCTCGCAGCAGTAGTTCATTCGAGTGACCTCGCACGCAGTGGAAACCGTTGATGTCTACCCTAGTCTCAGTAGACGCGGTACTGCCGGGTGCAAGCACGGGGAAAGAAAGGGGAAAATCGCAACCATATTCAACACAAGTATCGTGAGGGTTGGGGGTTTCAAGGGGAAACGGCACTTAGCCGTCGTCTGGCTCTATCCTGTAAGCGAATCCGGAGTAACTGGATCCATCACCTTCAAACCTCAATCTCCCATTGCAAAGAGAAATGCACACGTCTTTCTCCTCAGTCGTGAATGCTACTCCCTGCTTGTGTGCAGCAATCAGCGAAAACAAGTTGAATGCGATTTCCGGCACGGGGGCCACATCCAACAGCTCGACAGTCAGCTCCCCTGGGAAAACAACAGTCAACGTTCCGTACCTTACCACGTCGATCAGATGGTTGTTACCGATTATAACCTTGTTATCGCACAGTCTTACATCGCTCAAAGTCAGCTGAATGGGTCATGTGAAAGGATGCACCACTGTCCGCTATCCACTTCTCACCGATGCAATCACTACGTTCCTTATGACACGAGTCATCGTTGGTACCAAGCATGCACTTCGCAAGACAACACACAGTCTCACCGCCGTTGTTCTGGCCTTGCGCACCTCCGCTTGATGTCTGCTCTGGTGCAGGCGGGATGCGAGCCTTTCACTGGGACCAGGTGTGCCCGGTTTCCAAGCAACGAAAACATTTTCCCTTCACTTTGTCGAACGCTGAGGGGGGGGTTATGTGTGGGGGCTTGGGGGATACTGCTACTGCTACCCTGACTGTTCTTGCTTGCGGTGTGACTTTCACCTGTCTGAACACCGTTACTTCTATGCCTACCTCTACCTGCACGACCACCTCGAGCAGGTCCATTCGAAAATAGAGCCTGTCCCACGTCCCTACCCTTCTTCCTGGGAAGGCGCAAGTGCCGCTGTCGGATGATGCTCTCGATCTCCGCTCGAGTGACATTCTCACGGTACAAGATAGTGCGTTCCTCGATTTCGTAGTCTGATGTGAGGGTCATGATGATTTTGCGGTTGACGTCTGCTACCGACTTGACCACACCTAGCGACGCGAGCACTCCAACAATCTTGTCTATCCACCTGAAATACTTCATGGGCTCTTCCCCCGTCTCCATCTTTGCGGAGTCGAACGATACCGACCACTTGACCTGTTCAGCCATGGTCTTGGGCATGAACCAATCACAAAACATTCTCCAGCCGGCACTAAGGGATTTTGTTGCGAACATAACCCTAAGCAGATCACGGTTCACAACGCTCTCTGTCGGGCAAGTCCAAGCTACTCTAGTTTTGTTGAGTTTTTCGTCACTGAACCCCTGCGAGAGAGAGTATTGAGTGCTGTTCGTAACGTCGCCTATCATCACATCATGATCTACGAGGAACGCCGACATGCACCCAACCATAGAAGAATACACCTCGAAGTGCTCCTACCACAATGGAAAGTCTTCCGACTTTCCCCTAAACTTGGGAACTGACTGCTTCAAGCTCCTAAATTCGCGAGAACCAACTTCAGCCCTATGACTATCTACGCTGCTACTCGCACCCCACTCCATGGCAGGCCTATTTCCGCGCCAAGACCAGGCGAAACCCCACTGGAGCTGACTCCCCTTACTTCCGCTGCACTGGTAGCGGTTCCAACCCACTCACCAGTAACACCAGACGCACCCTCACTAGCCGCAGCAGTTCTGCGATCCATCTCCTCGAAAATCTGCGTCTTCAGTCGCTCATCGTCTTGACGTCGCAGTTCTCGGTCGGTCTCGCGTCGATCTTGGTCTTCTCTCCTTTCCGCCGCCACCTGCCTCCAGATACTGGTCATCAGGTTGTCCATCGCGGACGACGCATCCACTGGGGGTCTCGGCATGATCAGGCTGATTCCTTGAACAATAAGTCCGTTAACGTGTTCAATTAACGCTGATATGCGACGGATGAATAAGCTCCCAACAGCCACACTAGGCTGTGAGCGAGGCAATGCAACACGCAGTTTGTAGAAAATAGGTTAAGATGTCTTTATTATGTCGCCCCGGAAAATGGTAGACGATTGCACGGGGAAAGGTGGAGTGGATCATGTGGGTCAACTCTCCACAGCCCAGGAACAACCGTTCGTAGTCGAATACCTAAACCTCCTCGCATAGTGCCTACTAGTACATACCCGTGGTACTGCTCGTGGGTGATACCACGAGACGATCTCTGTAACTTACGTCCGTGACTCAACGTATGTAACCGTTACTTATTTCTAGGCTGCTTCGTTGAGACAGGCTATATCGAACACGTTTGACCACTTGCTTGCAAAAAGTTTACCAATGGCTGTAACTACGCCTTACAGCAAGGGCCAATAAATTCCGGTGCAATGCACCGAGATCTGGACCGCCCTATCGCGAACGGCAGACCCACTGGAGTTAGGGCGATTGACCACCTTGTTGGGCTTGTGGTGATGGCCGCCGCATTGACGATGTTTTAGGGTACAGCACAGAGTCCTCCTGACCGGAAAAAGAGACAATGATTAAGGGCCCCAAAAAGGGGGACATCATATCATACGTGTGCTCGCAGAAGGAATGTAGAGCGTTGCAACAGTACCAGTGATGAACCTAGTGAACATGTGTGATGTAAAGCACAATCGAAGCACAGAAGAGCAGCCGGGATACAATGGCACAGCAGAGCAGTCCTCAGCTGTGCCCCCCCCCCCTTGCCATAGCTGAGTTCCTCATGCTTGCCTGCTGCATTGGCCTAGAGGAATTCGCTTTGATGAGCGAAATCCTGGCCTTCTGCAGATAGAACGAGGCATCGCCATCGCCGCACGTCGCTGGAGTGAGGCGCGTGCTAAGATAGGTGCAAAACTTTTTTCCGAGGGTTCTTACTTCAGGAGCTCTCCCGTATAATAGCTGATCAATAAAAAGTACAACTGCTACCGGATGAAAACATCTACGTATGGCCT
The DNA here is from genome assembly GCA_012845835.1 of Undaria pinnatifida. Classification (NCBI taxonomy): domain Eukaryota; class Phaeophyceae; order Laminariales; family Alariaceae; genus Undaria; species Undaria pinnatifida. The sequence continues at coordinate 25,137,227 of JABAKD010000025.1, forward strand.
AGGTATACAGCGAGAATCATCGATCGGGCGAAAAAATATGGTGGATTTCCGAAAAGTTTGTGCTAAAGGATCCCCGTCTTTCAGAAGCTTTTTATGACGAAAATTTCCACCTCTACCGTAGCAGGCTCGTCGTGAGTGCCTTTCAGCGTTTCCGTCATCTCCGCTACCGCATCGAGACGGCCTGCGTTGGGTTGTCGCAGTCCGTGTCGGCACCACTCCAGAGTCCGTGCAGTCGACTACCACATTTTCCGCTACACTCATGGCAGTCACGGCGCTCGGGAGAGAGGGCGACAAAACAAACACAGTTCGCCTCCTCCACCGGGCATCATGCGCATCCCCTATATTCGTTGGGTGCTAGGAGCGCGTGTTTTCTCCCAGTAACAGCAGCAGTAGAGGTGGGACACTGCGTATTCACGTAGAGGTGTGACATGGCCTACTGTATGTAGGGGTGTATCAGTGCGTACACCTCTCGCTCAAAAGAAGCAGCAGAACGAGGTTCTATACTGATGTCGAGCTGACAGTGGGCCATGGATAGCGTGGTAGTGACCCTGAACATTGCGGTAGCAGACCTGAATTGGACTGCTGCCGTCTTATATAGGGTCCGTAGGTATATAGGGCGGTGGCCGCCCCGCTGGGAATATTCTTTCGTTTTAAGCCGATTTCGACCGCCTTATCCCAAATGACCACCTTTTGTCGGCCCCCTACAGTGTTAGGGACGTTCTTATCGGAGATGTGAATTTCCTAAATTTTCCCTTCTTTTTCCAGGATGTCCATGAAAAAACGTCTGCATTATTATTGAGCGCGGGGTTGTTGTGTCTTTTTTTCCCCTGATTTTTGAAAAGGGCGAGCCTTGAAGCAAGACCTCCACCACCCACACGCTCAGCAGTCACGCTCGTCGTCACACGGCAAGAATGAGCGAAAATCCTGGAAGACCGCAGAGGAAAGCACCCAGGCCAAGTAAATTCGTGCAATCCGGCGACATCAACCCCTGGTGTCAGGAACAAGCACTGCCTTCGAAATATGAAATCGACGACAGCATTTTCTAATTTGTGGTTGTTAACCTTTCCATATATTTTGGGGGTAAATAATTTCATTAATTATTACAGAACGCCTCGGTATTTTATGACACATTTCACAAATATGGAAATTAGGAAACCTAAGAAGTTTGAGACAATAAAAGGTCTCCAATAAGAACGGCCCGTATTTTTAAATTGACTTACTAAAGACACGGCATTATTATTAGTGTCGAAACCCGAACCAAAACTCGATGGCACACCCACCGCCTGTTATCCGCTCACTTTTCGACGCGCTGCGGCTTGTTCTCATATCCATCGAGGGCGATCGGGCGTGGCTTTAGAATACGCCTCCCACTACCCAGCAACAACGGTGAACGCTGGATGGCGGTGGGTCATCTCGAGCAAAAATATCCTTAACTGTACACGTTCCTTAGACATCGTCGCCTTCGTCGTCGCCTCCCCCGTCAATACCCTTAAGAGTTATAATGTTGACAAACTCTCTCATTATAACGCCAGCGATAGCAATTATTCTCTACCCGGGTCCATTTTTACGGTTATCCGACCGAACAGAGGATCCGGGTAGCGTTTGAGAGGCTCACACCAAGCGTTGTGGAAACCCTCACTACTCACAGCTCCCCAACATGCTGGATAACAGCTTATTCGTGGGACTGACGAAATGTGCGATGCTCAACAACTGGGCCAAGCCAATGTCCGTAGTACATGCATGCTTCCGAATGAAGACGATGTTCCGACTCACCTTCAACGCCCCGCCATAGTGAGCATCACCGAACAAACGACCGGTTCGCGACCATTGTTGAGATTGGTATTTCCGATAAGAATTCGCAATGTGTGTGTTGTCTTCACATTAGTGTGTTGTCTTCACATTATACCGTTCTTTCTACCCAACGACATCAGCAAACCCACCAGAATCCGTGCTGATTCTTCATCATGGACGGAGAGATACAAATCCTGTGGTCACAGGCTGTGACACAGAGTAAATTAAATCTTCGCAGTACTTACAAGGTAAAGCAGGTGAAATGCTGGTGTACCGGGTACGACAACACAACAAAAAAAGCCAGAACATGAAAAAAACGGCAACAATAGAATAGAAAAGAAAAGAAAAAAGGAAACAAGAAGTAAAAGAAAACAAACGACAGCTGAGGTGTTGTGAATAATGTGATGCAAGAGGATCCGAAAGTAAAAGGCCCCAAGAAGGAATAACATGTATATGTGCTGTTCAAAAGGAACAGATACCTGTTGCACGGACAATACAGCGCGAAGAAGAAAAATTGATGTTGCACGAAAAAGACAACTGCTGTTTCACGTGGACAAACACAAAAGCAACATGAAGAAGAAGATGATGCCGGCATAAGGCCGGTGGGGAGGGAAATATTGTTCAGGAAGGAAGGACGGAAGCAAGTAATTACTGCCGCTTTCGCGCTCCGCCCATTGAACTCAACAAAACCTATCACACAACACAAAGCAGAAACTACCACTCGCTGTAGAGGCTTCAGGGCTAGAGTAGTACAAGCTCCATTTATTTGTCGATACCTGGTACCTTGCCACACGATCTACCCTTGATTTAGTTTCTGCATTCATCTACTACTACAGCTGTATCAGTACGGCTGCTGCCCCCCGCCGTCCCTGCGGATTACCTTGTTGTGGTCGCTGTTCTTGGCGTCCTCTTCTGTGAGGCGTTTCAAGCTCTTCTCCGCCTCGCCCCTGTACCATCTCGTCATGAAGCGGTCCGCCGCGTCAACGACCCCCCAGTGCCAGTTCCCCCTCTTCTTGGCCGCCCTTCGCCATACCACAGTCTCTTTTCTGAGTAGTAAAGGGGAGCTATCCATGGATCCCTCACTTGCTTCCAGTGCCCTGATGTCGTCTGCTCGTCACTAGACCCGGTTTGTTTCTGGTCGACCTTGTCCTGGATTCATCCCCGCCAGCCATCGTCTCCAACATCACGGGATGGCTCACTCGCTCCTTGGTCGTCCGTTGTACGGCTTCCGCGAACAGGAGGCCATCGTTGACGGAGGGCCTTCTGAACGCTCTGGCACCGTGCCTTCTTGAGAGCCTTGGCGTACGACATGCGTGGTCGGTGCGCTGTCGGCGCTGAAGGCCAGTGATCCTTCGGAGGGAGTTGGGATGTGACGTTCGGAGTTTAGCAAAGTGATCCAGGCAGAAAGCCCAAGTCACACACCCGGTGAGCTATTCTTGTTCCTGTTGGTCTGAATGGAAAACAACTTCTGCAAGTAAAGTTAACTTGATTTATACATCCATTAGACCAGTAGTAGTATCAACAACAGCTATCGATGGCACGAGAAAAAGCGAAACAAAGATGACCGTCTCGAGAAACGGGTGATAAATGTTTTGCTCGGGTGCCTATTGCGCCTGGCGTTGCACGGCCAAGTCACCATGCTGCACGGCTGTAACTTTTTTACTGCCTTCTCGTAGTGTGTGACCATGGTGCTCGTCCCTCTGTGAGGCATCAGCACGGACTTTGGTTGTTGTGCTGGGTGTATATAGAAAGATAGAAATGCCAGGTTAATGCGAAGAACACACACTGACTGGTTGGGCTGGAAGTGTCGATGGGTGCCGACCAAGGCTACGGTAGGGGGGGTACAGCCATTTTCACTGGTGTGTTTGAGCCACTCGCACGAGTAGCTCTGTACCCTACGGATGAAGATGGTTTTTCAGGAACTTGGTTTGCCGCAGCTTAGATCACCTTTGCTTTGCGGATTGATTTTGTCAATGTGAAACATAAAGAAAACCTAAGATTGCATAGGAACAAAGGGGTTACTCGCGCGAGTGTCCCCTACCCACTGAAATAAAAGGCCCAAAAGGGGACCCCCCTACCGTAGCCTGGGTCTGCCCAAACATTTTTATCAATGTGAATAACACACACGATCTAGCGCGTTCCGTTTGTTCCGCGTGCTATTTTCAACCAGAGACAAAATCCCAATAAATATGATACCATATCGTACATGCCAGCGTTCACACGGTGGGATTTGAACCCAGGAACACGAATTTAAGAGGGACAAGTTTTACCGGTCACACTACCGACGACGCCGGCAGTTTTCACCGTACAACATTCACGACGAGGCTCCGACACAGTGTGCGTGTTTTCGTCTTATTTCACAGATATTGCCACCCATCTACATCCACTATAGCTTGTGTCCGTGCCGTTTCCTCCTCCAACTACACAGACGACCTCTGTGGTCACAACCTCCGACACATATATACGCAACGCACAATCCGCACGGCAATTTGACCGTGGCATGCCGAACGAATCGAATGCGAGGGCAGACCATATAGACTATATATACCAGGTATGCAAAACCCAGCACACCAAACTACTTGTACAAGGAACAAAGGAAAGAAGCGAGAAGAAAACAGAGAGGACCAATGCTACGGTAGGGGGGATATTTTCATCTTATTATTATAGAGAAATCACAATAGAGCCAGCGTATATCGCTTTTTGCGCCCACCCAAAGGCACGAGATGGAGCATGACCGTTCTGACGAGCTCCTCTCACAGGGCTGGTCAAGGGCTTTCGCAGGATCATTTCGGTTCTCTGATACGCCACATGGTTCTGGAGATAACGATTGGTTCTCATTTTAGGCTCCGTTCCCATTTTTCTGAAAACTCTGTTATATTATGTGCTTTTTCGGGGGGCTTTTTTTCGCAGTGGCCCGGAGTGAGTCGCGCGAGTGACAGACCCCCTGTTCCTTTGCGGTCCTAAGGTTTGGTGCTAATCTAACCTCGGGCCATGAATCCGCAATGCAATAGTCGGCCATGCTGCACCAAGCATGTCGTGTAAATAAAGTCGTTTCGTCAGTGAGTGAGGAACAGAGTCACCCGTGCAAGTATGATAGATTAGACCCGGCAGCAAAAATTGGGGGTAAACCCCCGCCGTGGCATCGGTCAGAGACGAAAAATCGGAAGGTGGAAAGATTAAGAAACAGTTAAAAGTAGTACAGGGGCACTAACAATAGTCGGCCGGCGACGTGATGCACAGAGGTACTGAAGTCAGTGTATTACGGGATACCTTACCAGAACCATGACAGAATGCTGTCTCAGGCCGAGCTTCGCATGTGGCTTCCCGAGGAGGAGTGATTAGAAAAATGCGTTGTGATCTACACTGATTCGAGTAATATCCTGGGACGGAAAGCACAGCTACGTCTCTACGAAGGCATATCAAGTGAATTCGCTATAGGGCCTGCTCAATTGGCCGACCTGCAAGAGGCACTCTGTGTCCCCACTTATGATCTTACGGTAATCAAAAGCAGTAGACTAGCCTAATGCTCTGCCATCATTATTTCAGGAACATTTTGAAAGGGGAAACAACAACTTGATCCGAAAACGTTGTTGAGATGGTGAGTGTGTTCGCATGTTTTTGACCAAGAGTCTGACCGAATCAGGCTCTTCCAGAAGAAGTTGCCTCTCTCGGGGCCAGAAAGATCTGGACCCGTTCTTTTGTTCTCCTGGGAGGTTGTTCAACCTCTCGACGGGTGTTGTTGCCATTTCAGAAAAACTTGTTGGGACCGAGATTTTCGTGTATGTATCTAAGTATGTTTCGAAAAAATGGCGTATCATGTGTTTGTGATAAATCGTGTCCCAAAGTCTATTAGGGACAAACCGACAATTTCGACGACATTTAAAAAAAACACACACAAAACATTTTTGAACGCAGTACGTCAACACACGCCTGCCGGCAGGTGTTTTCGAGCGGTAGCGAGCCACCCTAGAACTCCCAGCGCGGACCCACGAACATACATCTGGCGACAAATGATTGTGAGCGACCCGATAGCCACAAGCGCAGTCCCACCGACACAGGTCTGCCGACAAGTGTTTTCGAGTTGTAGCGGGCCAACCCAGACCTACCCTGTGCAGTCCCACCAACACACGTCTGCGGACACGTGCTTTCGAGTGGTGGTGAGCCACCCGAGAGCTGCCGGCGTAGTCACACCAACACGCGTCTGGCGTCAAGTCATTTCGAGCGACGGCGAGCCACCCGAGAACTACCAGCGCGGTTCCACCAGCACACGTCTGCCGGCAAGTGATTCGAACGGTAGCGAGCCATCGAGAAAGTACCAGTACAGTCCCACCAACAAACGCCTGCGCCACACAAGGGATTTCGAGCGTCAGCGAGCCATCCGATACCCACAAAACGCAGTTCCACTAGCAAACACGTCTGCCCACCACATCATACCGAAACGTTTTATGCGCAGCTCCATTAACACACGTCTCCCGACAAATGATTTCGAGCAGCAGCGAGCAACCTGCGAGGACTACCAACGCAGTCCCGCCAACACAAGCTTGCCGGAAAGATTTTTGAACGGTAGCGAGCCACCTGGTAGCTACCAGCGCAGTCCCACTAACACCCGTCTGCCGACCAGTGAGAAACTTCCTAGCTCAGACACAACTGTGATTATGTAGCTCACACAGGTGTGAACAGCAATGCGCGACCAACGACTGTCTCACATATATTATCAGGAGCATACAGCAAGGCACCCGTGCACATCAACACATCAGCTAACACTTGTATATCAATGGTGCTCATCGAACTAGCAACAGCAAAAGGAAAGGAATAACACGAAACCAAGGGCCCACTGCAGTGGTAGCATAAGAGAGGTTTAAATGGCTTTTCCACCGGTTTATGTAAAAGGCGCAGTCCAAGACCCGCATGTGCATACTCATATAGGCGTACACAGCATACTCTCTCGTGGGGGATGTGTCTCGTTTGAAAACAATTTCGAACGGAATGGACGAGAAAGAGGGACGGAGTCAGGAAACATTTATGAAATCGACGAGATGTGTTTATGCTGAAAACCATATATATATAGACGACAAAAATGAGCGACATCGATCTAGGACCACGGCTTGTCCACAAGGTCGCCTCTGAGGGTGAAAACCTTCATCGAGTTTGAGCCGGAGAGCGAAAGCGACGCGAATAAATGGGACAATGAAATTTCGACCCAGGCTACGGTATGGGGGTCACTTTTGGGTCCGTTTTTTCGCATTGGCTCTGGGTCACTCGCGGGAATAACCCCTTTGTTCCTCTGCGGTGTTAGGTTTTCTTGATATAACTTGACGAAATCAATCCGCAATGGAGAGAATGGTGATCTTCGCTTGCCCCCAAAAATCGCACATAAGCTCATTCTTGTCCGTGCGGTACTGAGTCATTCGTGCCAGTGGCTCAATTCAGGTACTTAAAGTGGGGGGGTGTCTCCCCTTACCGTAGCTTTGCCGAATGTGCTCAATAGGGGAAGATGATCGCTATAGGGAGATAAAACGGCTGCGACAGAAAAACAAGAAAGAGAAGGGAGTTTGGTAAAAGAAAGATAATGCCCTGTGCATACCAATTCGCCACAATACGAATGATACGTTATTGGATTAACAGATTAGCGCCCGGATCTCACATAATGAGTTGCGCCTGGTATCGACTACGTTGACTTCCTCTGTTAAGCTCGGAGTGGGCGTGTTTCCACACTGCAATAGGTCGTTCACACGGGGAGTGTCATGCCATTTGCCATGGAGCCCCCTGTCCATCCCGCAAGAGATCACTAGAAACGAAAACGCCGAATGTAGAACTCCACGACAAAGCGTATTCAACCATTCCATGTACGGTAAAACGCCCAATGTTACGACCGAAACGGTACAGCACCCTCCAAAAGCCATATCTCGGGTTACTAGCCACACGGTAGCTCAGACCGAGTAGCTTTGACCAACGTAGCTGTCCGTACGTTGGACAATAATAACGTCCAACGCATCGTGGTCAGTTTCGCCACAACGTAAGATCTCTAACATGTTTTGACCGTGTACAACGCTCTTGTTCAGCAGCCGCGCAATCACCAATGCACCTGCAAGCGAACCACGCACTTCAAAGAACAAAATGCTGACATAAATGCAAACAGAAGAGCTACGAAACTTTCGCGCAGACGGTAGAATGATACACAATGCCTCGTGTATCTTTCCGAGACCACGAACGCAGAGATGCTCGGATTCTGCCCTCTACAAGTCCCCTTCCTAGGGGGCAACGATCTTCACATGTCAGCAGCCCCTCATTCCGATTGCGGTCCGATACATAGTCTATATACACATCCCGGTGCCGAATCATACTGTTACACATGTGTCACACAAATCGTATAGAACCCGTAGGGAAAGTAAATTACGGTTGCCTGAACAAAAATCCTGACTTAACTTTGGAAGCGCCGGTACGAGGGGTACCCCCAATTTCACTGCCGGGTTTGGGGCACTCGAACCACCACTGACTTGGTACCTCACGGTCAAAATTTCTCCAAGTAATTGTTTTGGCGCAGCGTAGACTACAATTCCATCGCGGATCGATACCATCAATTTACAATATCAAGAAATCTTGAGACCGCAATGAACAGAGGGTTAACATCGGGGTTGTTCGCCTAAAAAGAGATGAGCGAAAATAGGAAGATAAATAGCGGGAATAGCAGAAAGGAGTAAGGTCTCGGGAAGAAGAAGGGAAACAGGATGGCACGACGGAAACGAAGAACGAAGCACAACAGACAGCCAGCAACTACCAACACTAGCGCAGCAGATAACGCCATTCAACCAACATCGGAGGCAGCGAGTTTGTTTGATTGCTTTTCGAATGACCCTGCCTCAGGAGTAGGGGAATTGCAGCATGGCCTATCGCCTGCACACTGTTTCTGACGACGGCATTGCCAATACTTTCATCGCGGTCCCTGTTCCGAACACAATAGCGCAGAAACAAAGCCGACGCCACCAGCCAGCCGGCGCCAGGGATAAGGCCCAACTGACTTTGTCGTGCGGCTTCGCCATGAAAATACCAATTTTTTGTGCAGCCTGAGAGTACATACGTTTGTCGAGCGTGTGCCACAAGTCGCAGAAAGCAGTGCCTGGTACGAACGTTAGGGCCAGTACAGGCAGCCGCGGATAAACTATACTGTGAACATGCTACTCTAAAAAGCAGGTTAACACCTACTATCAATAGATCTCAGATATTTTTCAACGAACATGCACATGAAATGCCATGCACATGATGCCATAAATCAACGTTGTTTGGTCGAGATTCCTACGCTCCGCTTTGATATGACGATTCGGCGACGAATTAATTTTATGTGTCACAAGCTCTAGTCCACGTATCGCCTTCCTGTGATATCGAACGGGGGTTAGCAGCTGTACGGCGCTGCGATGTATTGTTGGCCCCCTTGTGGCAGTGGCACGGACATTCGGAAGGTTTTTCAGTGCAGCCACCAATGATCAGCAAAGGTCGTGTGAAGCACGAAGTCGATAAAAAAATACTTAAACATCGCAGTGTGCTCTTATGATACGAGAGATACACTACACACAAGCTTAACACACAATATCATAGCACGGTGACGAAAGCCCGGAAGTTTTTGAGCTGTCGAGTAACATTGATCATTTGTCGCGACGAACCAAAAGCCGGTTGGCCGCCGATTTAACGAGTGCCCCGGTGAATCTCCAGGGTTATAAGTACGAGCACGTATGTGTGACTTCAATATGCTGTTTGTATGAAGGTGTTTGACGGAGATTGTCATAAACAAGGCAGGGGAAGCATTGAACGACTGTATGCTTCCACACGCCCTGTGCCGCCTTCCGTCGATAAACCACCTCTGGCCCACACCACACCATTGCGCGTGCTTGCTTGTGAATGCGATTGGGTGCGGCAGCGATAACGGCGTCCAGTATGTTGTTCGGGAAAGGAGAAGACAACCTCTCTGGTGCGCTGGTCGAGATGACCTGCGGGACCTCTGGATGCCCCGACGCGGGGAAATATTCAGCGGGTGACTGAAATGGGAAAACCACTTACTATTTTATGCAGGCGAGTCTATTGAGTGTGATACAAACGCACGTGACTTACGCCTGGCGCTATCTACTAGTCGCCGCGTTCCTCATTCCAGCGCAACTCGGGGCGGGCAATACCAAATCTTGGTGGTCGACGGGCCACGAAGTAAAATGGGGTCCCAACGTAAGGCACAGAACAAGCAGGCACGAATCACAGAACGATATTTACAAATATTTCCTTCTCGGCTCGTACAGCATCAACGAACACTCTCGAGCTATCCGAATGATTCGGGGTCGTCGTGATTCCACCACTTATCTTGTTCGTCGTGAGGAGGACTCCTTGACTACAGTAAACTCTGTTTTTTTCGTCTATTTTCACAATGCAGACAGGACTCCCCCACGAGCTCCAACGTGTTGCCTCCTGCGAGAACTCACCGTACCAGACGTAGGCCCGAGACTACTGATTCAAAATTTTTGCACGGCAATTGAGCTCGGAAGAGTGACAGCGGGTGTCACCTTCAACCTCGCCATACATAGATGGCATCGACTAGTACATTACCGACCACTGAGTACCATCGAGACGCAGCCTTCATCGTATGCTATAAAAAAAATCGCTGTGCCGGATAAGAGTATTCGTGTGTACAAGACTCCTGTTTTGCTACTTACTTGTATGCAGCGAAGTTTCGCCTCACCAACGCCCCCAAATTGTTACTACTGGTACTCGAACTCGTACTGGTACTCGAACTCGTACTGGTACTCGAACTCGTACTCGAGACTCACGTGCGCCGAGTATTCGAGTGGTTCGTGGGAGCTAGCATTCTACCTGGTGTATGCCTACCGCGTATGTATCTCATATCAGTCACTACTGTAGAATTTTGCAGAAAATGGCATGTTGGTTTTTTTGCATCCTAACAGTATAGACTAGTTGTTGGTTGTATGCTTAGATATGATACGGAGGTGATGACGGTTGAATATTTACGGGTTTCCAGTGATAGGTTGGCTACATAATATTGGCGGTATATCTGGATGGTGGAATCATTCAGGCTTTTTCGCCGTGACACCTCGCTGTTCTTCTTCTACCGATCGAGTGAGTCTTCTTCTCTCCACGATGAGCCTTGGCTAGGAGCAACGTAATATATATCTACGTATTTTACCTTCTTCATACCGGCGAATTCACGTCAACCCCACAACTGTTCGCCCAACGGGTAAGCCCTCTACGCTGCGTAGAGATCAATAAACACGATAATCACCGTGTACCGTCCGCTGTACCATCCCTGCTTAAGGCAAACGGTGTTGAGTGACGTGGGCTCGTCTGCGGAACAGAGCTAGCTGGAGATATCACAAATAACCACCCTGTAGACCGGAGCGAGCAGGGTGCCATATTTGAACCATGGCAGATGGCGAGGGAAAAATTATGGTTGCGGACGTGAAAGCGTTGGCAGAGAGAGCGGGGAGCTCCCAAAGGTCCAAGATGCGGAAGCTGGAAAAGCTGCTCTCAAAAAGGAACCAACTCGAGAAATAAATCGAGGGTGGTTTCCGTTATGGTTTCCAGACCATAGACCCGATTTCGGCAGGATGGGACGAGTTATACCGAATCGAAGGTTGCATTGAGGAAAGCAAAATCATCATTTGCGAGTACTCGCAAAACCCCCTCGAGCTCTCAAGCTTCTCTTCACGATAGGAGGAGCAAATGCGAGAGATTTCGCGTCAAAGTCAGATACGAGAGAGGGGAGATGGCGCGGCCAGATCAGAGTCACAGCTCGCATTCCCAATAATACGTGAGACTGGGGGTGAAAGCACTGCGCAGCAGCAGCAGCAGCAGCAGCAGCAGCAACTCAAGTCGGAGGAAAATTGGATGGTTTCGATGGTTGACGCGGGCAAAGCGAAGGTAGAGTTTGAGACGGGGGATAAGTGGCTCGAAGATTTGGTTGTGAAACTCTGTTACGAGCAGTATCTGTCGGGCTCCGTGGGACGGCCGGCTGCTGAGCCCGTTGATGTGTGGGCCCGGGTTGGGGTTGGCACAAGGTGGCTGGTTTCAGTGAAGGACGCCGGGTGTGGGAGGCACGGACACCCAGGCGGAGAATCCTTCCCGCCGTTTGCACCAGACTAAGGCAATAATCAGAGGTCATGTCGTGAACAAGTGTTTCTGCCTGGGCTTTGTCCTCAGTGTAGAGTAATAAAGCAGGTAGTGTGTGAAAATACATCGAGTGTGAACTGCTGTCGCGATATATGATACTGCTAACTAGTACTTGACTGACGTGGCGATGACATGTTACTATTTGCGGCTGAGACGATCATTTTCCTTTGCCTTCTTTGCTGTTGATACTTTGATTTTCGCGTTAAATCATAGCAAAGAACAGAGTAGCATGGGCAGAGGGGCAGCCAGGATGAATACTCGTGCCTGTCCCCCTGCCCCTCTTGCCCCAACCACCGGCAAGTGTGATTGCTGGTGATATGATTGCACTGGTGATCAACCGGTTACTAGCACAGGGTGCAAGATTCTTTTATATTTACGGCTTGAACAACGATGATGTCAGCTGTAGCTAGCGCTTGCTTGCGACAGCCAAAATTTCTGCCTGTCGTATGTACAGCAGTGTGATACTTTGGTTCATTTCCAATTATCAACCATTTTTCCTCACGCACCAAATAGGGAAGGAATTAAGAACGAATATGCTTCTCCGATGCCTCGGATGGCGGAAACGAAAGTCCGACGACTACACCCGTACTTACGCCGACGCGCTTGCCCAAACAGCTTCCGAGAGCATATAGGCGAGAGTGCTCAAATAGAGGATATTGCTTGCGGGAGTCCGTATAACGTACGGGGGAGGAGTGTTTGCCACAGAGGGTGATGTTTGGGGAAGTTGCTGGGGGTAAGGGCTACTCAGGGTGGCACGAGAAGGACTGGATGGCTCATGTCTGAAGGAGAATATGTCGGTTTTTGGAACGAAATTGGAAGGGTGGCGAAAGGCGGCGCAGAACGTCGGCAGATGGTTTCGACGATTATAGGAGGGAGCCGAGTTATTCATGCGGAATTGGCATAAAACGGAGAGACGCAAGCCTGCAGATCGACGCGCAAAGGCTGCGGCAGCGCCATCCACCTTCGGCAACTTTAAGAGGCCGGAGGGATTGGGAAGGAGGAGAGGGTGGAGGGGAAGAGGGGGGAGGGGGAGGGGGGGAAGGGGGGAGGGGGGGGGGGGGGGGGGGGAGGGGGGAAGGGGGGAAGGGGGGAAGGGGGGGGGGGCGGGGGGGGTTGGCGTCATGTCCAAGAGACCGGAGTATGGGGCTGGCCATCATCGTGTTGAAATTTGTAGGCTTTCCAATGGCCGTGACAAGTTAGCGTAAGACAGCCCTGACTTCTTCGCCATGATGCGTTCTCTCCCCAGTGCCATTGATGATGCACTTGATACCCTACATGAGGCCAATGCCGTCTTTAGTCAGTTCCTAGGGTCTGCTAGTATGAGATAATTTTTTCTGTTCCTTTCCTTGACTCCTGTTCTTGACTTGTTGTTTCCTGCTTTTCTTGTCTTTTTTTTCTTTCTTTTCCTTTCCTCTTTCGCTTTCTTGTATTTTGTTGATTGTATGCTTGTGGATGATACGGATATGATGACCGTTGAGTAAATTGGAGGTTTCCAGTGATAGGTTGGCTACATCGTATGGGCACATCTGGATGGTGAAATTATTTTGGCTATTTCGCCTCCGCTCCTCGTTGTGCTTCTTCTACTGAGTGAGTCTTCTCCTCCACACAATGTGCCTTGGCTAAGAGCAACGTGAAAATATGTACGTATTTTACTTGTCTTCATACCGGTGACTCCACTACCCCACTATTGTCAGCTCAACGGGTCAGCCCTCTACGCCTCGTAGGAGTCAACAAACGCGATAATTGATCGCGTACCGTACGCTGTACTTTCCCTGTTGGAAGCAAAGGGTGTTGTGTGACGTGGGCTCTTCTGCGGAAGAGACCTAGCTGAAGGTATCACAAAAACAACCCTCCCTGTGAAAGGGGGCGAGCTGGGTGCCATATTTGAACCATGCCTGAGGGTGAGGTAAGTATGGGCGTTGTGGACCGGGGCGTGAAAGTGTTGGCAGAGAAAGCGGGGAGCTCTCAAAGCGCCAAGATGCGGTATCTGGAAGAGCTACTCGCAATACAGGACCACCTCAAGACAGAAATCGAGGGTGGTTTCTGTTATGGTTTCCAGACCATAGACCTGGTTTCTGCAGGATGGGACGAGTTCTGCCGAATCGAAGGTTACATTAAGGAAAGCGACACTCATCATTCGCGATTACTCGCAACTTCTTCTCGAGCTCTCAAGCTTCTCGTGGCCAGATGTGAATCACAACTCGTATACCCAGTACTTGAGACTGGGAGCGAAAACAATGCACCGCAGCAGCCGCAGCAGCAGCAGGGGCAGTTCAAGACCGAGGTGGTTGTGGCTTGCCGAGATGAAGTAGAATTAGACACGAAGGGGGAAGAGCAGGAGTAGCTCTTGCGGCTGCCAATGAAGCAGCAGCAGCGGCAACTGCAATCTCCTACGGCACCACCCCCTGTTTGGACGTCACAGCTCGTTTTCCCACTGCTTGAGACTGGGAGCGAGAGCACTGCACAGTAGCAGCCGGAGGGGCAGTAGGAAGAGTATGAGACGGGGGAGAAGAGATGGCTCGAATACTTGGTTGTGAAACTAAATAATGAGCAGTATCTGTCGTGCTCCGTGGCAGCGCCGGCTGCTGAGCCCGTTGGTGTGCGGGCCCGGGTTGAGGTGGGCACAAGGAGGCTGGTTGCGGTGGAGGACGCTGGGTGAGGGAGGCATGGACACCCAGGTGGATAATCCTTCCCGATACCATGAATAATTGTTTCTGCTTGCGCTTTGTCTTGATTCTAGAGTAATACAGAAGGTAGTGGACTTTTGATGTGTGAAAATACATCATATGAACTGCTGTTGCTATATATGATGCTGCTAAACAACCGCAGCAGTATTTGACTTACGTAGCGATGACATGTTATTGTCTGAGGCTGAGACGATCATTTTCTTCCGCATTCTTTGCGGTTAAGACTTTGCTTTTTGTGTCAAGTCATAGCAAAGGACAGAGTAGCGTGGGCAAAGGGACAGGCAGGATAAATGTTTGTGCCTGTCCCCCAGCTCCTCTTGCCCGAACCACCGGCAAATGTATATGTGATAGCTCTGCTGATCAACGGGTTACAAGGCACAGGATTCAGGATGCTGGACGGGTTGAGAATAGATTATGTCAGCAGTAGCTAGCGCTTGCTTGGGACAGCCGTATTTTCTGCCTGTCGTATGTAAAGTAGTTTGGTACTTTTGTTCAATTTCAATCAACCATTTTCCCTCGCGCACCAAAGAGGGGAGGGATTGAGAACAAATTCGCCATCCCCGAAACGTAATAGTTGATTTCGATTGTGAGCCATTTATTTTCCCAACAAAATTGCTGGTACAATATCGTACGTCATCCGGTTTTACAGACAAATTGGTAACGGTCGATGGCTGTAGATGTGTGGTTAGTTCCAGTAGTATTATATTTTAGGTACACCCACGAGATGGTGACGGGTGTTGCTGGCACTAGTAGTATTTTATTTGGGTTACGCACGAGAGATGATGCTACATACTTCGCTGTTTGGTTGTCTAATACAGTGCGGGCTTCCTCCAGCATAGCCGGTTGTCAACGTCAACAGCGATCTAGCATAGTGCGGTTCACGAAACGAAGAAACCGGTAGTGAGGAAATATAGTGTTACTCATGTCTTATGATGCAATATGTGGTGGGAATTCGGGATGTTATGTGTTCTTCTCGTTAAACTGAATATTTCACCCTGGTATTTTCCCGGTTATGCCTACTGTATTATGACTACGAGTATGATATTGTAGTCTGACATGATTTGCTTGACAATGATTGATGACAGGATTTCGATTATGTTTATGCTTCCATTTGTTGGATCGCCCCCTCAACTCCCCCGGCCCTTATCATGCGCGTGTGCAGCGTGTTATGATAAGCGGTATCTGCTGTATGCCGGACCAAAAAAATGAACAGGGGGGATGGGGTAGACTATAAGGTTCTTATAGTCCACAGGTAGGAGCTCAAACATCCTATGTACCTAGTATAGGGCAAGGCTACGATAAGGGGGTCCCCTTTTGGCGAATTTCAGTGGCTAGGGGTCACTTGCGCGAGAAACCCCTTTGTTTTTTTGATATCTTACGTTTTTTTCATGTTTAATATTGACGAAATCAATCCGCAATGCAAAAGTAATCCAAGCTGCTCAAAAACAACTGCCTAAACCATTTTCATCCGTGAGGTACAGAGTCACTCGTGCGAGTGGCTAAAACACACTAGTGGAAACGGGGGTACCCCCCTTGGTCTAAAATACGAGCATTTTGAGTACAGACGAAAACTGTCAGACATTCCTGCGTTTGTTCTGGGGTTTACCTAATACCGTATGCTATAAGCGCGTTTTAGTCAAGGTTGTCAAACAGTCTAAAAGATCGTTATTTTTTTATCGCGGTAGCTTATCACGTGGCAGCATGGACTAACACTCTTGCAGCACTGTGATACTACGTGTTGCTCTTCCGGAAAGGAACATGCGGAAGAACTCGACCTTCGATAAAACAACTCGTCATAGCGAGGCGTTTGCGCTCTGATCTACTGGCACTCTGAAACAGAAAGAAACACGCGGTTGAATTCGTGTTGTACCGGCATCAAACAGTTGTCGAGTCAACTCTGAAATATATATGGTGACATATTGCGGGATCAAATAAATTTTGGCGGGGTTTGCGGTGAATGGCAATGTATGCATTACGTTCGGGTAGTATAAACCCGCTCGAGGAAGGTCTCAAACAGACTGGCCTTTTTCGCGAGCTGGTCGGATGCTCGATGTGGCTTGCTAAACAAACACGTCCGGACATTGCGAACGAAGTAAGGGCGGTGGCTAGGAACACGAATTTACCGAGGAAGGCACACTGGATGACTGCAATTGGTTTTTTTGCTTTCACCGGCATTTTATGATGAAACGTTTGATTTTAGAGAATGGCCGAATATCTCATGATTTAGTACGCTAGGTTCGTTATTTCTACTGTTTGACAATGAAGTATGAGATTTAGCACGCGTGCAAAGGCCTATCGGTCGATGACGTCGGGTGTCGAGGAACACCGTATTTCAGGAGATACGACCAGGAGGCGGTTTTGAAAAAGGCGATTTCGTTAAAGGAAAGTTGGGGGGGCTACCGTAGAACGATTCGGACGGCAACGGTTTTGGTAAACTACCCGGGGTCATCCCTGCGCAATCAGTCAATGGTTTTAATAGCTTGCCCCGTGATGAAGCCCAGCAGAGCCAAATTGTTTAGTTTTTATCCCGCGAGCAGGGATCACGGTATGGAGTATATTATGAGCTAGAAGTATGGAATCTTTTAGACTTGGGGACGGCAACGGTTTTTTGGTAAACTACCCTCCGCGGGGTCATTCCCCATGGTTTTCTCACCTGCCCCTGTAATTAGACCCACCTGAGCCAAATAGTTTAGTTTTTTCCCTGCAGGGAGGGGTCACGCCCGCTTGTTACCGCATGTGCGGGGTAGGATTTTTTTGACCACTTACGAGGATGAAGGCTCGTTAAGTAAGAAAAGTAATGAGATTTTTGGGACTTGGGGACGGCAACGGTTTTTTGGTAAAACCACCCGGGGTCATCCCTGCGTAATCAGTCCATGGGTTTCTCAGCTCGCCCCGTTCTGAGACCCAGCTGAGCCAAATCGTTTAATTTTTATCCTGCAAGGAGGGGTCACGCCCGCTTCTTTATGCTTGTTCGGGGGAAAATTTCCTCGACAACTTACGAGGATTAAGGCTCGGTAAGTAAAAAAAAGGTCTCAAACTCGACGAGTCCGAAACGTCTGAACCCGAGGGCGACAAACTTTGTCGCGAGCTGATTTCAAATGTTTTTTGACCGACTATTCTGCATATATTGGCTGGATTTTGGTACTTTCAAGAATGCATGGTATTAGGGAGGCATGTAGCTTTTTGTTGACTTTTGAAATATTACTTTTTAACAATTGCGTTGTCTAGTAGACATTATTTCGATCTGGATTTGAGAATTTGGAATCTAAATGGATTTTTAGTATGTACCCAGCCAAGAGGCATTTGTTTAATTGGAAGGTGAGTTTTTAGACTGCTGTCCGATCACACTTGTTGGTATTCATATTCTATGGATCTGACAACCGTTTTAGAAGGAAGGCTGAGTGCTGATTATAAGGCCGATTTTTGAGTTTTTGGTTTTTTGGAATCGGATTTCAGCTCTGAGCAGTCGGTCTATGGCATTTTGGATTTGAGTTTTTGTTATTAGACTTAAAAGTTCATAACTTACATCTTAGGTTCGTGAAGATTCATGTTGGATACTGTCCCTGAATTGTATCTCTAGATTCATTGAGTGCTTTTTCAAGGACTAGACTATACTGCTGCAATATTTCTTTCTTGTCACAGATGGACAGAGAGGATATTGATTGACCGTTTTATTCATTGAATCGTTTTGCCCCGATGATACGACAATATAGCATCATGCCGTATCATTTACGAAGCAGGGAGACTGTTGATTGTATGCTTGAGTATGATTCGGATTTCATGAGTGTTGAGTATAGTAGGGGTTTCTAGTTGTAGGTTGGCTACATCATAACAGCATGTCGGGATGGTGGAATTATTTTGGCTATTTCGCCGCCACTCCTCGTTGCGCTTCTTCAACCGAGTGAATCTTCTCCTCTCCACGATGTGCCTTGGCTAGGAGCAACGTATTATATATACGTATTTCACACGTCTTCATACCAGTGACTCCACTACCCCGCTATTGTCAGCTTAACGGGTGAGCCCTCTACGCTTCGTATGGATCCACAAACATATTTTCTTCCCTTTCCGTTATCTTCTTTTCTTTGCTATCTTTCTTTTTCGCAATTGACTTGCGTCTGTCGTGCGTATGCGTAGTGATAGGTACTACTTGCAATATATACGTGGTAGTCTTCCTTGGGTTGCAAGCGGTATAGTCGGCCTTTCCAGGCGCGAGTGATGAGACGTATGCACCAGTATAGATCTGGCACATCGTAGGCTGATTGTCGATTTTACTTTTTTATGTTTCTGGTGGAGGCATGAATTGCGTTTCAGCTGTTATACATGTGCGTGTACCACCTTTGGTTTGTTTATGCTTTTTCCTGGGGTATTGCTCAGCTCCACAGTGACTGGAGCCTGTCCTGTGACCACGGACTTGATTATGCGAGCCATGCGTGAAAACAACAACAACAACGTCATCCGGTTTTATAGAACAATTGATGACGGTTGACGGCTGTAGGGGTTAGTACGAATAGTATAGTTATTAGGGTACGCACGGGAGGTTATGCCACATGCTGCATGGTATTTTGCGGTTTGGTTGTCTTGTTCAATGCGGGCTTACGTCCAGAATAGCTGGTTGTCAACCTCAACAGCGATCTAGCATAGTACAGTACACGAAAAAAGTAAACTGGTAGTGAGGATGCTACTAACGTGATAATGTAATATGTAGCCGAATTTCTCCCTTTCGTTCTCAATGGCGGTGACATTGCATGACCACATCCCCTCGCCTGTTGTATTTGGCAATATGTATCTCTTTCATATAATTAGCGATGTCAGAAAATAATGGTATCCACATGATTGTACCTATCGATTGATATATTCTATCTTTCGATCCATGTACAATAACAAATTATGAAGCTTTTAACACGTTGTTTACTGCACCTAAGAACTGGGTTGCATACTACATGAAACATCAAACCTTCTAGAAAAATAAACATTACCAGGAGGGTGATATGAAGGAGTGTCTTCTTGCTGCAACCGTCAGATTCGTCTCCTTTGAGGGTTTATAGTTTCCGCGCACATATTGAATTGCTCGCCCCCCCGCCCCCCCCCTCAATCCCTTTTGTTCAAACGCCCCACCTGAAATCAAAATCTGCCAGAAACAATACCACCCAGCTGATATCATCTCGTTATCCACCTAGCCATCCATGCCGTAGCTCCAACTCATCTCCGCCTCCCCCCCCCCCCCCCTTATGTTCCCCGCCCAGTTCGTTCAAACGCCCCACTTACAATCGAAATCGGCCAGAGTAATAAACACTTCTAAGCAATTGATATCACGTCATTATCGTTCTAGCCATCCATGACGTAGCTTTCATTCATCCCTCCTCCCCCCCTCCAACGCCCCCTCCTTCCCCACACCCCGCACGATCGCCTAGACCCAGCTCTGCGCGTATAGCAAGCCCTACATATATGATTGATACGCGCGATCGGAGGATCACACACAATGTTGCGAACGTCGTTGTCGACCAAATCCTTGATCTCATAGCTGGAGTGCATTAAAGTATTATATGTGACCTAAACCTCTTGCACCCCCTCCCCCCCCCCCCCCCCCTCCCGCACATTTTTTTGTTTTTTTTCTTTTCTTCCTCTTGCCTTAACACCCCACCTGATATCGAAATCTGCCAGAGTAGTAAACACTTGCCACGCCCTGGATATCGCCTCATCATCTTTTCAGAGCCGTCCATGCCGCTGCTTCCATTCCAACCCACCCCCGCCCCCAACGCCATATCCTTCCCCACCACCCGCACCATCGTCTACACCTAGCACCACGCGTATAGCAAACCCCTACATCTATGCGACCTGAATCCCTCCCCTCCGCCCCCCGCCTCCCCCGCCACCTTTCCCCCCCCTCCCCCATCAGAAGGATCTATAGTTTCCACGCACAAATTGACCTGCCCCACCCGTCCCCTGCCCCCCCTGTCCCCCCTCCCGCCCCCCTTTTGATCAAAATCAGGCCGCCACGTCCTTCAAAACTCCCCCCTCCCATCACCGGTTATTCGGCTTACAAGATGCATTTCCTTCCACAGCTCTCAGATTTTGTCCCTCTAAGAAACGGGTTTTTTTAGTTTCCGCGCGCAGACTGCCTAACATCACCCTGTTGACCCTGATAGCTACACTGTAGTTGCAAGGGGAGTCGCCGACCTATATCCTTAATGAGGACACACAACTCGTAGTACGCGCGATCGGAGTATCACACACAGCTTGCAAAGATGAGTTTCGACGAAATCTTCGATCTCACAGCTGGAGTGTTTTTACAATTTTTTAATATTTGGCCGAAATATAGGGATGTGTCCTTCTCGTTAAACTATGTATTCCACGCTGATCTCGTCCCGATGAAGCCTGCTGTAGTATAAACATGGTATTGTCGTCTGACATGCTTCGCTTGACAATGATTGATGGCAGGGTTTTGATTACGTTGAAGCCCTCTTTTGTTAGATCGCCCCGGCAACTCCCCCCGCCCTTATCACGGGCGTGTGCAGAGTGTTACGGTGAGCGGATTTGTATGCCGAACCAAAAGTAATGAGCACGGGGAACGGGGTAGTCTAGACTATAACGTTTTTTATTGTCAATGGTTAGGTGCTCAAACATTTTATGTGCGTAGCAGACGAGCATCGGATCAAGGCCACGGTAAGGGGGTACCCCCGATTTTCACTCCTAGGTCAAATCCAAGAAAAGGGTATGTTCCAACATACCTTTATCGTAGCCTTGACCTAGAGGTATACCCTTTTTTGGCTTTAACCCGGCGGTAAAAATGGGGGCTATACCCTTTTTTGGCTTGAACCCGGGAGTGAAAATTTGCGATACCCCCCTACCGTAGTGAGAATTTGGGATACCCCCCTACCGTAGTGAAAATTTGGGATACCCCCCTACCGTAGCCTTGATCATCGGAGTACTACAACAGACGGAAAACGCCAATTTTCCTGCGGTTGTTATGGGGTTTACCTGATACCGTAACCTACATACGCGTTTTAGTCAAGGTTCCCAAACAGTTTAAAGGATCGTTATTTCTCTATCGCGGTAGCTTATCAAGTAGCAGCATGGACTAACACTCTTGCAGCACTGTGATACAACCTGTCGCTTTTCCGGGAAGAGACCTACATGCGGAATAAGTTGACGCTCGATTTAACAACCTCGTCGCGTGTAGCGAATCGTTTGCGCTCTGACCTATCGGTACTCTGCAACAGAAATCAAGACGCGATCGAATTCGCGCTATACCGGCTCCAAACAGTTGTCGAGTAAACTCTGAAATATAGTGACATATTGCGGGATGTAGTATATTTGTGCGGGGTAGAATTCGCTTAATTTGATAAGGAGTAGTCTATCCTATGAGCTGAAAGTGTGAGTGTTTTGGGACTTTGGGACCACAACGGTTTTGGTAAACTAACCGGAGTCGTCCCTTCGTAATCAGTCTATGGTTTTCTCAACAAGCCACGTAATGAGACCCAGCTGAGCCAAATCGTTTCAATTTGTATCCTGCAAGGAGGGGTCACGCCCACCTGTTACCCCTTGTGCTGGGTAGGATTCGCTTGACCACTTAATTAAAAAGATAAAGGGTCGTTACCACGGGGAAAAGGTTTCAAACGCGACGAGTTAGATACATCTGAACCCGAGGGCCACTACTCTTTTCGCGAGCTGTTTTTGATTTGTTTCTTGGCTAATTATTCTGCATATATTACCTGGCTTTCGGTACTTACTTTCTAGAATGCATGGTTTTCAGGGAGGCAAGTAACTGTTTCTTGACTTGTGAAATTATATTTTTTCACGATTGCGTTGTCTAGTATAGCATTATTTTGTTCTGGATTTGAGCATTTGAAATCTGAATGGATTTCAGTATTTACCCAGCCGGGAGGCATTTGTCTAGTTCAAGAGTGAGTTCTGAGATTGCTGTGCAATCGCATATGTTGGCAGCCCTATTTTTTATAGCTGACCAACGTTATATCTGGAAGGCCGAGTGCTGATTGTATGATTATGGCCGATGTTTGAGTTTTTGGATTTTTGAAATTTGGATTTCAGATTTGAGTTGTCGGTCTATAAAGTTCAGATTTCATTTGAGGTTTGGTGTTTGGACTTGGGATTTCACAACACAGATCTTAGGCTCGCGAAGATTTATGTTGGATACTGTCCCTTAAATGCATCTCTAGCTTTATGGAGTGCTTTTCAAGGAACCAAGGCTACGGTAGGGGGGGTACCCCCATTTTCACTGGTGTGTTTGAGCCACTCGCACGAGTAGCTCTGTACCCTACGGATGAAGATGGTTTAGGAACTTGGTTTGCCGCAGCTTAGATCACCTTTGCATTGCGGATTGATTTCGTCAATGTGAAATATAAAGAAAACGTAAGATTGCATAGGAACAAAGGGGTTACTCGCGCGAGTGACCCCTAGCCACTGAAATAAAAGGCCCAAAAGGGGACCACCCTACCGTAGCCTGGGTCAAGGACTATGGTGCTACAATCTTTCTTTTTTGTCACAGTAGGACTGGGAGGATATTCATTGATCGTATTTTTCATTGAATCGTTTAACTCTGATGATATGATAGTATAGTAGCACCATTTCGTATCATTTACAAAGCAGGGAGGCTGTTGATTGTGTGCCTGGATGTGATACGGACATGATGACGGTTGAGTATAGTAAAGGTTTCCAATTATAGGTTGGCTACATCGTAACGGTATATCGGAATGGTAGAATTATTCTGGCTATTTCGCCGTCACTCCTCGTTGTTCGTCTTCTACCGAGCGAGTAAATCATTTTTCCACGATGTACCTTGACTAGGAGCAACGTAATAATACATCTACACATTTCGTACCTGTCTTCAAACCGGTGACATCACTACCCCACTACTGTTCACTCAACCGGTAACCTCTCTACGCTTCGTAGGGATCAACAAGCAATGATCAATACCGGGAACGAGAGAAGCGCCGTTCGCATGTTAAGTACGCACGTTCGACTGCATCCTAGTACGTGCCTCCTGTTGTGTTGCAAAGTTGTATTGTTCTGCGCGCCTAGCCTGATGACTCCTCCCCATCACCAACAGTCGTTCGCTCGTTCTTCGCCGGTCACCTGATATGGCGTTGCTGTGATAGAATAGTGAGCACCTCCCAGGCACCGTGTCCTGTTCGACAACATTGGGGATTTCGATGTTGTTATCTGTTTAAACCGCACGACTGCTTTCCGTATAAGTGAGGCGGTTATAAAAACGCGTTAGCGTGCTGTTTGCCAGCTTGATGCTTGTGGCGGCGTAGATCGCTATTCGCGCGCTCGCAAGTACTATCACGGAATACTTCGGTCTTTCCCCCAAACGCTGTTTGTTGTTTCTAGCTTGCCTCGTGCAAAACCACACCCCGTAGATGCGCGTAGTCTATCGTATCACTATTTTGTTTTTCCTTAGACTCAACGTATATTTAAGAAGCGCGTTGGCTTGGGGAAATATGTGCGGTAGCCCGGACGCGGTTGGCACGTCTCACAGCATCACACTCTTACCGTAGCTGATAACTATTTAATAGAGCATCAATTTGACAGGATGTACTTGCTCGTGTGCCAACTGCACTGTAATGGGTGGGTGTTTGCGTCCTTTGAAACAAATGTTATTTCTCCTAGTGAGAGTGCGTGTATGTCTTCTCCGTGACCTCATCGATGCGACGCCTTTTCCGAGTAAAATATACCATGTATCTAATAGTATTATCGTACGACTAGCCTACGGTAGAGAACTAAAGACCCCGGTTCGTGGGCACAGCACAGGGATCCCGGCGGACTTGGTCATCAGGTTTTTACGTCGGTTGTACGTGTTGTACCCGCCGAGAGTTGCGTCGTGTGTTCGAGAGCCAAAAAGCGCAGGCAAATAAGAAGATGTTGAGAAGAAGCAGTTCGAACGCACTTTAAATGCCAATGTGGAAAGGTTAGCATGTGGTTCACATCGGCGAACACGAAGGGTTCGAACAAATAAGGTTTCGAACAAAAATTCGAATCACGCACCGATCGTAACGGCCCCCGCAGGAGCTCCCTTTTGTAATATAGCCGACTAGGACGCAAGAGACAAGGTCACGACCACCTGACAGAAAGATGCCTTGCAGTCGCGGACCCATGTGGTGGTTTACCGTACCAACACAACATTTGGCAACTACCCAGCACCGCCATCCTCCCCTCCTTCCGCTGCGTCAAAGAAAGTGAGAATTAGAGTGCTGCCACCAGCAACGGCACACGACGCTCGTCTCTTTTGAACAATATATGTGAAACACTCCTCGAAAAATAAAATGCCGGAAAAAGCGCCATCAGAGGAGAAAATGACGCCACCGCCACCAACAAGAGTGTGTAGGAAGAGTCTTCGCGTCACCCATACTCAATCCTCTCGCTCTTCCTTGCATCGTCTCTTACCGCTGTCGCCTCCGTCGCCACCACTACCGCCGTTGCCTCAGAGGTTCTTAGCATTGGAAGGCACTTGATTGAAAAATTCAAAATGTCGACGTAGTTAAGACATATCTTGCACCGCGCTTCCAGTAGCTATTGGCCACGATGCTCCTCTATTAGAATATAATGCGCCCATCAAAAGCAAATGTCGATAAGGCGACAATGTCTCCACCACTCTTTGTCAGCTGCATTCAGCAGACGTCGTCGCTTCGAGACAAAGGCTACGGCAAGGGGTCGTTTTTTGGGGCCATATATTGCTGTGGCTCGCGGTCACTCGTTAGAGTGACTTCGCTGTTTTTTTCCGACCAATTTTTTTTTGTGTTGTTTAAACTATGCAATATTATCCCGCACTGGCAAGGTAACTAATGTTGCGAAATAGAAAACCCCGATTGCCTTTTTCCATTAGACGAAGAGTAACTCGTCCGAGTGTCTTAAACCCGGTACCGTAAATGGTGTTACCCGCCCGTACCGTAGCCTTGATCCGGCCCAACGCCGGTCCTCTTCCACGTCCTTCCGATGCCATTCTCGGCTGTCACCGCCACCGCCGACACTGCCGTCGTTGCCCTATTGTTTTTCAACACCGCAAGGCAATTGTCAATAAAACAAGCTCGCTTGCCGCGTTAGTACTCCCAGCTGTTTTTCTACGCGCTCTTCGCGTCCGGCCCCAGCACCCAGTAGGGCCCCCTCTTGCGGTCCAACAGTCGCCAAGCCGCGCCCAAGAGTCGGAATATGAACATTGCCGTGATGCCGCCCCAGATTCCCAGCACGTCCCAGTGTGGTACTCGCTTCCCCACTTGTACGATGAACCCAACCGCCAGCACGCTTGAAATTCCGGTGGTTGCCGCTAGCCACCGGAACTGTTCGTTCGAACGATTTGCCGTCATCAAAAGATGGACCATTGCATCGACGCGAGCGGGGGCGGTAAGATAATACGAATGGGGCATGGTCATCAACATGATCTCACCCTCAACATATCGAGAACAGGCCATGAAGACGGCATTAGTACCACGGAATTGTCTTGGGGATTAAACACGTGAGGAGCCCAGTCCAGGTCGAGAAACGTGCATGCGCGGGAAGATCATAACGAGCGTTCAGGTAGATGTATTGGTAGAGACACTAACGGTGCTTCACAAGCGGGCAAACCATAAGACACTGCTGTAAAAACACACAAAAAAACAAATCAAGCTACAGCAGCATCCCGGGAGTACGAACGTTGCGGGGGAAAAGTTCATACCTACACAAAATATTGGAACTTCCAGCCAACCCACCCACCCACCCATCTACCCCCGCATTCCCCCACCCGCCGACACACATCCACGTACCCACCGACCTACCCACCCATCCACCCATCCACCCACCTGCCCAGCTCCGATCAAGAGGCCCTCCGCGACAAACGTCATCGCGATGAGAGGTTGCTGGAAGGAGAGAAGGGGTATCAGCTTGCTCAGCTTGCCCAGGACAGCGGGGTCGGAGGTAAAGCAGCGCGGAGCGACACAGCCCAGGGCGAGCAGCGCGGTCCCCAGGAACACGCTGCACGACAAAGTCACGGTGGCCACACGGCGCCCCATGGAACGCGCGGTGTTCAGCTTCCCTTGGTGGTTCGGGCGCGATGAGAGGGGGGGCAAGAGTGTGATCATATGCTGCACCGGTAACCGTACCGATAATGGTATCGGTAACTGTACCTGCAACGGTAGCTGTGACGGTGTTTGTAGCGGGAATGGCGAGGGTGGACGGCCGAACAAATAAAAGACCAATCGTTACCAAAAACGTACTGAACGGCGAAATATGAAGATATGGCCTTTCACAAATGTTTTCATACCGGTCCGGTGGGGCCGTAAAGGTACCGCGTGAACAATGCCATGTGGTGCAGCTATATACCATGCGCGGTTCTGCCAAAGAGGAAAGGGTTGTCCACACCCCTTCCGATCGGCCTGCATCGCATCAATAAAATGGGAGCGTTTTACATGTGTCCATGCACTCACACGACACTGGTGGCTTCAAGTCACAAACGTAAATCGAGGTATGCGCTGGTCCAACCAATGCAACCTAAGCAGGGAATATTGTCAAGGCCAAGGCTTGCTGTGGACTGCAGACCGACATTTGATATGTATCCCACGTATGCAGGAGAAAAAAAAAATCACCGCGAACAATGTCCTCTGAATTTGTTCACGGCACCAACTGAAATAATGTTGAATGCGCTAACGCCAATAATCGCAAGCGCGACTACCCAGCGCTAGCCGGGAGAAATCAACTCTAGCGTCGGCGATGCATACGAGCAAATATCTGGCAGTGCCGAAATTTTTTCGACCCCCAAGGTCAAGTGCTCTACTGCTCTGCTTCCCACCACCCGCCGTTCTATACCCACGTCAAGAAAAAAACGTGCCGATAGCAAACACCTCGAAATAAAAACGAACGCACTACCGTCATCACTCACGAAATTACGCATTGAGTTAGAACCCCATTCGTGCTGTATCCACATTGTTTAGGTTGAAAAAGAGTACTTCGAATCAGTTTAGTGAAATGTTTGCTGTGGCGAACGGATTTATCAAAGACGTAGTAGCGGCTCCTCACCTAAGCGAAAAAACACGCGCGACAATTCCCGAAGGCCGTCCTTACCTCGCCCCCAGCACGTGCGCGGCGATCGAAGGCGCTTCCGCGACCAAGGCGAAGAGAGTCCATAGCGACAGGCCCACCTGATGAGGTATAATGACAACACAAACCAACACGAGGACAAACGAACGACACAAAATAAATGGGAAACACTACTTGTTACTGATAGGTGACCGCGGCGAAAGCGGCAGCCGCAGACTTGGATACGACAGAAGCAGCGGCGGCTAAGGATACACGGTCCGCGGTCCTGGCGGTCGGGTTGGAAAAGGCGTAGAGAATCTCAAGCGGTTGCGAAGGGGCGCGCACACGCCGGCGTTTTGAAAGTCCGGTGTCCGTTTTGCTATGGTGATAGGGTACGCGCCGAGGAAGTTCCTCATCATACGCTTCAAACGATTTTCGCGGCATTGACATCTGGACGTACTGCAGTAGTTAAAGTCTCGCTGTGGGAAAATAAGTAACGAACAAATGTAACCGAACCGCAACGAAATGCTCATCTTGATCTTTGGGAAACAAGTCCGCGTAACATGTAAGGCTGACCTGATGCGCGGCAACAGACTCGGAAGACATTCTGGCGGCAGTTGCCGTCGCCACCGCCCAGCACGTCATCACCGATGTCGTCCTAAGAGCAGTAGATGTCATAGAGAAGCGGTTGAAAGCCAGCGAAAAAACATATCGCCAGCGTTTCACGCCGGCGTGAAGTCACCCAACAAAGGCCTCCACAAAGTGGTGGAAGGAGACACTCTCAGGTATCCTAAAGTATGTGTGAGGGTGGAGTGACGACCTAAGATGCACACCAGATTCGTACCCAAATCTCGAGGACCGAAGCGATTCGAAAAAATGCGAGCAGCGGAGCGTACACAAACCACACACTCTGAGGCGGTGCCTCGCAGCGAGAGGCGTCAATTCAATACCCGAAGGAGGTGAGATGCACGACAAACGCCACGCGAAACCCAAATATTGCGCACGATTCATATCACACTCACTTGAACATCATAGCCGCGTTTGTTGAGATCACCGTCACCAAGAGCGGCCACGCCTTCATCGTCGCCTTATAGTCATCCTCGACAATTGCTGCAGCGGTTTTCTTCTCCCGTCGCTGTCGCCGCGAAAAAAAGAACGGCACCATCATGCCCCCCCCCCGCGCGCCCCTCCACAGCATCACCCCGTAGACAGCCACGGCAAGGTACTGTGCAAACGCCGTCGCCCCTGCCGCGCCCGCCATGCCCATGGATAGCGCGAACATGAAGATGGGGTCCATCGTGACGTTGGCGGCCGCCGCGCTTAGAGCTGCCACCGCGGGAGCCCTCGTGTTAGCGTGCCCGCGAAAGACTCCCTCGCTCACAATGATCAGCAGCACGGCGGGGGCGGCCAGAGCGCGGACCTGCGCACGTTGACGGTGGATAATGCACGGCGGGCAGGGGTTATCGGCCGCAATTTATGTTGTTCTGAGCAGTTGGCGGTAGACGGGGGGTGGGGTTATCGACCGCTTTATACCTCTGTTCCTGGAGCGCTCATGCACGACTTGTGCGCATGACCATGGTATGCATGCGCTGATAAACGTGGCTCGGCAGAGGCTGGTATGTTAAAGTACCAAGAGCTTCAACGTGTTCAACCGGAATTATAAAGAAATTAACACCGGACGAGACTTCGAAAGGCGTAAAAGAGAATCTCCGACAAGTTTGTGAGACGACACCCGAGCCAACACGACTTCATCAATCTCTCCTTACACCCCGCCTACATTGGAGCATTTGCAAGGGGCGGCTACAGTTAGCCATGATTACATTACGCCAGCACCTTCAAATACGCGGAGGCTTCAGTAAACAGGACCGTGCTTCGACCCGCTCCCATTAACGCCAGTATGGAAGGGGTTAGCGTAAGCAACATGACGTGGAGGCCAGTGCCCAACACGCACGCCAAGATGTACATTTGCGTCACAATCTGGCCTGGGGTGGGGGAGACAGGCACGACAGTCCCCGAGCGGCAAGCGGGGGGGGTTGGGGGTAGGGGGGAGTGGGGGGGAGGGGATGGGGGAGGAAGGGGGAGGGGGGGGGGCGGGGGAGATGAACGGCGACGACGACTGTGGGTAACGGGGTATTTCCGCCAACATAAGGGGGAACAGCCACAAGAAACGGAAAAGCTGCCATTTGGGGCGGCGGGTGACAAGGAAGATCCATGAAACGACCGTGCCAAAGGCACTCGATAGGGCGGTACTAACGGCCGTAACGAATACAATCGTTCTTGAGCAAGATAACCAGGCAGCCATCTGGACCGCGTGTCCGACCACAAACCCGGCTGCACTTGTAACGGCCCATGCCACGGCTGGATACTCTCGCACCTGCTCGTTCGTTGTCGCCCGCAGCGAGGCTCTTGCTGACCAAGGCCGTCGTACTGTGTGTGAGGGAGCGGAATGTTTTGAAGGAGAAGTGGAAAATGCTCGTGCATGGTCCTAGGTTTGGCGGAAAGGGTTTGGGTGTGCAGAAGCCAGGACCAGTCGCGACAGCAGGACAGCGTCAGCGGTCGAGGGCGGGTAGCGCAGTCAAGGCAGTGGTGATGCGGTGTGCCGAGCACAAGCAGAAAAAACAAATGTCAGTCAACGAAAGGAATACACTGGGGCCTGTTATTGGAGCGCCCTCGCCGTTCATGCTGGCAGTAAACACAGTAGTGCGTGACGACAGGACTAATACTTGTGTTTAAAATGTGTGGACATGCCAATCTGCGTCCTAGACGGCCTCTGTATGGGACTCGCCGTATTCATGGTACAAAAAGACTACTCCTGCTGTGGCTGCTGTGCTGGTATAGCTACAGATATATATATATATATATATATATCCCCAGACGGCGGACTTCCGAGCAAACCAATCGAACCATAGTCCATGTTTACGGGGTGCGCCCTCCCGAAAGTTCCTATGCCTATGAATAGCGCGGTTAAGCCTTGCGGGTCGACGTTGTACTTGCGGGGTGGTCTCTTTGATCTACAACGCCTTATGACGCAACTGTACAGACAAGTGTAGAGCGGTAAGGTAGATTGAAGGGCGAACCACGAACAGCAGCAGGACCAGCAGACTTACACGGTTGTGTTCAAACACACATGCGCTTGCGAGCTGCTCGTAGGAGTACGGACAATTTCGCGCCGGAACACGACACGCCCTCGAGCAAACGAGCATTTGGCTGCCGTTCTATGAAGCAGAAACGCCACATTATCATACCTGCCTGAGATACGCTGGCTACTACAGAATGACAGCACCGCCATTGTCAAGTACAAGACGGTGCGAAACCCGCACCGCGAGCAAGCATGTTCAGCTAGGCTAGCCAGCATCATTA
The DNA here is from genome assembly GCA_012845835.1 of Undaria pinnatifida. Lineage (NCBI taxonomy): Eukaryota > Phaeophyceae > Laminariales > Alariaceae > Undaria > Undaria pinnatifida. Next base: position 25,168,237 of record JABAKD010000025.1, read on the forward strand.
ATACTGTATATCAACCGCTCTATTGCCCTCCAGAAGCATCAGCTCCACCCAAAGGGGGCGCAACGCCCGCGGCCGCGTTGCCATGTGCAGCGAAGACATATCAACCAAAGTACCCCGCGTTAGGGTGACTAACAAACAACCGCTTTCGTGCTCGTGCTTGTCACTGCAAGCGCTATCAGTCTTCATTCATAGAAAGTCTTCATTTAACGCGTGGCAGTTGGAGTCCCGAAACGCACCAGGTACATGTATACGATAGACAAATGCGCTCATCTCTGCGATTTCCGAGCCCCACCCCCTTTGGTCGACGGGGGTTGTCCCGCCCGCCCACGGCCAATGAGTGGGCGGCGGTTGCGCGGCAGGAGTTGCGCCTCGGGACAACCCCCTAGTCCCTCTGCAACCGGATAGGATAGGGCGCCCAACCACAGTTCAGACATATTTCCGTATCTATACAACTTCGACGAACCGGGGGCAACAACGATGATGCCCTGGGTGGCACCGCCCCGCTGGTGGAAACCACAATTCCATTGGCGGACCGTTGATTGGCTGGAACTCGTAGAGCCAGCGTCACCCAGTGAGGATAGGGCCCCATCGCCACATCAAAGCTCCCTCCATGTCCGACACCTAGGGAACGAAAACCGAGTTTTCCCGGGCTGACACCTCTCGGCACGACGTGGAAAACGCAACCTCACTGGCCGATCGCTGGTTCGCTTGAGCCAGCGTCACCCGGGGAGGAGAGCGCTCCATGCCTGAATCATAAATCCCTCCTCATCTTTATAACTTCGACACCCCGTCGATAAAAACGATCTTTTCCCGGGCGAACATCGCCCCGCACGGTGTGGACACCCTGCAGACGCTGGTCGATCGCTGACTGATTGGGGTTCGTACATAGAGCCAGCCCCAAACCCGGGAAGGGTACGCAGTTTGGCAATCCTTCCATCCTGATACAACTCACACAATTGGGGGACGAAAATGGAAATTCTCCGAATTGAAAAAACGCCCAGCACGGTGTGAAAACTCCAACCCCAGGTCACGCCGCACCCAGGGATGCTACGTCTCTATCCCCGGTTCCGGCATCCCTTCACACATCTACGACTCCGACAGTCCGCGGATGAGAACAAAAGCTCTCTCGGGTCGACATCGCCCCGCAGAGAGTGGAAACCTTATCTGCCCATCGCCAATCAATTATTGGCTTGAGGTCTTAGAGCAAGCGCCAGCCTGGGAAGATAGAGGATCGCCACCGGGGGCAGGTTCCCCGGACCCGGGAGGAATGGAGCTCCAATCCCCGGATCAGAGGGCCTCCGTACCTCGACACCCCCAACAACCTGGGGACGACACCGTCCATACGGTGTGGAAACTCCAACTCCCACTGTTTTTTGCTGATTGGCTGAGGTTCGTAAATAGAGCCAGCGCCATCAGGGTACGATATCGTTCCCATCCCCGGTTCGGAAATCCCGCCTTTGATTTACACCGCGGGCGATTCGGGGACCAAACCCGAATTCTTCCGGACCGGCACCGTCGCGCGGGGTGTGGAAACACCAATCCTATTGGCTAAATGCTGATGGGCTGGAGCTCCTAGGGTCAGCGTCACTAGGGAAAGATAGAGGCCCACGAAGGAGGGCCAGGACCGCCGCGCTTGGGGAGGAGTAGGGTCCCACCTTCATATCAAAATCCTTCCGCACATCAACAACCTATAAATCCAGGGGACGAAAACCGAGATTTGTTCGGTCGACGCCGTCTCGCACGGCAAGGACACCCCAACAAACAAATTTCAACATAAACATTCCCACACTTATTGTAAGGCATTTTTTCCGCACCTTAGATCAGTATATTTACTTACCAATAAGTCGGAAAAAAAAAGCGGATGTTCAGAACTCGGGTAAAAATTGGAAAAGCGTCTAAACCCACCGAGATAGCCACTGCCACAATATTTTCAAAATCAGAAAGTGAAAACTACGAAAACGTGGGGAAAGTCGGGAAAAAAACCCTGTACCACACAACAGCACAGCGGCATCTAACTGGTTCACAACATTCCACATTGTCTTCAAAATGAAATATCTAGTACGGACCAAACGCATATCTGCTTGCTGATGCACGTACTACGGTACTGCTGTAGCCCATGGTGTTTGGGATGTTTGCTGGGTGAACGGGTTGGTTGGTGGGTGGGTGGGTGGGTGGGTGGGTGAGTGTGTCGGTGGGTGGTTGGGTTGGTCGGGGTCGTTTTGTACTTCGGAGGGTGCTTTCGTTTCTGGGCAAGGTGAACATACGTTTTTCTTTGTTACAGTGTGTTGTTTTCTACGCCATGCCGACCTTCTCTGGCAAAGTTTTGGCACTAACCAACGCATCTGTTTGCTGCTGTACATACCTCTGTACTGCGGTAGCATGCGGTAGGTAGGTTTGTTGGTGGGCGGATGGCTTGGTCGGTGAGGGGGTGTGCCTCGCGATACGGGGATGGTTTCTTTCGTGTCTGTGGGTGGTGCCTCTGTCAATTTTCGTTTGTACAGCAGTAATTTGTTTGTCTCCGCTATTTTTGACGGCTATGGGCCACTTAGGGAGCACCCCTATCAATAGAGGATCAACTAATGCAGAATTCGGAACCAATCGAGTGCGAGGTCGGTGCAACTTGGTTCTCGAAGCAGCAGAAACTCACCTCACCATAGTAATCAACAATCAGCAGCAAGGATAACAACAAGTAAAAAGCAACGAACGATAGAACACTAACACGAAGCCCGGGCTAAAAGCCGATAGGCAAACAAATATCCGAACGGCAGCAGCGCAGACGGGCTCCACGGCGACAGCACGGTATTCACACCCCTGATTCTCCAACGAGTCTGGGAGGAAAGCGGCGACCGTCCGACACGATAGCGTGCCGAATGCAGCTATTTCCGCGGATACTATCTACCTTTGCTTGGCACAGCCCAATAAGAGAGTTGGGTAGTCTTTAGAAGGCATCAACCCTTTCACCCCATACAATCTCCGCTTTCGGGCACTACTTACTTGTAGTTAGCATGGAATTATTTTTGCGGTTATGAAAGAGGCGAAAGGTTGCGGTCACCTGGAGTCCAAACGAGTAAAGCCTTTGCAGCTTCATCAAATCGGTCTCACCTCGAGCGGCAAGGCTAATAGCCCCGAGACCTCGCCCCACGTAGGCGGTATCGACTAACGACAAGATTGGGCCCACAAGCAGCGACAGCAGGGCCGGCAGGGCCAGATCGCATATCTGCCTTTAGACGGATAGAGCATGGAGAGCGCGCCGCGAGAAAAAATAAAACGCGCAACAGGGGACGGGGGACAGGGGAGACACGCGGTAAACGACGATTACGTACATTTTGACTGTCGTGAAGAATTGGCTGAGGATTTGTTTTCTCTTCCTTGTCTGGTCGAACCAAATCGTTTGATGTGACTTAACTAGAGGTGAGCACCTTCAAAAAGAAAACTGTTTCAACCAGTTTTTGGAAACACAGCAGGATTGTTGTGAAGTTTTCTTTTTTGACGCGTTTTTTCTCTGGTTTCAACCGGTTGAACGGAAACCGGATAGACCCGGAGAGTCGATTTAAACCGCCGAAACCGGACAATAAATAACCACTGAGTTTTTACAGATTAAAACCATTGCCGGCAGCAATGAATTGAAGCAGTACTATTAATGGTGGAGTAGCATGCATACGTAAGTGTTTTACACCAACCGCAACGTAAAAAGCTACCATGCCATCATAACGATTGGCTGACATTCGTTTACATACATTTGTTTCTATATTACTTTTAAGACGTTGCAGGTTGCATAATGCATGGCTAGAAATATAATGAGGTGATATCAGCTGGCTGGTAGTGTTTACTACTCTGGCAGATTTTGATCATAGGTGAGGCGTTTGAACAAGAGGGATCGGGGGGGCCGGGGGGAGGGGGGGGCACTTCAATATGTGCGCGGAAATTATAAATCCTTGAAGGGGACAAATCTGACGGTTGCATCAAGAACATCTCATTTTTTGTCACCTTCCCGGTATTGTCTGTTATTCTAGAAGATTTGATGTTCGATGTAACATATAGTTTCCGCGCACAGACTGCCCGACATCACCCTGTTGACCCTGATAGCTACACTACCTGTAATCGCAAGGGCAGTCGCCGACCTATATCTTTAAATGAGGACACACCACCCGTAATACGCGCGATCGGAGTATCACACACAGCTTGCAATAATGCGTTCCGACAAAATATTCGATCTCACAGCTGGAGTGTATTTTAATTTTTATAATATATGTATACATATTTTTATTTAGAGTATAACAAAAACAAAACACGCTCCAGCTGTGATATTGATTTTTCTGTCGAAACTCATATTTGCGAGTTGTGTGTGATACTCCGATCGCCCGTATTACTGGGTGTATGCCCTCATGAAGGAAGGGTATAGGTCGGCGACTCCCCTTGGCACTACAGTGTAGCTCGTACCAGGGTCAACAGGGTGATGTTAGTCAGTCTGTGCGCGGAAACTATAAAACCCGTTTGTGAAGGGGAACAAAGCCTGACAGCTGTGGACGGAAATGCATCAGTTTATCAAGTATAACACTTGTTTACTGCACTCAAAGACAGGGTTGCAAACTACATCTATCATCAAATCTTCTAGAATAGTAAACATTACCAGACAGGTGAAATGCTGGGATGTTTTCTTACTACAACCGTCAGATTTGTCCCCTTTAAGGTTTATAATTTCAGCGCACATAGTAAAATGCTCCGCCCGCCCATCCCCCCCTCCCCCGCCCCGAGCCCTCTTGTTCAAACGCTCCACATCAAAATCTGCTAGAGTGGTAAAAACTACCAGCCAGCTGATATCATCTACTAATCTAGCCATCCACGCCGTAGCTCCAACTCATTTCCGCCCTCCTTCTCCCCCCCTTTCTCTTCTTTTTTTTTTCCCGCCCGGTTTGTTCAACCGCCCCACCTACAATCGAAATCGGCCCGAGTAATGAACACTTACTACACAATCGATATCACCTCATTATCTTTCTAGCGATCCATGACGTAGCTTTCATTCATACCCCCCCCCCCTTCTCCAACGCCTCCTCCTTCCCCACCATCCGCACGATCGCCTAGACCTAGCACCACGCGTATAGCAAGCCCCTACATATATGACTAATACACGCATTCGGAGTATCACACACAATCTTGCAAATATGAGCTTCGACCAAATCTTTGATCTCACAGCTTGAGTGTATTTTAAAATGTTTGTGGATTAACCCTCTTGAAAACCCTTTCGCGGCCCCCCCCCCCCCCCCCCCCCCATTTTTTTTCTTTCTTTTCCCCCTGCTATCTCTTGCTCAAACGCCCCACGTAATATAGGAATCCGCCAGAGTAATTTAACACTTTCACGCACTGCATATCACCTCATTATCGGTCTAGAGCCACCCATGCCACTGCTGCAATTCCCACACACGCCCGCCCTCGATACCCCCTCCTTCCCCCAACCCGCACCATCGCCTAGACCCAGCACCACGCGTATAGCAAACCCCTACATCTATGCGACCTAAAGCACTCCCCCACCCTCCCGACACACACACCTTTTCCTTCCCTCCCACCACTCCCCACCTCCCCACCCGCCCAACCCACCCTCGCCCCCTCGAAACTCCGCCCTCTACTAACTTGTTGTACGACTTACAGGATATACATGATAAACTGGTGCATTTTTCCCAAAACCATCATATTTATCCCCTTGAAAGAATGTATAGTTTCCACGCACAGATTGAGTCGCCACCCCCCCCCATGATAAACTGGTGCATTCTTACCAAAACCGTCAGATTTTTCCCCTTGAAGGATATAGTATCCACGCACCAATTGAGCTGCCCCGCCCATCCCCCCCGCCTCACCTCCCCCGCACCCCCGCTCCCTTTTCATCAAAACCAGGCCCCCACGTCCTTAAAAACTCCGCCCTCCCGTCACCGGTTATTCAACTAACAGGATTCACTTGATAAACGGATGCATTTCCTTCCACAGCTGTCATTTCTTGTCCCCCTCAGAAACTGGTTTTACAGTTTCCGCGCACAGACTGACTAGCATCACCTTGTTGACCCTGGGTACAAGCTACACTGTAGTTGACCAAGGGGAGTCGCCGACCAATATTCTTAACGAGGACACACAACCCGCAATACGCGCGCTCGGAGTATCACACACGCAGCTTGCAAATATGAGTTTCGATAAAATATGTGATTTCACAGTTGCTGTGTATTTTTATGTTTATAATATATTATTAAAATTAAAACACCCCCCCCGCTTCTCCTTTCCCCACCGCCGACCCGAAAAAGGTATGTAGATAAACTCGTCCTCCCCCTTTCCCCCTCTCCCTTTTCCATTCGGTCGTCGTCGCCCCCCCTCCGTCTAAACATTCCTCGAATATTCACGCTCGGTACTAATATATACACGCGGTACTTTGTCCCCCACCCCTCTTCCCCCCCTCCCTCCCTCCCCCCCTGCCAAACACTCTATGTATATATCAGTTTGATCAAGCCCTTTCCTCTCCTCTTTTCCCCGCTCTTCCCCCCCCGGCGCCAGGAATTGTGTATACAAACTCCCCTACCCACCCTGCCATACCCCCCCTCCCCCCCAGCCCCTCCACCCCCCCCCCCTCCACCCTGTCCCCCTCCTCCCCCCTCCCCCCCCCTCTATATATCTAGGATTAACAATCAGCACGCACTCTGGGTGTACTGATCTCATTGGGTAAAAACAACACAACGTTTTAATGTTAATTCAACACACGGAGTGACTCGAGCCTGTCCTGTGACCACGGAACTGATTACTCGAGTTACTATGAGAACAGCAACGACATACGACCTTCAGAAATATTATATTCATAACCCGCTAATCACATAAACTACCAGGCGTTGCTGTTCAAATATTGTGTTAATAACCCGCTCATCACATAATCTACTAGGCATGGCTGTCCGATCACAAACAACAAGGCATGGTTGTTGGATGAACAGCGGGTGGGTGTACCCTAAAGGCTAAGATCCTCATTCGTACTCTATAGCTACGGTGACACCACCTAGACAACCTTCAATCAATACACGTCGAGGTACGTACAGGAAAAACAACACGCAACAGCATACATACCACAAATACCATTGATTGGCAGTGTTCATGTTGTACTGAGATATCGAAAACCTCGACACGGCAGTAACAATAACATTAACTTGAAAACGGCACGGCCTTTACTTTGCTACTGTTCACCTCACAGATATTCTTTGAAATCTTTATCAACTGCATTTAGCATGCAGGTGGCATATTGTGCTCCCATCCACTTCCTTCACCCTCCCCCCCCCCCCGCTCCGTTACCCCCCCCCTCCCCCCGCTCCATTACCGCCCCCCCCCCCCCCCCCCCGCCCCCCGCCCCCCCCCCCTCTTCCCCCCTCCTCCCCCCCACACACACACCAAAATTGAAAACACGCCAGAGTGAAAGTTCTACCCGACAGATAGATGAGGTCACCTATTTACTTGTCGAGCCACTCATCATGCAGTATTGTCTCCAATTCATTTATATGGTCTTCAAGTCTCAATTGACTCCCCCCCAACTCATTGGCGCTGTCACCGATAAACAAGAAAGTACGCACAACGTGCCGAAGTTCGTCTTACGAGCGGTTCTTGGAAGAGTGCATTTCACCCTTCTTGCCACTCGCCGAACATCCCACAGCGCCTCATGCGTTGTGCAATCATTGTCTACCTGGTTGATGAAAACCCAACGTTTTCCGTCCCGGCATAGCAGATATGCGACGGTCTATGGTCATACGACTACGGCCATGCACCAACTGAGTGCACGCCTCCCCGCCACCCCGACCATCACTTGCTAGCATTATGCGTGCAGTAATCTCCAATAATATAATATATAGGACCTATCCCTCCTATTCCCGCCCCCCTCACATCACTGGTGATACGACCATTATACAGGATATACAAAATATACTTGTGCATTCCACAGCCGTTAGATTATTTAGTTCCCCTCAAAAACGGGTCGTGTAGGTCCCGCGCACAGATTGATTAACATCCACCCTGTTGATCGTGGTACAAGCTACACTGTATTTCTAAGGGAAGTCGCCGACCTATATCCGCAATGAGGACGCACACTGGAAAAAGTACGTCACACTGGAAGTACGCGATCGACCTATCACGACCAGCTTGCAAATATGAGTTACGACGAAATCTCCGATTTCTCAGCTGGATGGAATGCATGATATTTTGTGTGATATTTTCGTTCGCATGATAGAATCTGATGTTTCGAACTCTTCCCCTCCGCGCCGGATCCGCCAATTATGGAGGTGGGCAAAGCAAATGCGCGATTATACACAGGAGGACCCGTTCTATGGTAGAGGTTGACTAGTGTGAGTAGAAAAGCTCCGCGCGTGAATAGCTCTGTATACCTCACAAAAAAAAAACACCTTCAGAAAAAAGAAGTGCAACCCGATGATAACTTCCATGCCCAAGGTATACAACGAAAAAAGAAAAACAGGAATGATTAGGGAGACGATTTTCAGTTAATAAGAAGGTTTACTTCAACAGATTTAAAGAATATACGATTGGCAATTCAAGTAATTCATACATCCTCCTAAAAACATGCACAAAGGGTGGGAATCAGGAACGTGACAGACGCCTTCAACTGATCAAACGCTTAGCAGCATGATAAATTATTACAATGAACGAAAAACAAAACAATATATAGCAGATCCGGAAGACGCTGATGTGATTTTACTTCAAATCAAGAAGAGCCTGTCTTCAAAGCCCAAAGCGCCCGAACAAGAGAATAAACGAACTCATATGTCACAAGGGGTGACTCTCGTCGAAGAAACTCAACGGTCGCGATCAACGTCAAACAATATCGCCCTGACTCACAACAATTCCCTTATCAAGGCCCCCCACCCTTGCCAATATCCAAACGTCACACTTCACGGCATACTTCACACAAGTGGAGCAACACCGAGAAAGGAGATAACCCGGCGATTCCATCTCTTGCTCTGCTCATCTTGATACATAGAGCTGCAAGCAATAGTGATATCTCAGCTTTTGGAGGCATTACTGCTCTGTACCACCCACCTTGCATGGCCTCTATAACGAATGTCGCTCTTCCTTTCTCGTACTTCCGGGTTGGTAAGTTTCGCGACCTTCGTATATATATAGCTGAACTAGCTGTTTGCTTAACTTGCATTAATACACTCATTGATCGATCCTAGTGCCAGGTGAGGCTGTTACGTTTAGTCACACATTGGGGGGGGGGGGGGTTAACGACAAGGTAATGCTTGGTACAAGGTAAGTTCTTATTTTCGTCATTTCATATTAGTATGGTTGTCCCATTGACGGGTGGAAATATCAGTTTTGGTGAAGAACACGGAAACCTTGCATTGGAGGTTTCGCGAACGTACGTTTTCAGAAATTCATTTTTTCAACAACTGTCCCGAAGGCAAGATCTGCGGTGAATTTCTGAAGAAACGGCAAAAACAAACTTTATAGAAGACAGGTTTTTAGCAAAAGTTGCGGTATATTTTGTCTCTCCGTTTTGAAGGTCTGCAATGCACCGAGCATTTGCCCGAGCCAGAACGCCTGTCTGTAGAACCCCAAACAGGATCAATAGCATCAGGCTGTTGTCACGACCAGCTCTTACGGATCGGGAGGGTATCTCGAGCTTGACGCGTCGGCGTGACATCAGGATTATTGGCGTATGAACACCGATCATCTTCCATGCCTCGCACGCACCACCTACCTGCGCTGCTTAACGTATACACAACACGACAACCAACCGCTGGGAGCACAGAGGCTCGAGAGGTGTAGCTGGAGTATGCTGCGGACGAGCGGCTTGGGTGGTCCCAGCGGGCCGTCAGCGGGCTGCAGGCGGCCCGGTGCTAGGTACGCCCTCGTCCGCGAGGTGTCAGGATGCGTCTTTCCAGAATGAACAACTCGTACTCGTTCTCGGGACCGCATGATGACCGCTCGATCGTGAAAATTCCACCACGCTGCGGTAGAGCAGCAGCAGCAGCGGCAGCAGCGGTGCGGCGCGCCGCCACGGTCTACATGTCGGGGCCCCGGGCGTACTCGGAGCAGAGCGCGCCGGCGAGGTGACGCGCCAATGCCGAGCGCATCAGCAGCAGCAGCAGCAGCGACGAAGAGAATAGTCGGTCAAAAAAAAAAAAACCTACGTGGAAGCTGTTGTTGCTGCTGCTCCTCGTGGTGGTGATAATGCTGTTTTTTTTTTGCTCAAGCTGATGCTGCCGCGAGCTGCCGCGAGCTGCCTTCAACTGTGCTCCTGCTGGGGGTCGTGAGATAGCAGCGGTCGGCACTATCGTTGAACTGTTAGTGCGTCGTTACTGGGCTGCCATTGTTGCTCGTACGTGCCTTGTACGCTGTTTAATTGTTTTCGCTTCTTTTGTTTTTTTTTGTTTGCCTGGTTGCCGCTCATCTCCACATCCCTTCTCAGTTTCGGAGGCATCGCCTGCAGGGTTTTGTTTACCTCTACTAGCGCAAACATACCTAAATCTTGGTGGGAAAGCAATTCACTTTTTTTGCGAAGAACCAAGGCTAAGGTAAGGGGGACACGGAAAGTAAATTTCTGAAACAATATTTTCGTAAACACTTCATATATATGAAATAACATATACATATACGTGGTCAACGTACAGTTAGCCGTTTGAACGAGCAGGAATGCCTGTAACAGTCCGGTACAACTATGATCGGTGCTGTCGTGATGGTGGGCGTGCGGCTAGCGGTTATTCGTGTGCCATCGTACTGCGACCGTTGACATCCCCTTAGATCACTCAGTCCCCTCCTTTGCACGTGCGCTTGTTGACACTCAATTCCAATCCGCGCCCTTCTTCCCCGTCCGACTAAACAAAATGTTCCTCGCAGCTGGCGGTGTGCTGGTGTGAAACCGTTGAGCGAGAGTTCAATCCGTCTCTTCCCCGCCTGTCGACGCTCAGTCGCCCCTCTCCTTCGTAGGGGTATTCACCGCGCAGGACTGATTCTAGGAGATCCCCCCCCTGCCCAAACCAGCGATCTTCTTCAACGAACGTTTCAGGGCTGCTCAATACAAGGATGTATACTCATGGAAAAATAGTATTCAAAAATTGTCTTGTGTGCAAAGGTCTATCGATCGATGACGTCGGGGAGGGTGTCGAGGGATACCGTGTTTCATGAGATACGACCGGGAGCTGGTTTTGAAATCGGCGATTTCGATACAGGAAAGTTAGGGGAGCTACCGTAGAACGAATCACAGCTCCACCACCATCATCATCACCACCACCACCACCATGCACACAACACGCTGCGAGGGATACCGTGTCTCATGCGATACGACCGGTAGCTGGTTTTGAAACCGGCGATTTCGCAACAGGAAGTTAGGGGAGCTACCGTAGAACGAAACACAGCTTCACCATCATCATCACCACCACCACCACCACCACCACCACCATGCACACAACACGCTGCGGATCAGGTTCGCCCCCCCCGCCCCCCCCTCCCCCCCCCCCCCCCCCCCCTTCCCGAAAGGTGACCCAGCTTGTCACCCTCAATGGGGTAGTTGCTGCTGGTGTCCTCGACGACGTCTAGTTCCCTACGGAAATTATCGACTTGGTTTTATTGGTTAGTGAATCTAGTGTACCGTACGATTTCTTCAAATGCCGGCCATATCGTTTTGGCGCTACTGCATGGAGGTAGCGGTGGAATGCCGGTGTTAAGATACGGCCTCGAAAGGCCTGAGAGTATCCGAATTTGAGATCATTTGGATGGGTTTCATATGATAAGGTTGGCGGTTTATATTCGGGGAAGTTAGGAATTAGATCGGAGGCACGCGCCTCCGATCTCAGAAGCTATCCCGGGCTCTGGCGGAAACGAATAAAGCTACATCTCTACGAAGGAACGAAAGTGAGTACTCTCCGAGGACCTGCTCAATTGGCAGACCTGCAGGGGGCACTCTGTGTCCCCCACCTATTATTTAACAAGTGGCGTCGTCGAGCTTGATGTGCTATTGTGGCAGCGTTCTTCCGGTTTCTCCGATTTTTTTTTCGTAGCGATTTTGCTTTTGCTTTCCATCGAGCCCACAACCCCTGTTCCTTCTCGGGTGGCTTCTCACTGGAGGGAGCGCCCTTCCTCCTACAACGGCGACCACAACAGCAGTGAGATGGCAGGGGCTCCTCCTGTTGGTCGCCGCGCACGTACCACACGGACGACACCTTCCAAGTACGTGCGGACGACTCTGCTCTGCGGAGCACACTCCTCGTCTCGAATTTTGGTCCCTCCTGTTGGTCGCTGGGCACGCACCACACAGAGGACACTTTCCGAGTACGGGCGGACGACACTGCTCTTCGGAGCACACCCCTCGTCCCGGCCTTTGGCCGCATCAGTTCACCGCCAGCTGGTCATAGACCACTCCGCAGTGGAACTGCCCGAGCCCCACCCATCAGACTTGTTTGCTCCGCGCTCTGCCAGCATGTTGCACAGCACATATCCGCGAGTTGCCAGCACAAGCCCCAAGATCGGCCATCGACTCGTACTTTTTTTTTCGCGCTTTGGGGCTCGGAGGCATATGCACGACATGCCACGGACAAGCATACTGGAATCAACCCTTCGAATGACATTCGAAGGGGAATTCGCTCGCTGAGAGAGCCCATCGCCCAGCACATCCTTGCTGTCGGTGCCAGACCGTCCTTCGCGGGACCCCCTTGGACTACGGGCACCGTGCTCTAGGAGCTCATGTCGGGGCTCCTTCCTTGTGATCTACCTGGGAAGAAACAGGCGGTGCTCGTGGAAGGTTTTTTTTTGTTCGTTTGGAGATTTTCCAGTACACGCATTATCGTATGGGTTTCAGTACGTACGTCGATCATTCTTGTGCGTCGAACAAGCAGCTGCCCTTGTGCCCCCTTTCTGCCGAAATTAGTACCAGCTACGAATTTGGCACCTCGGACCCCTCTCCGATCTTTCTCGATCAACAGCGTTCCACTACTGCTGTCCGTCGCGTAGCTTCAACCACCATCATTTTTGCAGAGGTGCCAACTACAGTGCAGCACAATGGGCTCGCTGTCAATGCCTGCCATATACCGCCGGATTCTCTGCTGTAGAAGTCATGGTACAGCAGCCAAGCCGCCTACTTTGCTCCTGCTCATACACCACATAGCTCAACCCTTCACTGCCCCAGCGTCCACAGTTACAGCACCGCAGCTCTGACACCCCCCACTGCTGTGCGAGCGCTCCTTGCAAGTTCGATTCGAGAGTTTTTTTTTTTCGTCCTGGCCCCTCCGTAACTAGAACTTGAACCTAGTGAACGCTGAAACTCTGTGCTGACTTTTTTTGGGCAAGGCTGTTGGTGTGTGCGATGCCCTATATTCTCCCATTCATGGGTACGCGGGGACTATAATACCACTTTCTGTGTATGCACAGCTGTGACCGTGCGGCACTCCGCACTGCTGTCAACGTAACTGTCCCTTTATCGGTGGGAGTGGGTACGGATTCTTTTTTCAGCTGTTCGGGCGTTAGGCCGTCTTCCTGCCGGTACATGTGCTGCCCTTCACGATATTGCTAGGGTCTACGCTGGAATTTTTTTTTTCTTCTTCTCTGCACATGTTCGCACAGCTACTGCCCGTTACAGAGCGCTTACTACACAGTTCGCGGAGATACTGCGCTTCACAGTTTTTACTAGTGCAGTGGAGAACAGCCCGTTTAATGCGGTACCTTTGTTGGGGGCAAACAGCCTTTCTATTCGATTGTGGGCGTGCACATTTTTCTACAGCTGGTGTTGGTACTACACTACCCATCTTGGTGCGGTTGAAATTACCGTTATCTGTGAACACAGCAGTGATACTGCAGCAATCAGCACTACTGTAGGCGCGACCGTCTCCCTTCAGTGCGGTCGGGGAAAACTACTTTGTTTGGGGGGTTATACTGACCGTTTTTTTTTTTTTTTTACGGTTGGTGCGCGAACGTATACTGTCCTACCCCCCACTACACTACTGTGGGGGTAGATGCTGCCCATTTTTATACGGTTGGCTGCGCGATCTTACACTGTGCTTCCACCCCTACACTACACCTAGGGTAAATGCTGCCCGTTTTGGTGCGACGAGTGTCAGCGTGTTGGGCGATCTTTCACTGTGCTCCCCCCCCTACACTACACCTAGGGTAAATGCTGCCCGTTTTGGTGCGATGAGTGTCAGCGTGTTGGGCGATCTTTCACTGTGCTCCCCCCCCTACACTACACCTAGGGTAAATGCTGCCCGTTTTGGTGCGACGAGTGTCAGCGTGTTGGGCGATCTTACACTGTGCTTCCACCCCGACACTACACCTAGGTTAAATGCTGCCCGTTTTGGTGCGACGAGTGTCAGCGTGTTGGGCGATCTTTCACTGTGCTCCCCCCCCTACACTACACCTAGGGTAAATGCTGCCCGTTTTGGTGCGATGAGTGTCAGCGTGTTGGGCGATCTTACACTGTGCTCCCACCCCTACACTACACCTAGGTTAAATGCTGCCTGTTTTGGTGCGACGAGTGTCAGCGTGTTGGGTGACCTTTCACTGTGCTCCCCCCCCTACACTACACCTAGGGTAAATGCTGCCCGTTTTGGTGCGACGAGTGTCAGCGTGTTGGGCGATCTTACACTGTGCTCCACACGTAGGGTAAATGCTGCCTGTTTTGGTGCGATGAGTGTCGGCGTGTTGGGCGAACCTTTTTTATGATAACCCCTACACTACACCTAGGGTAAATGCTGCCCGTTTTGGTCCGATGAGCGTGGGCGTTTTGGGCGACGCTCTCCTGTGCTACCTCCCCCAGCCTAGGTCGAATGATGCCTGTTGAAGTGCGATGGCTGCAGACGTACCCTTACTGTGTTACACCCCCTGCACTGCGGTTGGGGTCAGTGCTGCCCAGTTTTGGCTCCTTGTGCTGCGGTTCGTGCGGGCGTTACCCATATACCCTACGGTCAGACTGGGCGCTGCTCTTATGTTGCGGTTATGATGATTGGTACCTTGTTACTGCTGTACTCCTCTTATACGGCTAGTTGACGTGGCTGCTACCATCACTAAGGCTGGACGGCTTTAAGGCCCATATTGTTGCTGTTTGCTGAAACACAGATATACCGCTCCTTGGAGCAGGAACACCACAACAATTTATCTGTCTCCATAGCTTCTTCACGCGTCGTTCCTATCCCCCCCCCCTTCACTACTCCTAGGCACCATGTCCACCAGCGACGATGGGGGCTACTCGGGCAGGCTGCGGTCCTCCGCGCGCCCCATCCAGGAGGCCCAGGGAGAAGGACGGGAACGCTCGAGGTCCCGCGAATCGGGACGAGGTGGACGCGCCGAAAACCTGGACGACGATAGTGACTCCAACACCAGTCAACAACACGGCACACGGTCCGACCACCCCGACTCGCCGGTCGACGAGGCGGAAAAACTCCTACCGGGCGCGGAGACATCACGACGACAAATATCCCCAGCCTCGAGGGAGCATCTCCAGCTGTCCTCAGAGCACCACCGTCGACATCAGACCTCTCCGCGCTCGACAGAGCGCCTTCCCCAGAGCTACGGAGACCAGCGCTCCCATGCTGGCCCCTCAGACTCAGAGTCTGAAATTTCTCGGGCCCAAAGAGCTCTCGACGAAGCCAACGCGACCCTGCTTCGACGAGAGGAACGCAAACGGTTAGACGACGAACGTCGACGCCGTGAGGATCACGCCATCGACCAGGCGAGAGCCGCTGCTCGTGAGGCATCCCGTGCGGTCGAGAGGGCACGCCAAGCCGTTGCCCTCTCAGCTACATCAACTCCGGCGAGAGCTGCTCCTTCCTCGGCGCGCCCGCTGAGTGTTGCCTCCCAAGATACACGACCCGGGGACGACGTTTTCATGTCTGGCAGCGTCCAATACATGGCTACCACGCCGAGGGTCGAGTTCTCGGCGCATCTGGCGGAGGCGGTGATAGCAGCGGCCAAGGCCCTTCTAACTTCAGAGCGACGGTCGTCGTTCAAGGCGGAAGACCTTTCGGTCGGAGCAGTCTGGGCTCGCCGGGACAACTCGTCCGCCTTCGGGAAGATGAGGCGAGCACCTACCCTCGCTTTGGTCAAAGCCTTAAGATTGGCCCACGACGACGCCCCTGACCCAGTCCTGTGGCCGACTCCATAGGAAGCGCTGGAAGCAAGGCGCTCCACCAAACAGCGGCGCGGTGGCAGCCGTGATCGGGGGGACCGCAACCGTGGAGGTGACAACTCCGGGGGTGGTGGCGGCCAGAGTGGGGGAAACGGGGAAAACGGTGGGAGTGGTGGCCACCACAACCGTCGCGGTGGTGGCAACGGTGGTGGAAGCGCGGGAGGAGCGTCGGGTACTGGTGGTGGCCCACAGCGCCGCCAAGGAAGCAACCAGGCCCGAACCAACCGGGGCGGCGGTCGCAGCTCGGGAGGGGGCACCGGAGGACGGCGAAACAGCACACGAGGGCCCTCAGCGTGGGATGGGTCGTCAACGTCCTCCCGCTCGTCTTCGAGCTCCACCACGGACCACGGCGAGGTGACCGTGGTAGCTGGCAGGAGGCAAGTAACTCCTTCCCTGGTGGATATTGCCTCGTCCGCCGACCGGCTGAGCAAGCTTACTGTGTCGGGTGACCACACCAAGCCTGTTTCTTCGGATTTGGCTCACGAGCGTACCGCCGAACTTGCTACCGCCGCGGCTCTAGCTAAATCCACGCTCGACGACTCGGTTAGGCGCGCCTATGTTAAGCTCTCCCACAAGGACGTATCACGCATTTCTGTGCTACCGTTCCCCGCCTCTTTGAACAAGTCTGACGGCACCCAGCAACTCACACGTTCGGTTCGGTCTGCCATGACTGACATACTCATGCGCTGTGACGACCGTTGCCAAGAGGGTGTACGTGCCCCCACGTGGGTTCCCGGTTGGATCCACCCCCTCCGCCTGGCATTCAACCGTGCCATAACACCCGACAGGCCCACGACCGCTCGCATGACCACCTTGATCGACGATGTTTTTGGACAGGTGTCAAGAGCGTTGGACGGAGGAGCATCTGGGCCCGAGGCTTTCACCCTCCTGCTACGCCTGCTCGTGACGCACTTTGACCGGGTCGACACGGGCGAAGGCTACACTAAGTTGCATAATTTTGGAGTGTGTAACGGCACGCCTTTTTCTGATTTCAGTCGGGAGTTCCGTGTGCTAGTATCGGCAGTCACGGCGAGTGAGCGTGTTTTGTCCCCGGGGACGGATGTCGTGCTGGAGGTGGTTAGGATGGCGGTCAACGAGCATTTTCCGGCGCTCATGCCTACGTTATACCCTGGCTCGAAGGCTACGGACCCACGGCCATACGCCTCGTTAGATGCCATGTGGAAAGCGTTCAGTGACTTGGCGCATAATAAGACACCTGCCGTCAACGGCGAAAAACATTTTTCTCTACCTGTTTCTTCGACGGGATCGCGGTCATCCGCCCCGTCGGGGCCCCGGCCCGCCGTTCATGGGCGCGGACAGGGCCGAGTGCTGTCCCAGTCGCCTTCTTGGCAGACGGGTTCGAGCCATAATCCGATTGTCATGCCGATTGTTGCTTCCACCGACCCCTGGCTCGACAAAATGTCCAACTGCTGGCCCCTAGAAGAACAACACTATGCAGAAGTTTTCGCTGTTAGTGCCTCGTTTAAGACCGACGACCCTCCCCTCTGGAGCGGCCTCCTCACGCCCTCTGCCCGCGCCGCGGCTCTCCGAGAAAACAGGGGTCATTGCCTCAACTGTCACGAAGACACTCATTCCTTACGCAACTGTAGGCATCCCTTTATCAACGCCAGCGGCTGTCTAAACCCTGAACTTGGCCGACTTGGCGATGATGACGTTTTCCGACGGTGGCAAGCACGTATGGTTAGCTACCGCCGCGACGGACGCTCTTCTCGCTCGCAAACGTACAACAAAAATCGCCGAAATCGTTCAAACCAATCACGAGGGTACTCACGGGACCAGGGACAGACAAACAGCCACAGCGGTAACAACAACAGCACATACACGCCTGGCCAACAAGGTGCTGTCCCGCCCTCGTCAGCCTCCTCGGCTTCCGTGTCTGCTCCGGGGAAACGTTTCGGGGCAACCCACAATCCGAGCGGAAACCCCAACGCGCGCCAACCAGGTACCTTTCGCACTGGCAACTGACAGGGCGACGGCGGTACGGCACACCCGACCCGTACGCCGACGGCACTGTCGGGGACACTTCCTTTGATTTCACAAGATGCTCGTGTGCCTGTCGTTCGCCTTACACGTGGCGCGGCACAAATTACTTCTGTCAAGAGCCCAAGGGCTCCTACGTCGCCTGATGACTTTCACGGCGCAGTGCCGGCGGTGGGGACCAGGGCTCCCAGTATGCCCCCCCCCAGCCAGGCTACATTTTCTACGAAGGGGGTGCGCGCCCACAGTGACGCCCCCCTCGATCATGGTCCGAGTTCGGCAATGGGGACCAGTGCTTCCAACGCCGTTAACCCCTGCCGTGGCTCAAGCTCGACAACGGAGGCACGCGCCCCTAACGCTGCCCCCCTTAACCATGACTCAGGAGCCTGCACCTTGCACGCTCCCCTCAGGCACGCGTCGCGCAGCAAGACAACTGCGGCGACGACGCGTCGCCCCCATACGCGAGCGGGTTCGTCTCCACCTCTTCCTGACCGTAAAGCGGCGGTTGGCTTGAGGTGTGGGAAAGCCAACCCATATGCACCGAGATACTTTCCAAGATTTGAGTCGGTGTCTCCTCGCGATAGTAGCGGGCGCTCTATCCTTTTTCCCATCAAGGAGGAGCCGACAAGCTTAGCTACCTCGTCTCTCTCCTCCAAGAGGGCTAACGGGAAGGAGCCCTCTCGGGCGAAGAATTTATTTCCACTTGCCCGAGCCCCGCTCTCGAAGACGCCCACAGGGTCTACGGGCCCTGCTCCGTCTTTAAGCACGCTAACCCACGTGCATCAGGCTACGTCTGCCCCAGTGGCACAGGATATAGATCCGACACTGCGCAACGGGCCAGTGGTGACGCCACGGCCTCCAGCCCGATCAGCTGGACGCTATTCCCTTGAAGATACGGAAGAATCGCGCCTCTCGTCAAGCAGTAACAGCTCCGAGCCCCCTGTCCCTTCGGGTGCAGTGAGGGCAGTTCTTTGCGATTTTACGCCAAAGAGCGACAAGGCCACGACGCGACCACCCGTGGGTTCGGGCTCGCGCCGTGCTCCCGAGGCCGGGCGTTCTCAGACGGGGACGCTGCAGGCCCAAAGTGCCAGAGACTGGTGTCCCCAGACGGGGACATTACAAGCTCATATGCCTAACACGGCCTCCGACGGGTTGGCACCGTCGACTTTTGACCCTTCCCTCGAATACTCTACAGACAAAGTAGTGTTGTTCTGGCAACCGCCGTCCTTTTTCTCGCAGTGGTCTCCTTCGTCGTTTGTCGTCGACGACGTCTCATATTCTTGCGCGGAGCAGTTTATGATGGCTGAAAAGGCTCGGCTTTTTAAAGACCATCGCGCAGTGGAGCTCATCATGTCATCGTCTGACCCCAGCACACACAAACGCGTCGGTCGAGGTGTGCGCAATTTTGACGCCGCCGTTTGGGACAGGGAGAAGCAAAATGCCGTGTTATCTGGCAACTATGCCAAATTTACGCAGAACCCAGCCATGAAAAATCACCTTTTGAGCACTGGCAACAAATTTCTTGCAGAGGCCAGTCCTCTAGACACTGTGTGGGGTATAGGTCTCCGGGCGGACGACCCCCACGCCAAGGATCCACACAAGTGGAGAGGAAAAAAATTGCTCGGTGAGGCACTCTCTGCCGTTCGCGAAGCAATTCGCGACTGCGAGGACGGATCGCCACACCCGGCCTCCCCTCGTCGATTCCGCAGGCCCACCGGGAATGCTGGAATCCATGAAATTTCGTCCGCTCAGCAGTCGCGCTTGGGGACCGCGGTCGGCGCTGCCCAAGGCCCTCCTTCGGCCTATTTTTCGGGTACACCCGCCGATCAAAGCCCGGAGGTTTTGGCGGTAGCTTCTCGCGGCGCCTCAGACCGCGCACTGCCAGAACATGGCCCCTGCCTCGTTGGGGGTACCGTGACGCTGGACGACGATTCTTTCACTACCGATATTGCAATACATAGCGGAGGGGACGCTATTGCGCCCTACATATGTACAGCGCTGCTTGACACTGGCTCCCCCCAAACCTTCATCCGTCGTGACGTGTTGGATCGTATGCTATCGGTAGGCGCCGCCTCATCGACGTGCGAGCGGCCTAGCAGCCCTCGCTCCTGGGGTGGCTTTGGCGAATCCGCCCCTTTACGGACCGCGACCCACATCCGTCTGAGCGTTCAATTCTTCCTCAAAAAAGAACCAACATGCTCTCTCGCGGTGTGGGCATGCGTGGTCCCTCCTTCGGTCATGCAGCACGCTGTCTTGCTGGGCCGCGACAGTTGGATGCGCTTTAACACCCGTTCGTACCGCGCCCTGCCCCCTCGTCCTCTCGGTAATCGGGTTTTGGGCGAGCTGACGTTGTCCCACCACGCCACAGCAGGCGTAGCGGCTTATGCCGTCGACCCCGCAGCATCGAACGGTGCTTTCCACCTTCGCTATGATGGCTCTACAGGCGTCACTTTGTCGGACGAGCCCCAACTGCTCGAGGTCAACTTGGTGCGCAGTAACGGCTTTCCTGCGCTCACAGGACACTATCTTGTCGACATACTGCCGCAGCCGGATGTTCTTTCGGGACAGAAACACTTTGTTGCTTCAGGACGACAGGTGCTTCCCGTCATAGGTGTCGCGGACCTCGAGCCAGGCGACCTTATCGGGGTCGCCGACGCCCCACTTTTGCTCATCCCGCTGGGTGCCTTGCAACACCCTATCGAGGCTGCGGGTCCCCACCCTGGCCAGACTTCGGACAGCCAGGTCTCTGCGGTCGCGAGCCCGACCGGCGCGGAGGAGATAGTTCCCGCCGTACCGTCGCCCTCGCCGACGCTTATGGAACGTTTGAACCCGGTCCAACGTGCTGCATTTCTACGCGTCTGGGCCCGACTCCCACCGCACCTGCGGGAGATTGCGTTCGACTTACACGACCCTGGTTGGGACCCCCCGACCATTGAGCAACTGGGGGATATGCTCTGCGACTTTTCTGACGTGTTCTCCACCTCGAAGACGGATTTTGGGTCATGCTCCCTAATGCCCTTTGAAATCTCGGTTCCGGAGGGCAGCGCTCCGGTCACTTCACGGCCCCATCGCATAAACCCTATACTGGCCAGAGAAGTGGACGCGACCCTTAACCAGTACCTCGCGGCTGGGCTGATTCAGCACTCGACCTCACCGTACTCGAGCCCGCTGGTGGTCATCCCGAAGAAATCTGGCGGTGTGAGGATCACGGTGAACTACAAGAAACTCAACCAAATTAGCAAGCTCAGTCAACTGCCGATTCCGCGCGTGGACCAGGTCCTGGACTCCTTGGGCTCAGGTCGGGTGTTTTCCCTGTTCGACTTGGTTTCCTCGTTCCACCAGATAACGGCACACAAGGACACAGTTCCCCTTACAGCGTTCTGCACACCCACGGGCCTTTATGAATGGCTCGTTATGCCCCAGGGCAGCAGCGCCTCGCCTGGGTGGTTCGTCAAGGTTATCAATGAGGTGATCAAGGGTTTGACACAGGTGGCAGCTTACCTCGACGATGTCATCGTGTTCGACTCCGACCCGGTAACGCATGTTCGGACGATTCGCTCTCTCTTCGAACGCCTTCGAAAGCACAATCTCAAGCTTTCCCCCTCGAAGGCGCGTTTGGGCGCTACCGATGCGAACTTTCTAGGCCACTCCATTTCTCCAGCAGGCCTACGCCCAAATTCGGAAAAAGTGTCGGCATTGACCAATATGCCGATGCCCACTGACGTTAAGCAGGTGCGCACACTCATGGGTGGTATCAACTATTACCGCAAATTTTTGCCCGACTTATCGAAGAGACTTCGTCCTATTAACGCACTCCTTCGGAAGGGGGTAAAGTTTGTCTTCACGCCTGATATGGAGAAGTTGGTGAGAGAAATCTTGGCGGAGCTCACGACCCCGCCGGTCCTCGTTTTCCCTGATTGGGACGCCGTCGCCGACGGCACTCGCCCGTTCCACGTGTACTGCGATGCCTGCATCGACGGGTTCGGAGCCGCTCTCGAACAGGAGCAGACGGACGGCTCCATAAAACCCATCGCATACATCAGTCGAGCTACGCTCGACTCGGAAAGGCATTGGACTCCTCTCGATTTGGAAGCTGGCAGCATCGTCTGGGCTCTCAAGCGCCTCCGCGGCTACCTTTGGGGCACCAAGTTCCGAATATTCTCAGACCACAAGGCTCTGGAAAACATAGGTAAAGTGGGGAATCACAACGGCCGAGTCCAGAGATGGCTCGAGTTCCTCACCGCATTCGATTACACCCTCGAATACCGAAAAGGAAGCGCAAACGGCAACGCTGACTTCCTGTCTCGCTTGCCGGAGCCTGCCAGGGAACACGACCGCAATGGTTCGACGAGCCTTACCCCCGTTGAGGATGGTGGTATATACCTCATACGGGCTTGCGGGCTGTACACTCCTTCTTCTCCGATACCGGGTGTCGGCTTGGGTGGGCTAATGCCCCGCACCGAAAGTAATGCCTTGGGTGGGCTTCCTCTCACTCTTGCCGACTTTTGCGATTTTCGCACACACGGGCCACGTATGAGGCTTGGCGACCTTCCTACTCCTTCCAGGAGATTCGTCGCTCGTGTTTCTGCATCCACCGCCACCGTCGATAGCTCGCCCGGCCGAGGCGGGGGCTCGCGTACAGCCGACTACAATTTCGCTTCGGTTTTTGCTGTACCCATCGTGACCAACGAGGACTCCGCCGAAGCCCCGTCTGTCACGACATCAGTGGCCCAACCGACTCCTTCCCGGAGCTCGGTACAAGGGACAAACCCCGTCGAGCCCATGGGCCCGACCGCGTCGGTCCCAACCTCGCCTGGATCTCCGGCGCCCCAGACGATGACGCCCTTTTCGGACCGCATCTCCACTCGGACGCGCCGGCGTTCAGCAACAGCAGCTGGTAAGGCACCCCCTGCTGTCGACTATGGCTTCGGTCCCGGCGGGGTTCCCCAGTCATCGCCCAGACGAGTTACAACTCCGCCGCGAGCCCGACGGCCGCGGCCGGCTCCGTCAGTCGCCGCGACCCCTACTCTTGCCGACCCGCCGGCCCGCACGGTACCACTTCCGTCCGACCACGACCACGCAGAGCCTATGGGAACTCCGCTCCTACGGCTTACGCCTCCTCCTGGTGAAACGCCGGCTACACTTACAAGGTCGGATGCCCTCGGCGACGCTGCTGAGTTGCGATTCGCGGATTCCGTCGCGCGTTATTCACATGCCGATTGGAAGCGCGAACAACACGCAGAGCCGACGTGCCACGCCACGATACGTTACATCTCTATCGGCCGGCCGTCGACCCTGCCACCGGACTTTTTGGCATGCTACCCCTCGCCCAAGCGTCCCTCTCTCTCAGACATCCAGGAACTGGCGGATAAGGGTCGACTACATACAACCGACGACGACTTTGTCCTGCTCGTCCGTAAACCGACACTCCCGCAAACAAGCTCTGACAAACCGAACTCTGTGGGGCGAGCTGCTTGCTTGCTAAACAACGAGCCAGTTCGCATCTACGTTCCCCTGCTCATGCGCCCTTGGTTCATGCAAGCTTGCCACTCGACGGCCTCATGCCACCTTGGCACCACGCGTACGTTGCGCATGCTGGAGCGTTTTTATTGGTGGATTGGCATGAGTGTGTGTACCCGGTGGTGGCTTCGCCACTGCTTGAAGTGCCAAGCGCGAAAAACCCCACGGCTGACTGTCCGCTGGCCCATCATCACAATGCCTCTGCCGGAAGGTCCAGGTATCGCCGTCAGTGTTGACTACTTCGGCCCCCTTCCGGTCACACCGCGAGGCAACACCTACATCCTGCTGTTCACCGATCGCTTCAGTCGTCGGGCCGACATGTTCCCCGTCACTGCCGCTGAGTTCACCGCGGAAGGTACAGCCAATACCATGGTGAACCAATACATCCCCTTGTGGGGGTGCCCGCGCACCATACTCTCGGACAACGGACTACAGTTCTGCTCCAAGCTTTCACAAGCTGTATATCAGCTGTTAGGTGTACACAAGCTTGCTACAAGCTCCTACCTTGCCAACTGTAACGGGGGCGTTGGGCGGGTAAATCACACTAAGGCACAAATGCTGGCTATGGTCGTCAACGAGCGACAAGACGACTGGGACTTGCATCTGCCCCACGTCGAATTCGCTTACAACAACTCTGTCAGCGCGGCGACGGGGTTGGCGCCCAACGAGGTCCACATGGGCAGACTCCCACGGCTCCCCCTGACGATTTTCGACCGCAAAGGTGTCGTGGGACACCAGAGTCTGGCCCGTGACCACCTGGCCTATTGCGATTTGGCCACCGACCGGCAAAAGCGCGCGAACGACATTGTCCGCGCACACCACACCCTCACCGTTTCCCGTGTTAACCGCAGAAACTCCGCCCTCGCCGACGCGCTGCGTCCAGCACCTAACTTCACTGTGGGTGGTTGGGCATGGGTATACAATTCTGCCTCTACCATCCGCCAGGGTGTGAAAGCAAATACCGACGCCAAGGTACTCAAGGCCAAACTCGCGCTTAACTGGACGGGCCCATACAAGGTCCTGGCCGTCGGTCCCTGCTCCGCCGCCGAGACCCCGGACGGCTCGCCGCTCGGGAGCAACCTCCTTTATTTGGATCTCCCTTCCGACCTGCCTGGTTCGGACGCTCGTCTGCGTGTGGCTATCGAGCGCTGCAAACCCTGTGCCAACCCCCACGACAGCGGGGACATGCCCAAATACCTACCGGCGGGGCTGACACAGTATGTGCTCAACAAATTTTCCAAGAAGTCCCCGCCGTACCACGTCACTCAAAACGACGTTTCGACTCCCCTCCAACGGCTGGAGGTGGAGCAGATCACTGGTCATCAGTCGGTACGGGGGCGAGGTGGCGTCATCGCGGTGCTATACAAGACGCATTGGGCGGGACTCTCCGAACCGTCCTGGGAGCGGGAAATGGACCTTCACCTCTCCCGCTCCCACATCTTGCGTTATTGGGTCGGAACCCCGGACCAGCACCGCCAAACCAACCGCCTTTACCGCCGAATGCGGATCGGGGCGGCACAGCGTGAGCTCTCCCGCAACAACGGGGAACGTTTCCCAGCGCCGGGCTACGCCTGTGTTCCCCGCGCCGATTGGCTCCGTAGCTACCACGACACAGTACTCCCTAAGGGAGCCCACTTTTGGTACAAGGGAGACGATGGTTTATGGTGGCTAGGAAAAATCAGCGCGAGCACTACCGAGGACAAGGTATACCTGGTCCGCTTTCTGGACGACCCGGGACCGATTAAACTCCCTCTTCCCCCGGCGCGCTACACGACTTCAACGGGAGCCGTACGAGGCTCTTGGTGCTTGCAAGTTCACATCGCCAGTGCGTTTCCTCGGGGAATCCAACGTAACGTAGACGAATCTCGAGGCGCGGCCGTGGCCAGTTGACTTCCAAGCCACCACCGCTTCTCGATAGTTCTTCATTTTTTTTAGGTATGAGTTTTGCGTCTTTGTCTTTGGGTCGTTCGTAGTGTCCTGAGGGTCTTCATCGAGTTTTGGGGCGGTTCTTTCCATTTTTTTTCCTGTCCTGCCGAACCCCCTGCTCAGTGCCGAGTCAGGGTTCGGGTAAAACGCCGCTATCTGAGGCACAGGGTTGCCGTATTTTTGTCATAGTTCAAATTCGCCCTGCCGACGCCCTCCTCAGCCCAGAGCCGGGAGGCGACAAGTGTACGGGTCTGTGTGTTTTCTGTTATGTTTTGTGTGTTGTATTTGTTCTGCTTTTTTTTTTTTTTTTTCGTCTAAACACTTCCTCCCCTAGCGGGGCTGTAGGTGTTGTCACCTTCCATCCCGGGTATTCGTCGCTTCCCCGTCTAACCCCCCCGCCTTGCCGATGGCCCGCGGGAGGTTTTTCGCATGACTTCTCCCTTGTGTTAGCGCCTGTGTCCCCCTCTATATCGACGAGGGCTCGCCTCGCCATAGTACCTTTTTTGTGGTTGGTTTACCGTAGAGCCTTTCCTGCCCCCCCCGCCACACCGGTGGCATGCGGCATGTTCTAGAGCCTTTTCTGCCCCCCCGCCACGCCGGCGGCATGCGGCAAGTTTTTGATGGGTGACTATTGCCTTGCTGTAGGGTCTGCTTTTCTTTTTACTGCTCTTCTTCGCGTGTTCCTGGCTCCATAGCCAGACGGTTAGAGGTGTGGGAGTGGGTTTTGAGGAGCCGCATCTTCGACTCATGGTCTAGTTCGTAGAACCGGATTTTCCCCGAATCTCCCATATTTCTGCATATGCGACTCATCAGGGTGGGCTAGTGTTAAGATACGGCCTCGAAAGGCCTGAGAGTATCCGAATTTGAGATCATTTGGATGGGTTTCACATGATAAGGTTGGCGGTTTATATTCGGGGAAGTTAGGAATTAGATCGGAGGCACGCGCCTCCGATCTCAGAAGCTATCCCGGGCTCTGGCGGAAACGAATAAAGCTACATCTCTACGAAGGAACGAAAGTGAGTACTCTCCGAGGACCTGCTCAATTGGCAGACCTGCAGGGGGGCACTCTGTGTCCCCCACCTATTAATTTAACACTGGGGTTCTATTGTGGATTTCCTCTGTTTTGTTTCTGTTTAGTTTCACACCAACGCCGGGGCATTCTGAGTCTGCGACCTTATCGTTTTTGCTCGTTTGTTTGTCACATTCACGATCGAGACGAAAAAGTTTATCCGTGCACCATTGTCTACCATGCGTTTGGGAGTTTTGGTTCTTCGTTTCCCGTTTCATTCTTTTGAGAGGGAGGTTTCGTATATATTTGTTGCCGGCCTTAGTCATTTGACCATTTATTGAGGGCGAATCACCTTCGAGACGGCGCACCTGTCCTACTCATAAGAGAGACACCTCCAACATTTGGGCATTTATTGCGCTTTTCCCACATAATTTAGGGGGGGGGGTGTTAAGATATGGCCTCGAAAAGCCTGTAATTATCTGAAATTGAGATCATTTGGATGGGTTTCGTATGACAATGTTGGCGTTTTATACTCGGGAAAGTTAGGAAATAAATTGGAGGCACGTACCTCCAATCTCAGAAGCCATCCGGGGCTCTGATGGAATTGAATAAAGCTACGTCTCCACGAAGGCAAAGAAAGTGAGTACTCTCCGAGGACCTGATCAATTGGCAGACCTGCAAGGGATACTCTGTGTCCCCGCCCAAAAACCTTTCAAATGGCGTCGTCGACAGGACAAAAAAAGGCTTCACGCTGTTTTCCTGAAGACTGTAGAGGGCTATTGGCAACCTTTCACTTTTCTTCATTTTTGTTTTCCGACAGCAGAATAGACGAAGCTTTTTGCCCAGCATTTAATAGGGGTATACAGAGTGCAAACAATGAATCGAGGGGTTTTCTCTACCCCTTGCTGCGGTGGTCTTCGATTGTACAAACACCATTTTTCCTGACATCGCATGTCGAGGGGGAAGCGGTGGGCTCCACAGGGGCAGACGTTACAGTAGTATCCCGAGTGTGATCCCGAGTGTGATAGTATCATCGCGCGTCTGTAGGCCTTTCTAACGGGTCCTTCATTGGTTTCATAAAATGTACAGAACTCTCCCCCCCCCCCCCGGTTAAGCCTGTGACCATGGGAGGAGTCAGTCGTTCGCATCAACGGAGACTTGCCGACAGAATCGGATGCACGTATGTGACCACGGGGGAATTCAGTCGTTCGCATAAAGGGAGACGTGCGGACAGTATCTGGTGAACGAGTTTCAAGAGAGATCGGAAGGGATTCTCATGGGAGGGCGAAAATGATGACGTCAACATCTCTCGTATAATAACAAGAAAAAAAAAATCAACCTTTCTTTATGTGCATGGTTGGGATGTATCATCTACTTCTACTGATGTGTTATTTTTCGTGGTTAAATTTGATGTTTCTGTGCTGGTATTCTCGCATCATGATTGTGGTCAACGTTTCCGATGGTATTCAACCATATTCTTCCACTGCTATGATTATGTGCATCACGTGTGCGTTGTTCCCTCGGTACCATCTACCATCTAATCTACTCTGCAGGCACCGATCCTGGAGCAGGGATCATGTTCAATGCTTTTTCGTGTGTTGTCATGGCGACAGGCCTCGCAAAAAGGTTCCCGCGGCAAGATAAAATGTGAGAAAACCGTCCCACATCACCACGCCGCGTGAGCACTAAGTGCTGCAAGCATATACCGCTGAGAAGGGCGTCAAATGTGCCAATTAGGGTTCTGGTGTGCCCCGGGTTCCAGGAACCCGCGGTACCCGGGGTCCCGGGAACTCGCCACGCAAAATGCCGGGTCTTCCAGGATGAATTCGGGGCGACTCCTCGAAAAGTTGCCGGTGTCCCCGGTACCTATTTTGATGCCGGGCTGCAACCCGTCTCTGGTGCTGATTTTGGGCGAGAGGTTTAGGCAGTATCTCACCTCTGCATAGACCGTATCACACCCATACATATATAGGCAGTATCCCACGTCTACTGTTGCTGTTGCTCGGCGAACACACGCACCGCTAGCGCCTAGCGAACGGAGGGGATACGCACGATGCTCTGTGCAGCAGGCGAGCTGTGTTTGTTGGCAGCCCTCTCTCCCGAGCGCCGTGACTGCCATGAGTGTCGCAGAAAATGCAGGTGGTTGACAGCACGGGCTCTGGGGCGATGCCGACACGAACTGCGACAACCCTATTCAGCGCTTCTCGATGCGGTGGACGAGATGGCGGAAACGCTGAAAAAACTTCACGTCAACGGGGTGAAAGTTCCCGGATCGAAGTTGGCGATGATGATACGACGGGGCGCTGGGGCGGTGCCCCGCCGGCCTCCATGGAACTTTCGTCGCACTTCGCTTCTCTGCAGAGCGCGGTAGAGGCATGCGGCAATGGTGATGCCTCCTCCGATCTGTAAAAGGCCATGATGTCGTCCACCAAAGCGCGTGCCTCTAAGTCAATGCAACAGGCAGACATATGAGGCAATTTTGTTGTGAACCTCAACTAGGCAAGGGCGGGTCACAGCGGAGGACCGTACAAGCAGTGCATTACGGTAGTCAGTACTGCACATGTAGGACGGTACCGTAGTAGTATAGGTTGAGTTCTGTTGTGAGTGTGTAGCAGAGCGGGGACCCCTCTTCGTACAATAGTACGGCGGCGTTGTGTGCCTTTAATTTTGGCGGGTGGTGTGTGTCTTCGGCGGGCTCTTAGCTTAGTTTGCAGTACTTTGTTATGTTAGACTATACTTGTCAACATGCAAAGTGTGTGTGCACCCGTCTGCTCTGCTGTGCCATTGTCCCGGCTGCTCTTCTGTGCTTTGGTGTGTGTTTGACATCACACATGTTCACTGGATCCCGCCCTGATATATTGCTGAAACGCTCTACCTTGCTTCTCCGAGCACACGTACGATATCCCTCTTGGCGAGGCCCTCATCTTTCAAATGCCTTCCGGTCCCTGAAGGAGCACTCTGTACTGTACCTTAAAGCGCTATAAATTCTCGATGTCGCGGTTACCGCCTAATTGGGATATCACCAAAAGCCCAATATAGGGCGGGCAACCGCGTCCCTAGCTCCAATAAGGCGATCTTTCGAGACAAGGCGGTCGAAATCACGATGCACTTCACCGCCTTTTATGCCCCCCCTATTTACTGGTACATACTAGAGATACTGTATGTAAAACTCCGCGCACGCTGATATTAGGTATGTGGCGCTTTATTCTATATCGCGATATTTGTGTGGGCATTTTGTGCTGCCTAAATCTGAATATTTCGTTTTTTCCACACTCGAGTCATCAAGGGCCTAAGACTCGAGACGAAGCAAGGTTATTTGCCCCGTCCCGTCCGAGACGCAGAGTAGCGAAAGGTACCAGCTGCCTGGGATGTGAGACGAGGCTTACATGGCAAGGTCCAGAGAACGTTGCCCGCAACAACTGCTCGCCACACACAGTATAAACGCGCGGAAGCCGCGATGGGTCGTGCTTTGATTTGCTTTACGTGGTTAGTGTTGGGGTAGCTTGGGAACAGACACCATCTAGAAGCGATCGATGCCGAGGATCCAACGCAGGCAAGGGGGTTGACACATCAGAGGGATAATTGAGTGCTGTGCTCCAGCTAGCTACTGCTGTGTTGTGCCCTTATCAACTGAAACCAAGCAACAGAGACACATCTTGCCCGGGCTCGAGAGCAGGGGCGCAGGTCTGTAAAAGGGGTAATCCAGCCGTCGCGGTCGTTCGTTATTCATGGTGCCGCGCTAGAGGGGTTTTATACGTGCAGCGGTTGGTTGTGTTTGTACTGTTGGGCAGTCATGTGAGTGCGTGCTGGCCATGTGGCTGCAGGTCTCTCCCAGGCACGAACAGCAAGTAAACCGCATCATTCCTGCAAAAAAAAACACTAAACCCCGGCAGCTTGCGCTGCCGGGGTTGTAACGAGGACCAATGATAGGGACAGCTTACGCTATACCTACAATGGGACTCGAAGGGTGCGCCAGCTAGCGTTGGGCTGCGAAAGCAACTGAGTTAAATCGACACACGACGCGTATGAAAATACGCGGAAGTGTGGTGAGCTAAAGCTTTATTTTTCCCCATCCGCCGGAGGATAAAAAAAAAAAAAAAAAAAAACTAAATATCGCGAAGTATAAAAGGTGGAAATTTCCCACCTGGACGCGATATTTGGGAATGTGTGGACCACGTAGGGCAAAAATATCCCAACAGCCGGGGGTCGTCTGAAACTCCAGACGCACATAATTCGGCTCTAAACCTGTCTAAACGAACAATATCGTGATATTTCCGAGTTTTAGATAGCTCTATTACACTTGTATCAATAGTAAATAATCACTCCGCAAACGCACGACAGACTCGAGTCAAAATGGGCCCCAACAACGAGGGGCATACGACGGATATCGATTGTGGGCCTTCTAATGGCCGTCATAAGATAGAGTCGGTCGCTCCGGTGGCGTATCAGGTTATCCTCGGGTCAGTTTCGTAAGTTCGAGCTTCGCCGAGCGCATACTCGTATAAACTCGTTGGGACTTTTTCTTGTCTGCACAAATTGACTTGTGGAAAGCGAGAGAGCGTGAGTTAGCAACATTCGACGTGAAATCGACGAGCAGTGGGATTGCTGAACCCTATGCGCGATACAATTGAAGGCAAGAACCGGGGGGGTAGAAGGGACGACACTTGTGACCACGGCTTGTCCAGAACCTGGAGAGTAAAAGTGTGAGAAAAAAAACAAGCGTAAGACCGCCCTGACTTCTTCGCCATGTTGCGTTCGTCCTCACCTCAGTGCCATTGATAATGCACTTGATACCCTCGATGAGCCCAATGCCGTCTTTAGTCAGTTCCTAGGGTCTGCTGGCATGATTTTTTTTTCTCTTTTCCTTGCCTCCTCTTGTCTTGTCTTTTCTTTCTTTTATTTTCTTGTCTACAATAGACTAGACTAAATTATTTTCTTTCCTTTTTCGTTTTTTCGCTTTCTTTTTTATCCTTCCTTTCCTTTTCAAATTGACTTGAGATCAGTCGTGCGTATGCGTAGTAATAGGTACTACCAGGTACGTGCAATATATACGTGGTAGTCTTTCTTGGGCGAGCGGTATGCAAGTAGTCGGTTTTTCCAGGCGTGAGAAGTGAGGCGTATGCACCAGTATGGACCTGGCACATCGTAGGCTGACTCCCGATTTCGCTTTTTTCATACGTTTCTGGTCGAGGCATCAATTGCGTCAGCTGAGATATATGCGTGTACCACCTTGGGTGTATTTGTTTTTTTGTTTTTTTTCTTATCCTCCGACGGATGGGGAAAAATAAAAAATAAAGCTTTAGCTCACCACACTTCCACGTACTTTCATACTATACGCGTCGTGTGTCGATTTAACTCAGTTGCTTTCGCAGCCCAACGCTAGCTGGCGCACCCTTCGGGTCCCATATTTGTGTTTTTTCCTCGGGGTATTCCTCAGCTCCAGATTGACGGGAGCCTGTCCTGTGACCACGGACTTGATTATGCGAGTTAATGTAAGAACAACAACAACAACAACAACGTGAAACCGTGAGGTTATATCAACAACGGTAACCGTACGAACGAGCACATACAAGAGCAGTTTTGTCGGTGATGTGGTAAAAATCCACACGTAGGTTTAACCCGTAAGCACAGATTCTATACGAGTACGAGCATTTTGAGAAAGATTGTGTCCTTTTCCTTTGCCCCGCGGTCCTAGTTTTTAAAGTACTTTTACCGGACTCTTTCTTTCAACAGGTGCAATACTAGTCAAATATATTTTACCTGTAGATCAAGACTAGACTATTGATAATATGACTGAAATTGGTGATTTTTTATATTATCAGATATTTAGGTGCTGCAGTATAGGCATGTACCAGGGTATGTGGCTATCATTTCAATCGTATCATATAATGGTTCGCAGCACACGTATGCAAACGTATGCGACTGCAAAACCGGCAGACTTCTGCAAGCCGTAGACTTGACCGCGCTCTCACCACCCCAAACTTATACATACCGTTTATTACCAGATAAAGTACTAAAAAGAAAGCGTGTGTTTAGTCTATGTGGTCCGCGTATCTTTTTTTCGCAGATCGTCATCCAAATCTGGAAACAGGGCCGCGGGAGGGGTCGCATGATAAGAACAAACAACCAGCTATTATTCATAACAACAAGTTCAACTTCCACGCTTGGATTCAACCGAAATACGAGGGCGGGGGGGTTAGAGCAAACATCGGTGCTGCTGTGGAACGAAGCAGCATGCTGGGACACGAAGGACGCCGACGAGGGCATACGAAAAAAAACACGCGCACGGGCTCTCTTCTCACCTGTCATGCTCAGTGGCGTTAAGCAGCCATCCTTTCGACCTCTTGTCCGCGTCCTCACTCTCAGCTGACGGCTCAACGTCCAGACCTACGACTACAGTCTCCTCCAGGCCTTCCCTGTCGTCGTCTGAGCGCCTGTTGAAAGTTTCATGTACTGCTGTGCTTTTGTCCCCAACAGCAACGACGGTTGCGTCGGCCCCGCCCCTAACAAGGACGGTCGTATAGAACCAGCAGGGGCCTAACCTATGAAACTTTGGCTGCTGCTGCTTGAGCCCGCCGAGACCACTGTAATTAGCTGTCGCCAGGAAACAACTGTTAACAGCAGCAGCAGGTGGGCCCACCGGTGAGCTCCTGTTACCGATGGAGGACTGTTTCAAACCGCAAGTCGGCAGTGTCCCGAAAGGTACTCCTCTAGTGGGTAGAACGAGAGATGCAGCGTGCGGACAGGACTGCGACAAGGTGTAGATGCATAGGGTGGCTGAGGCCCAGTTGACCCTATGCAGGTTCATCCTACGTCCGCTTCCTTCGCACGACAATCCAAAAAAGCAGCAGTTTACGGTTTGAGGGGAACGTGGTTGTGTGGTCGTTTTCTTGCGCTACAGCACATGATCTAGAGGCATGTTTCCCTCGGGATTGCAGAAAGTTCGGTATTGTGACTCTTCTCGTGTTGTTTTGTTGTTGTGAGGTAGAGTTTTCCCCCCTGCGCGAATGGTTGGAAAGACCCCGGCTATGTTGGTTCATCTTTTTTTTTTTTTTTTTTTTTTTTTATCCTCCGGCGGATGGGGAAAAATAAAGCTTTAGCTCACCACACTTCCGCGTATTTTCATACGCGTCGTGTGTCGATTTATCATGAAAATAAAAATACACACTGAAGCTGTGGGATCGAATATTTTGTCGAAACTCGTCTTTGTTTGATATCTTTCGAATTGCTTGGTTATTATTGTGTCTGTGACTTGGGAGGGAGAGCACCCCGAGAGACCAATCTACCGCAACCAACCTTGACGGTATTCCACTGGTGGTCTCTACTCTAAATCCCGTCTCTCCCTCCGTTAACCACTAGCCAGGTCCCAACCGAAACCCATGCAGTCTAAGACGACTGAGTCCCACCCACGGTACGATACCGTGGAAACTCCTCCATCCGACTCCTAAGTGAACCAACTGTTGTATATACCAATATCAGTTAATTCCTAGTGCACAGAAATGAAGACAAACACAATTGTCATAAAATACACAGTGCGACATTTCCCCCTTCTCCTCACCTTCGAAAGAAAAAGGGTGGGTGGGTGGGAGAAATATCACGAGAGCCGACCTAATGCTGGGTCGCTGGCCGGCTACTAACACTTGCCTCTTCTCTGGTCGCACAGCCTACACGGTACCGTCCCTTGCCCTCCGACGTGCGGGCTTACCTAGCTGCGCGAGTCAACCGAAGAGTGATGGCCACCAACTACCGTGTGGTGGACCGTTACCAGAGCATGGAACAACAACCCTAAATTCTTTCGCGTCCAAACAAACCACGGGTTACGCCGCTTTCGGTTCCCGAAGGTCATAACCCTCTCCTTTGTTTGATATCTTTCGAATTGCTTGGTTATTATTGTGTCTGTGACTTGGGAGGGAGAGCACCCCGAGAGACCAATCTACCGCAACCAACCTTGACGGTATTCCACTGGTGGTCTCTACTCTAAATCCCGTCTCTCCCTCCGTTAACCACTAGCCAGGTCCCAACCGAAACCCATGCAGTCTAAGACGACTGAGTCCCACCCACGGTACGATACCGTGGAAACTCCTCCAAACACGAGGTCGCCGAAGACTGCTACGGTTTCCCCCATATAGTGCCTTGGCCTGGCTGTCTCTGGCCCTTTCCTGCTACCGCTAGTTTGCGAGAGACTTGTCCTGCGTCCTCTACGTTATTGCGAGTGTATACCTTGTAAGCATCAGACTTCCAACGTCCTTCGCGCTGGGTTACTCGCTCGGGCACGTCGCCTCCCGCCGCGAGCACGGACGCACCTCCTATACGGAGAGAGTGTAGTGCAAACTCATCGGGGTTGCGTCCCGACCGCGCCACAATCTCTCTCAACGCTCGCATCGCTTGGCCATATCCCCATACTCTCACTCCGTTGTCACTACGATACGAGGCGAGGGGGGCGCGTTCGGGAAGCGCTGGATACCGCGACAACAGATCCACCATGAGGGCAACGGCGCCGCCGCCGGTGCCCAAACCCGAACGCGGACCCCGCACCGCGGAACGTGTGCGCACGATGACGCTACCTGCTTGCCCCTGATCACCCTTGTGTCCTCGAACGCGTACCTCCAAGCGATCGGCCCCGTGCCACCGCAATATATCCAACTGGCTCTCTCCAGCAAAGAATGCAACATCACTACGTGTAAGGCAGTGTGCGGCGTGCACGACGCGTGCTGCGCCCGCAAACACCTCGTCCGACCGCATAATGAAACCAAAAAAATATGCCATACCCAAACAAAGCCACAGAACGCCACCACCACTGCCCCATGACGGGGCTAGGCTTTTCCCTGCCCACAGCATCTCCCATGACACCGGGAGGCGTACGGGGCGGGCTGTTCCCGCGAGCGTGTGTGAACGTGAAATCCCTTTCAACGCGCTCTTCATCAAAGACGACTTTGTAGGAAGCTCAAGACCCAAACCCACCCGGTGAAAATACTGTACGGCGGCAAGTTTACCAGAAATGGTCCCCGCTTGGTTCCCTTCAGATGCGGCACACCACGCCGCGAAATCGACCAGGGCCCATATCAGGCGCTTTCTGACTCCCCTGGTTCAAGATATGACTCGCTACCTATCCGCTCACGAAATTTTAACCAAGACCGGAAGCCTGAGCCATAAGTGCGTTCAGACGAGCCCGCAACTGACTGCCGGATGTACTGGACGCTAAAATCCCGGTACATAGACCCGCACCCGCTTGCCCTAGGTCCTGCTCCTGATCCGGATACAGGTTCCGACCCCGGGTGTACCAGCGGCGCCTCCCTCCTGGTAGCTGCAGCTCGATGTCCTCCCAGAGTTGGCCCCGCGGGTGAGCGGAGCCCGCACCCCTACGGGCTGCTAGGTACAGCGGCAGTGCGAGCTGTCGAACCACCCTGTGCCATGGCTTGTCCCCTGGCTTGCGTGCCGGCTTGTGACCCCCCGGCTCCCGCGCTAGGAGCGCGAGATCCATCGGATGCTGCAGCGCTGCCGCTGCGGTACTTCTTCGCGGAGTCGTGAAGGAATGCACATTGCCGGAAACGGCAACCCTCCTTTTTGGCCCAACCGAAACAGTGCCTCGCCGTCTGCGTCTTCGCCCGCTTCGCCGCCGACGGGCCGCTTCTTGCCCAACTTGACGTGCCGCCCGCGGACAACTATCATACCACCCGTATATAACATTTAATACATATATGCATTATATACCACCTGTATATAACAATTATATATACACATTAGATATATATGATATATACCGGTTCGTAACCTGCTCGTATCCCAGATATACTTTGAACCATCGAATGCGGAGAACCTGGTACCAGGGATACATTCTACCTGGTACGCATCAAGTGTCCTTCCAACCCCCGTTCGACCCCGTCCGAATTTATATATATTCGTATGTATATATTTTTTCTTTTCTCCTTTTTCTTTTCGCCTCCGGTTCACCCATTTAATAGACGCTGTCGGAACTTACATCCGGTTCATCTAGCACTTGAGTTGTCGTGCATACGCGATGAATACATGATGACGATGACCAATATTTCAGCGATTGACACGTAACTTCGCATCAGATTCATGACCATTCTTACCATGGTCTGCGTATTGTGGTATATTCAGTACCATACCTGTGGTATAGATATATACACACGTACGATGATTCGCGACTTGTCAGATCACATCTTCTGCTGTACCAGGTACTCGTACTACACAGCGACGGCTGCATCATTCGAGCCCACCTAAAAACCATGACCCATCGATTGTACGCGAAACATGCGAAGCCGTGATACCGGCGGTCGCATACAGCAATAAATAAACGCCTGTCTCGACGGAGACGAGGTGTAGTTATCCTGTCTTTGGTTTCTCAATTCGAGCATGAAGGGGGGGTACAAATAACTGGAGACATAAATCATCGCCCGTCTCAACGGAGACTGGGTACGTATTCTGCCTCAACCCCACCTGAAACCATGACCCATCGATTGTACGCGAAACAGGCGAAGCCGTGATACCAGCGGTCGCATGCAGCGACAACCAAACGCCTGCCTCGAAGGAGACGAGGTGTAAGTATCCTGTCTTTGGTTTCTCAATTCGAGCATGAAAGGGGGTACAAATGATTGGCGACATACGTCAACGCCCGTCGCAACGGAGACTGGGTACGTATTCTGCCTCAACCCCACCTGAAACC
Organism: Undaria pinnatifida; assembly: GCA_012845835.1. Lineage (NCBI taxonomy): Eukaryota > Phaeophyceae > Laminariales > Alariaceae > Undaria > Undaria pinnatifida. Next base: position 25,205,518 of record JABAKD010000025.1, read on the forward strand.
ATGACCCATCGATTGTACGCGAAACATGCGAAGCCGTGATACCGGCGGTCGCATACAGCAATAAATAAACGCCTGTCTCGACGGAGACGAGGTGTAGGTATTGTGTCTTTGGTTTCTCAATTCGAGCATGAAGGCGGGTACAAATAATTGGAGACATAAATCATTGCCCGTCTCAACGGAGACTGTGTACGTATTCTACCTCAACCCCACCTGAAACCATGACCCATCGATTGTACGCGAAACATGCGAAGCCGTGATACCGGCGGTCGCATACAGCAATAAATGAACGCCTGTCTCGACGGAGACGAGGTGTAGTTATCCTGTCTTTGGTTTCTCAATTCGAGCATGAAGGGGGGGTACAAATAATTGGCGACATGAATCATCGCCCGTCTCAACGGAGACTGGGTACGTATTCTGACTCCACCCCACCTGAAACCATGACCCATCGATTGTACGCGAAACATGCGAAGCCGTGATACCGGCGGTCGCATACAGCAATAAATAAACGACTGTCTCGACGGAGACGAGGTGTAGGTATTCTGTCTTTGGTTTCTCAATTCGAGCATGAAGGCGGGTACAAATAATTGGCGACGTAAATCAGCGCCCCTCTTGACATAGACTAGGTACGTATCATGTCTCAACCCCACCTGAAACCATGACCCATCGATTGTACGCGAAACCTGCGAAGCCGAGAGACCGGCAGTCGCATACAGCAATAACCAAATGCCTGCCTCGACGGAGACGAGGTATAGGTATCCTGTCTTCGGTTTCTCAATTCGAGCATGAAGGGGGGGAACAAAATGTTGGAGACATAAATCATCGCCCGTCTCAACGGAGACTGGGTACGTATTCTGCCTAAACCCCACCTGAAACCATGACCCATCGATTGTACGCGAAACATTCGAAGCCGCGATACCAGCGGTCGCATGCAGCGACAACCAAACGCCTGCCTCGAAGGAGACGAGGTGCAAGTATCCTGTCTTTGGTTTCTCAATTCGAGCATGAAAGGGGGTACAAATGATTGGCGACATACGTCAACGCCCGTCGCAACGGAGACTGGGTACGTATTCTGCCTCAACCCCACCTGAAACCATGACCCATCGATTGTACGCGAAACAGGCGAAGCCGTGATACCGGCGGTCGCATACAGCAATAAATTGAACGCCTGTCTCGACGGAGACGAGGTGTAGTTATCCTGTCTTTGGTTTCTCAATTCGAGCATGAAGGGGGGGTACAAATGATTGGCGACATAAATCATCGCCCGTCTCAACGGAGACTGGGTACGTATTCTGCCTCAACCCCACCTGAAACCATGACCCATTGATTGTACGCGAAAAATGCGAAGCCGTGATACCGGCGGTCGCATACAGCAATAAATGAACGCCTGTCTCGACGGAGACGAGGTGTAGGTATTCTGTCTTTGGTTTCTCAATTCGAGCATGAAGGCGGGTACAAATAATTGGCGACATAAATCATCGCCCGTCTCAACGGAGACTGGGTACGTATTCTGCCTCAACCCCACCTGAAACCATGACCCATCGATTGTACGCGAAACATGCGAAGCCGTGATACCGGCGGTCGCATACAGCAATAAATAAACGCCTGTCTCGACGGAGACGAGGTGTAGTTATCCTGTCTTTGGTTTCTCAATTCGAGCATGAAGGGGGGGTACAAATAATTGGCGACATAAATCATCGCCCGTCTCAACAGAGACTGGGTACGTATTCTGCCTCAACCCCACCTGAAACCATGACCCATCGATTGTACGCGAAACATGCGAAGCCGTGATACCGGCGGTCGCATACAGCAATAAATAAACGCCTGTCTCGACGGAGACGAGGTGTAGTTATCCTGTCTTTGGTTTCTCAATTCGAGCATGAAGGGGGGGGAGTACAAATAATTGGCGACATAAATCATCGCCCGTCTCAACGGAGACTGGGTACGTATTCTGCCTCAACCCCACCTGAAACCATGACCCATCGATTGTACGCGAAACATGCGAAGCCGTGATACCGGCGGTCGCATACAGCAGTAACTAAACGCCTGTCTCGACGGAGACGAGGTGTAGGTATTCTGTCTTTGGTTTCTCAATTCGAGCATGAAGGCAGGTACAAATAATTGGCGACGTAAATCAGCGCCCCTCTCAACGTAGACTAGGTACGTATTCTGCCTCAACCCCACCTGAAACCATGACCCATCGATTGTACGCGAAACATGCGAAGCCGTGATACCGGCGGTCGCATACAGCAGTAACTAAACGCCTGTCTCGACGGAGACGAGGTGTAGGTATTCTGTCTTTGGTTTCTCAATTCGAGCATGAAGGCGGGTACAAATAATTGGCGACGTAAATCAGCGCCCCTCTCAACGTAGACTAGGTACGTATTCTGTATCAACCCCACCTGAAACCATGACCCATCGATTGTACGCGAAACCTGCGAAGCCGAGAGACCGGCGGTCGCATACAGCAATAACCAAATGCCTGCCTCGACGGAGACGAGGTATAGGTATCCTGTCTTCGGTTTCTCAATTCGAGCATGAAGGGGGGCTACAAATAATAACGTCGTCACATAAGTCAACGCCCGTCTGCCCGTCTCGACGGAGACTGGGTAAGTATTATGCGTCTATCTTCTCACTTTTTATTACCGGTGAAATACTGTCCAACGCCTGACTCGACGGAGTGCCAGGTAGACATTCTTTATTTCTTACATATTTGGCTTGTCACCTGCAGGAACAGGGCGCTGTATACTATGCGTAATAATATATTCCAGCCATTGGTATATATATATATATTTTCGCTTCTGGTTCATCCATTTAATAGACGCTGTCGGAACTTACATCCGGTTCATCTAGCACTTGAGTTGTCGTGCAAACGCGATGAATACATGATGACGATGACCAATATTTCAGCGATTGACACGTAATTTCGCATCAGATTCATGACCATTCTTACCATGGTCTGCGTATTGTGGTATATTCGGTACCATACCTATGGTATAAATATGTGCATACGTACGAAGATGAGTCGCGACTTGTCAGATCACATCTTCTGCTGTACCAGGTACTCGTACTACACAGCGACGGCTGCATCATTCGAGCCCACCTAAAAACCATGACCCATCGATTGTACGCGAAACATGTGAAGCCGTGATACCTGCGGTCGCACGCAACGGCGTGGCGATCGCCTCTCTCGACTTCCCATACAGAATTAACCCGACGCCTGTCTCGACGGAGACTAGGTGTGGGTATTGTGTCTTTGGTTTATCAATTCGAGCATGAATGGGGTACATACTAACAACCTATATAGGTCAACGCCCGTCTCAACGGAGACTGGGTATGCATTTAACCCGCACCAAAGCCTGATATTCTGTATCTGACTTCTTCATTAAATCGAGCCCACCTGAGACCATGACCCATCGATTGTACGCGAAACATGCGAAGCCGTGATACCGGCGGTCGCATGCAGCAATAAATGAACGCCTGTCTCGACGGAGACGAGGTGTAGTTATCCTGTCTTTGGTTTCTCAATTCGAGCATGAAGGGGGGGTACAAATAATTGGAGACATAAATCATCGCCCGTCTCAACGGAGACTGGGTACGTATTCTGCCTCAACCCCACCTGAAACCATGACCCATCGATTGTACGCGAAACATGCGAAGCCGTGATACCGGCGGTCGCATACAGCAATAACTAAACGCCTGTCTCGACGGAGACGAGGTGTAGGTATTCTGTCTTTGGTTTCTCAATTCGAGCATGAAGGCGGGTACAAATAATTGGCGACGTAAATCAGCGCCCCTCTCAACGTAGACTAGGTACGTATTCTGTATCAACCCCACCTGAAACCATGACCCATCGATTGTACGCGAAACCTGCGAAGCCGAGAGACCGGCGGTCGCGTACAGCAATAACCAAATGCCTGCCTCGACGGAGACGAGGTATAGGTATCCTGTCTTTGGTTTCTCAATTCGAGCATGAAGGGGGGGGTACAAACAATAACGTCGTCATAAGTCAACACCCGTCTGCCCGTCTCGACGGAGACTGGGTAAGTATTATGCGTCTATCTTCTCACTTTTTATTACCGGTGAAATACTGTCCAACGCCTGACTCGACGGAGTACCAGGTAGACATTCTGCATTTCTTACATATTTGGCTCGTCACCTGCAGGACCAGGGCGCTGTATATACTATCTGCGTGATAATGTATTGCAGCCCACTCCTTTCGGTTTGTCGCTGGGATGTGACCGACAAACATAACCAAATTCTCGTCAAGCACGTCCGGAGAAATAGACACAAACGACAGAAATATCACGGCTACTAACACTTGCCTCTTCTCTGGTCGCACAGCCTACACGGTACCGTCCCTTGCCCTCCGACGTGCGGGCTTACCTAGCTGCGCGAGTCAACCGAAGAGAAATATCACGAGAGCCGACCTAATGCTGGGTCGCTGGCCGGCTACTAACACTTGCCTCTTCTCTGGTCGCACAGCCTACACGGTACCGTCCCTTGCCCTCCGACGTGCGGGCTTACCTAGCTGCGCGAGTCAACCGAAGAGTGATGGCCACCAACTACCGTGTGGTGGACCGTTACCAGAGCATGGAACAACAACCCTAAATTCTTTCGCGTCCAAACAAACCACGGGTTACGCCGCTTTCGGTTCCCGAAGGTCATAACCCTCTCCTTTGCAAGCTGTCTGTGTGTGATACTCCGATCGCGCGTATTACGGATTGTGTGTCCTCATTAAGGATACAGGTCGGCGACCCCCCTTGCAACCACAGTGTAGCGATCAGGGTCAACAGGGTGATGTTAGTCATTCTGTGCGCGGAAGCTAAAAACCTTACCAGGTACGTGTTGGTTCATGCATGTTGTTGTTCTCACATTAACTCGCATATTCAAGGCTCCAGTCACTCTGGAGCTGAGGAATACCCCAGGGAAAAACACAAACAACCAAGGCGGTACACGCATATATCACAGCTAACGCAATTCATGCCTCCACCAGAAACATATAAAAGTGAAATCGGCAGTCAGTCTACGATGTGCCAGGTCCACACCCGTGCATAAGTCTCATTACTCACGCCTGAAGAAATCGATTATCATACCGCTTGCCACCCAAGAAAGACTACCACGTATATTTTACACGTATTATCTATCACTACGCATACGCACGACAGGCGCAAGTCAATTGGAGAAGAGCAACAAACAATAGAAAAGAAGATAAAGGAAATGAAAGGAAAGAGAGGAAAGCGAAACAAAAAAAACGAAAAAGGAAAGGAAGGAAAAGACAAGACAAGAGAAGAGGAAGCAAGGAAAGGAAAAGAGCAAGAAAAACGTCATACTAGCAGACCCTAGGAACTGGCCAAAGGCGGCATTGGGTTCATAGAGGGTATCAACTGCATCATCAACGGGACTGGGGAGAGAATGCAACATGACGAAGAAGTCAGGGCGGTCTTATGCTATCTTTTGACGGCCAGTAGAAGGCCCACAACTTTCAAGAAGATTATTATGGCCAAACCCAGACTCCAGTCTCTTGGGCATGACGCCCCCCCTCCCCCCCCCCCCCCCCCCCCCCGCCCTTTCCCCTTCCCCCTTTCCCCCCTCCGCCCCCCCCTCGCGCCCCCTTCCCCCTCCTCCCGGCCGCTTAGAGATGTCGCCGGTGGATGGCGCTGCCATAGCCTTTGCACGTCGCTCTGCAGCTTTTCGTCTCTCCGTTTCATGCCAATTTCGCATGAACAACTCATCTCTCTTCTCTACTACTCGTCGAAACCATCCTGTGCACAACCCTAATGTATGATGTGTATGACTGCATAGAATCTACGGAAATGAAAGAGTAGAACTATTGATATGATTGGCGGTCCCAACCTTCGATATGTTCGAGGTGATCGTTATCATGACGTCCACACAGGCAGGGAAAATCGAGACCAAGGGCAAAATGAGCGCAATATCAGCGCCAACCTGCCAGAAGAAGAGCGCCGTCGGCTTCATGAGAACTTCGGTGCTGCTGTGTATCGGCGGTCAGAGGCGAGGAAGCTGCCCGTTGAGAAAAAGAACGACTCCAAAACCAGGGAACCAGCCAGATGGGAAAACCTATGGCTCAGGGTCGGCTTGCTCGCGTGGCCCACCTCATGCGGGCGGCTTGGTTGCGCGGTGGCAGCGGATAAAATAGATGTCCAAGGGACCAAGTGTGATGGGAAAACCCATGCTATTCTTGCTTTTTTACGTTTGGTCACATTTCGTACTGGTATGATAACTCTCGAGCTAGCAACTATTTATACTACTACTGCTGTATCTATCTTCTATCTGTGCAGTCTCCAGCCCCGGCAAGCAGCCTAGCCGAGCCGCCTCCGGCAGCAAGCCCGGTGGGTTTGTCAGCAGGGGCTGCGATCCGCGAGAATCCGGGGTCTGCTGCTGGTGCTTGCTGCTGCCAGTGCTGCTGCTGCTGCTGCTGCTTCGACGACGACTGCCTTTCTTTGCCTTTTTACGTTTGGTCACATTTCGTACTGGTATGACCGTAATATTACTACTGTTCAACAGTTGTTACGGCTTCATTAGGTACGGGATTCGCGTCATACTGCTGCATGGCTTGGTACGAGTAGCTAGGGGTACTGCCTGGTGATTGTTCTGCACGCTGTGATGACATACGATCGGAGCATCGGCACGAGGGAGGAAGGAAGCGGAAATGTTTGTACCAGGTATTTTATTGGCGGACCCGCGGGCCCGACCCGCGAGGCGCCTGCACGGTATCAATGTGGCTCTCAGCTGTCAGTTTGAAAAAGGTGGATCCGCCGGCCAGATCCGCGGGATTGACCCGCGGGTCAGCCTAAACTAACTCACGAAGTGTCATTATGGCTTGACCCGCGAAGTGATCAGTATCTCACGGGTCATAATCCGACCCGACCCGCGAGATTTTGAAACCCCCTTGGCTCGACCCGCGGGTCGGGTCATGACCCGTGAAAAGCCCTGGTTATTTCTGAGCCCAGAAATAACAGCTCTTCCAACAACCGCTCAGAACTGGGATTATTTGACTTTTGGATACTTCCTCGTACCAAGTATCACACAACACCCATGCCTATTCTGTACCTGGTACCTGGTATGATACCTGTCTGCTGTAAACGTCACCATCACCCACAACGAAGAATCACAAACACACCTAAGACAGCATACCGCGCTTGTTGTGTACGAGACAGAGCTTCGTCCTCACACAGACGTGACAGCAGCAGCATCGAAACCACCACAGTCAGGCCCACCACACCAGCACCACAGCAGCAGCACAGCAGCAGAGACAGCAGCAGAGGCGGTGGTGACCTAACGTCGCCGGCGACAGTGTACGTGCCAGACTTCGAAAATAAAGGCAAACAGCAAAACAAGACCTACCAATTCAAAACAAATCCACTTTTCAAATATCAGACGCCATAATATCGTACTGGACGCCCCCTATTTCTGATGCAGTTATTTCTGAAGCCTCGAAACTACAAAAATAATCGCCAGAAATAATGGCTCAATTTTTTTTCAAAATAGAGTGTTTGCGTTAAAATAATTCGCTGAAAATTCTTCCATCATGCTAGAAAAAGGCCAGATTCACTCGGGTATGCTTTTGGGTGTGTTTGCGGTGAAAGATCAGAAGAAAACGCGTACACGGCCTCCATATCAAAGGCGGGGAGCGGGGAGGCAACATCCATTTTTGAATTTAGACATGGTGCGGTAGCACCTCGACTCACCGACAGGGGCAGGCGCAGCACAACACCATCAGATAAACAGCGTAGACAGCAGCACAGCAGCAGCAACAGCAGCAGCGGCAGCAGCAGCAGCGCAGCCGCAGCAGCAGCAGCAGCAGCAGCAGCGGCGGGGGCGGGGGGCGAGGTGGCGGTGACGATGCCCCCGCCAGATGAGTTGCGGCACAGCAGCTCGACCTGGCTCGATCACCACGATCATCACCACAACAACAGAACAGCCAGTTTTTCGTTAATTTTTTTTAGAAACAAACGCAGGAGACACCAACCGCAGCCGCAGCACGACAACCGCCGCCGCCGCGCAGCAGCAGCAGCAGAGGTAGCGGCGGCGGCGCCTGTGCGCGGTGGCAGTGGAGGCTTCGGCGACAGCGTTGTGGGATAGCGACAGTGGTTGACAAAATCTGCACCGAATACGACATCACGCAGCAGCAGAGACCGAGGTTACATCGTAGAGAGCGCGGGAGCGCTGGCTCACTAGCACCTACCCCTGAAATTGCGCGTTCGCACCATGCGTCCCCAGCTACTCTTTAGTGCCTCCGCATCAATATTGGGTTGTGTCTACCGCTGCCAAGTATAGCGCACAGCGATCAGTGCTGTGTGCTGCCGTGTGGTTGTTCGCGCGTGCCCTCTGATTATTATGCCGGTATGCCCGGTGTTGGTAGACCATTCGTGTGATCTGGTCGTTTTTGGTGGAAGTTCACTCTAAATCGTTCACTCAAATTGGAATTTCCATGCCGTTTTTGGCGAATTCTTCCTTCAAAGTTCGCTCGGCGGGATTATTTGCTTGAATTTTATATTGAATTCCTTTAACGCAAAAGCTCAAATAGTAGGCCCAAGACTGATATATAGGGTGTACCCCATCGGAATCAACCCATAACTAAACATACCGTAGGAGGCATGTTTCCGGCGGGGTGGCCGATATTCTGACAACAAGCCATCATCCAATAGAAAGCACGCATTTCCCAATACTAAATTTCCTATAACACTCGTAAATACATAGGTGAATGAATCATGAATCATGTCTCCGTAGATTACAAAACTATATGGCTCATCGGGCAGGCTGCAAGTACTAGATATTTTATCCCCCTTGCTTGTATGTCTGCCTTGATAGCGTGCCTCCTCACCTGATGCATTTATCCCGAAAATATAACATGGTTCCCATATTCTACCAGCACATATTTGACATCCCCCGGACATGCCCAGTCACGAATCCAAAAAACCCAAATAAATATCAGCGTCAAAAACTCAAATCCAATATCCCCCCAACACCATAATATCTGTTACGGTTCCGTGACAATTTCAAGAGTTATTACGTATGACAGAGGCGTTTTCGTGATAGTAAAGGCCGCGATATTTACGCCCCCTTCCCAAGTCGGGTGTGGCTGCCCCACCCGGACACAATCAATCAATGTATTGGGTTCACGTTCATAAACCCTGCGAATAAGTAATTAAGTTACCATTTACACACTACTTTCCTGGGAGTCTTCATATCTCGCGCACCTGCACAGGGGACTTGCTCTCTTTCTCCGAGGAACGTACAAGCGCCTTCTGAACTCGGTCGTATCGGTCCTTCGGATGTCAGTCATCATGAATATGTGAGGCGTGTTGCAGACACGGCCCACATGGGGACCCTGCGATGCTAGTAGGCTAGATATCCTCGTCTGCTTCGCCTTGATGGATATCTTCGTCTGTCTCGCCCTGGCTCTAGACCTCACTGCACTAGCGCACGATCCGTGACATGGTGTCCAATCCGAGAATCGAACTCGGGTTTCCACAACGCGATGCTCCTTCGTTCCGAAGCCTTGCCCGTGCACCGATCGCTCGCTCTGAAGTCTAACCCGTGCGCTGTTCCGCCTTTCCTTCGCTCCGAGCCCTTGCCCGTACCTCCTTCTCGTCGCGACGCCTCGTCTCTGTCCACCAAGACTGCAAGAGTCAGATGCCGGATTACAACACCGGCTACTGGCGACTGCGCTAGAGCAACCATAACTGGGTCCGCCAACGAGGCGAAGAGTTTCTTACCCTGTTTCTGATTATCGTACTAGTCGTTCAGTTACACTTTGACCACGAGTCCTACTGAGAAGTTGTTGGGGAAGAACAGTGCATCCAGTTGGTGCCAGCTGTTCGATTTGGAGTGGGGTAGTTCGGTCAAAAAAAATTATAATGCTTTGTTGCGATAACGGGGTGAATGTGACCAATGCTGCGATAGCCCCCCTGAAACCAGCGATTTTCTTTAACGAATATTTCACGGCCGCTCAACACGAGAAAGAATGCTATGAAAACGTATCTTCGTAACATGTTCTTGTTTGCAAAGGGCTATCGAACGATGACGTCGGGGTGGCAAGGGGCACCGTACTTCAGTAGATGGGGCCGGGATCTGGTTTCAAAACCGGCGATTTCGTTAAAGACAATATGGGGGGGCTACCGTAGAACGAGTCATGTCATGTGTGGGTATCTGTATGTAGGAAACTACTCTGGTGTGCGAGGCGTATGTTTACGTGCTTGGTCATAGTAATGTGTCTTCTTGGCCGGTCTTGGTTTGTCAGTCTGAATTCTTCAATTTTCTGGTGTTTGTTGTTCTTGGCCGTGACATTTCGTTGTGATTTTAGCATTTTTGGACTCAGTTCATACTTTGTTTGGAGGCTCAACTGTTGCTGCAATCTTTCTGCGATTGTAATGGCTTCGTTTCGGGGTTACGAATGGGGTTTCATCGGGTTTTTTGCTCGTTTTATGGGTTTCCCCTGGGCATATGCGTTGATTCTATTTCACAGCTCATGGGGGGTATTAATCGACAATCTGTATGCCCGGCGTAGGGTGGCTTACGGGAAGATTGCTCTGGACCCGACGAGGAACCATCAGGCGGACTAGAAGATAAGGAGATATAATATACAATAAAGTACCGGAGTACCGGAAGCTACTCTGAACATGCACACCCTAAGATAACAAAATAGTGAACTGATTAGCAGCAGTAGTACTAGTACACTGCGCCAGTTGGGGGTCAACTTGAACATATCGAAGATTGGGACCGCCAATCATATCAGTAGTTCTACTCTACCATCTCCGTAGATTCTTTGCAGTCATATACATCATACATCAGACTTGTGCGCAGGCATAAACCAACAATCCCCCTGCCTGGGTGCACGTCATGATAACGTTCAACCAAAGCGCACCATACGGAACCATGCTTATTCAAGCAAGGTACATGCCTCTGCTCCAAAAACCTGAATATTGACATCAAACGCCGTAGCTAACGGAATTGAACCGCAGTATTCGTAACGTCTGCAAAGTGAAAAAGGAAGGGCACCTAAATGTCTGCAAATTAACAATTCGTTCCACATGCTAAATACAAATATTGCAACTCCCTGAATACGAATTTCATGTTATGATTTCCGTACATACTTGACAGTTACATATATCAGACATTGATACGAGCTGATAGTCAATTCTACGTCCCTCTTGCTCGTGACAACTGTCACGATAATGCTCACGCCATCCAGCATTCCTACAAACTCAAAAGTGCCATCCTCAAATTAAAACAAAATGTAAGCACATCGCCTTCAACAATTATTTCATGACCCAAAATATGAGCTAAGATGCAACTCCCCCACTCCGGAGTCAAACTCCCCCACTCCGGAGTCAAGCCACATTTGCCCAACCAGTTCCGCTCTGGTTTAGTCCATACCAAGCTCTCAACACGCGTTGGTATTACAGGACACTTTGATTGGGACATGCGCTCTTTCAACTAACTATGGAAGCCAAGATTCATCATACCTACCTACTCTCCATGTTCAAACAAATCAAGCATCCTGCCAGCTCGGCTTCCAATTCATGTCACCAGGAGTTCATCGCAAGACTACGGCTGTGGTGACGTCTCCGCGAGCTGTGAAATAAGAATTTGTCACGTGGACGATCGATATCTCTTTCCGCCCCACCAGCTCAAAGATAAATATCTCAAATTTCCTTCTCAAACGCTCCCTAAAACAACAAATATTTTGCTCGTATACTACTGCTGTGCGTTCGTTCGTACATGACGTGTGAATACCACAAGGTGGATAGTATATGCCGTATAACTGTCCACCCTTCCCCCCTGGTCTCGCGGTTTTGTACGGCATTTGTTTTTGGGGGGGGACAACCCTATCATCCACTACTGCAAAAAAAACGTCAATTAACTACGATTCTCATACCTGGTACCACAGGTACTGTATTAATGAAGGCATAACACCAGGCAGGGTTGAAAATTGAGTTGTGTGTTAAAAACGCAACCACCCTATCCATCACCTCTCGTTATTGCAACAAAATAATTAAGCACGGATGCATACGTATACGATCATATGTGAACTTGTCCCGGCCAACCGAAAAAAATGTACCACCACGACCACGTGCTAGGTACCATTTATCAATAGTATAGGCCGATAATACACCGAACAATGTCGTGATCTTTTTCAACGACCAGGATCAAAAGTGATGCTTTCGGCAGTTACTATTTTTCTTGACTCTTTGTAACTAAGGAAAATGGTTTAATGAAAATGAAACAAAGTGCCGACTCATATCATATACGACAGAAATTTTGGCTATCACAGGCACGCGCTATGTATCATTCCCTGACAAACATCAGTACTCTGAGCAGCAATCGCTCATCCCTTACAAAATCCAGCATTTCAGTTCGAAGTCGTGCTTGATAATCAGAGCATCAACCGCCAGGTATAACAGTTGCAGTATAGCACCATTCGACTGTCCCTACCTCAAGTAAGCGCTATGCCAACAAAGATTAATCGTAATCGCTGTGAACCGCTAATCATACCAGTTGCAGTATATCATCATTCGACGAGCAAGCATGTTTTGATTCTAGTACTGCTGTGGTACTTAAAAATGACAAATGCCTTTCGATCTCGACAATCGGTAGTGAGGTCACCTCGTTTTGGGTACACGTGTTCGCCGCGGACGGGTAAGGCGCCGACCAGGCGTGTCGTGCCCCCAACCCGCGAAGATGCTGAAGGACCAACCAGTGCCAATGCCTTTCTCGCTTCCAATCGCTCTCCTGCTCACGATTGATCTGGTCTCCCTTCGGTTAGCATTTTCCAAACGCAAAAGACCCTGCTGTTGCTCTGCCTCCCAAAACAAGAACCTGAAAATCATGGCTTCCGATCTCCCACTTGCTGTTGCTCTCATCAAGACCTGCTGACATTGGGGGTGGCCACGGGTCTGGGTCGGCAGCACCAGGTAGCTGTGGCTGCTGCTGGTTCGGCTGCTGTTGAAGCAGCTCTTCCTCCTTGTCCATCTGCATAGACTCCATCATCCCTTTTCCCCCATCACACGCCATCACTCCTCAAACCTCCACCACCATGTTCTCACATACAATCACCCCTTCGTTCTCATCTCCGCCAACTTCTTCCGGTGGCGACAGGAGGGCCCGCGGCTGCGCTGCTACCAGCGACCGCTGCGGCGGTAGCGGCTCGGGCGGTTGCGGTGGCGTTTCTTTCTCTGCCGCTTCTGCGTCCTCTTCCAACCTTCCCGACTCGGGTTGGTTTCCTCTAATTTCCTCCCATCGCTTTTCTCCCAATGTCCACGCCATTACGACTGAAGCCATTATCTTTTATAGCTCTTGCTGCTGCTCATGGAATCCATGCCTTCGTTGCCATTTCAACTGGCCGACGATCTCTAGGAGAATTTCCTCTAGGAATTCTTGAGGCGTCGGGAATGCAGCGTTCCCTTGGGCGCCTGTCCATTCCTTGACTGGCTCCTCTCCGCGGAAGATTGTCTTGGCAAGGTCCTGTACTTGCAATGCAGGAAACCAAGCCATTCGCTTGTCAGTTAAGCATTGAGTCTCGACGTTGTGGTTCTCGGAGACTGAGCAATCTTCCCAGCAAATTGGTTCCCCTCCATTTCGACTGTTGTAGCCTCCGCATAAGCCGCTGCAGTCGTCACTCATCCTCGTCTTGAGCTCCTCCAAGCACTCTACGTCCAAAGGCACAAGTTCTCTTGTCGTACGATCATGCTATTATAATTGCAACTCCCTCAATACGAATTTTATACTATGATATTCGTAGATGCTTTACAGTTACATATATCAGACATTGATAGGAGCAATCAGTCAATTCTACTGTTTTTAGGATCAGCACTGCTTTGTGAAGAGTCGTATAAGTTGTTGGTACACTCTATTCAGCAGTGACGGGGTCGTGTTTACTAGTTGGGTATGAGTTGAATTTGAATGGACTATTATTTAGTGGTTGTATGGTGAGGGCTACATACTTATCCTTGACCTTCGTCCGTATTTTTTTTTGTAGGTTTATTGTGTCAGTTTCTTCTTTTCGTGCTGTGATACCTGGCATCGGAGTTCCGCTTTTGCCAAAGGTTTGGGATTTCTTTGCCCGTCGTGCTTTTTTTTTCTTTCTGCGGTATGCTATTGAGCTACCGACGTTGCATTTTGGTGGAGGATGATATTGCTTTTGGGCAGACTCAAAAAGGAGCAGACGGGTCAATTCCGTGGAGTTGCGTGCTGCTTTCGTTCGCGTTAATTTCGTTCACATACGGACTTTTAGCCGTTTAATAGTGGTCAGGCGATCAATAGTAAAAAGGCAAAGGGAAAGGTTTTGATCGAGGATTTCCCTGTTATGGCCCCTGTGTTTTCGGTTTCATAGCCATTCCTCGAGGTCACTATTTATGTAAAAAGCTTGGCGGCTCTTTACCCTTGGCTATACAGTCACAGGATTGCTATATCACATTGCTCTTGTCTTCGCATGATGCTAGGGGGGATGTGACGGTTCCGTGACAATTTCAAGAGTTACTATGACAGGACGTTTTCGCGATAGTAGGGGCCGCGATATTTACGCCTCCTCCCTAAGTCGGGTGTGGCCGCCCCACCCGGACACAATCAGTCAATCCTTTGGGTTCTCGTTCATAATCCCTGCGAATAAGCAATCAGGTTACCATTTACACTCTGCTTTGTTGAGAGGTTTAATATCTTGAGCACCTGCTCAGGGGACTTGCTCTCTTTCTCCGAGTAACGTACAAGCGCTTTCTGAACTCGGTCGTATCGGTCCTTCGGAGGTCAGTCATCATGAATATCTGAGGCGTGTTACAGACATAGCCCACATGGGGACCGTGCGATGCTAGTAGGCTAGATATCTTTGTATGCTTCGCCTTGATAGATATCCTCGTCTGTCTCGCCCTGACTCTAGACCTCACTGCACTAGGGCACGATTCGTGACATATTCTTATTATTATATAATTGAAAATACACTCCAGCTGTGACATCGAGGATTTTGTCGAAACTCAACTTTGCAAGCTGTGTTCGATACTCCGATCGCGCGTATCACGAGTTGTGTGTCCTCTTTAAGAATATAGGTCGGCGACTCTACTCGCAACTATATAATCCGCTAAGGTGGTCGTGACGTTTTTTGAAATCTTTGAAAATATCTCGGCTATAATACCCCCCAATAAAGCGGCGACTCCAGAGCTCCACTCCGCCTCCGGCGGCCTCACGGTGACGCCACGTCCCATCCGCACAGCAGCACTACGACGTGCCGGCGAAAGAACGGGTGTCGGTGCCCCACCTCGGCGAGGGGGGAGCGTGGAAATCACCCTCCCGGGGACGGCTCGATTGCCCCCCCCCGCTTTTTCTTCGCCGCTGCCCGCTATTTTTGTTTTTTCGAACTCCAACTATGTTAAACTTTCGAATTGTCATTGATCCACTTGAGCCATGGACGGGGCCATGGACACGAGACGACAAGCGCGCCTGCGTCAACAGCAAGCACAACAACACCAAGACCAATCACTGCAGCGTACAGCCGTCGCCGCTCGCCGTGCGCAGAATCGGCAACGCGAGCGCTTTTCCTTTGCCCCCCGGCGTGGCGGGAAATAGTAAACAATTGCAAATCTCACCCAGCCCGAGAGCATTGTAAGCAACGAATCGGCTGCTGCTCGCCTGTCAGGTGTATTGCTCCACGCACTGCTGCTTGGCTGTACTGCTGTACTGGGTAGGTCCGTGGGTGGATGGTGGGTGGTGGGGGGGCGGTGGACCGCGGCTCGCTCGCTCCCGGAGATGGCCGAGTATCATCAAAAAATGAGGCTTCTCCCGTCTGTTTCCTGTTTCATGAAAGGTCCTCAAGAACCAACCAACTAACTGCTCCCCGCGTACCAGGTGTACTACTGTGCGTACTGCTGCACTGCTGCACGGCTGCACTGCTGTAAAGGCTTGTCGGTGGGTGGGTGGACGGTGCAATACGTTGTCCGTGGTGGGTGGGTGGGTGGGTGGGCCGTTCCGTACGTGGGAGTCTTTTTTCGTCTTAAGACTTATGGGAGATGAACCTATGTATTATAAAAATAAAAACACTCCAGATGTGAGATCGAAGATTTTGTCGAAACTCATCTTTGCAAGCTGTGTGTGATACTCCGATCGCGCGTGTTACGGGTTGTGTGTCCTCATTAAGGATAGAGCTCGGCGACTCCCCTTGCAACTACAGTGTAGCCATCAGGGTCAACAGGGTGATGTTAGTCAGTCTGTGCGCGGAAACTATAAAACCCGTTTCTGAGGGGAACAAAACCTGACAGCTGTGGAAGGAAGTGCATCCGTTTATCAAGTGAATCCTGTAAATCGAATAACCGGTGAGGGGAGGGCGGAGTTTTGAAGGACGTGGGGGGCTGGTTTTGATCAAAAGGGAGCGGGGTTGCGGGGGGGGGGGGGGGGGGGGGAGGGGGGGGGAAGGGGCGGGGGGGACGGGCGGGGCAGCTCAATTTGTGCGTGGAAACTATAAATCCTTCAAGGGGATACATCTGACGATTTTGGAAAAAAAAAAAAAAAGTGCACCAGGGGGTGGGTATATCATATTTGCCTTGAAAAACGAAAAATAGGTTTGAACTATTCAGGAACAAAAGACATATATCACTAGCAGCCCCCCGACTCGGCGCAAGATACGATACTATCATTGGTCCCGAACAACTGAACACATATGACCACGTTAAACGGCGCATCTACACATACATACACGGAGAGTACAGCGCCGGAAATCATCGGCGCGCCCAACGCTGAAAATGTCTGTATGAGGAGTACAACAACGGCATGTGTGTGTCCCATAAGAACATCTCATAAAATAGAACCATAGCAGCAGCCCGTCTGAGAGGTATTGCCTATAGCAGTGCGCAAATGATAACGGTTTGCCACACCGGAAGTTAATGTACAATACCAATAGAATTGTAGCAATTGGGGTCTACCCAAGACCCTAACAACTTCTCCGGTCCAAGCAACCAACGCCCCCAAAACATCAGCTCATCAATTATATGTACACAACGTGCAAGGGCCGAAAAGGAGATGTCAAAGGGCGGACGTCGATTAGACGTCGGTTGAAATGTTAAGGAGAAACCCACGTGGGTGGTGGGAAATATAGTCGTGCCTAACCGTTTCCAACTTCAAAGATTATTGTCGTCTATCTTCAAGTAATTGGTCCCCATGTTGGGAGTGCGGTGCTAAATGGGTTTAACTTTTTGGTGTGCTCGTGTACAAAAATGTGATGAAAAAAAAAATAGGGCACTCTCGGACTGCCTTCAACAACGGCGGACACCCTACAAATGGCGGTGCTGATAGAAAGGTCGTGGGACGCGATGCTGCGAGTTCAAGACGTAAGCTGGCTGGGGGGCGGGTGATCTATGAATCAGGTAGGATGGGCACAGGCTGGCTCGCGGAGACAGAAATCACGATATCCGGAGCTGTCATCAGGCGTGGAGGGGAAACTAAAATGTAGAGGTCTGATGTAGGGAGTATAGGTGAAAGTACTGAGCAGATGGGGCATTGCCCGCTGGTCTTTCGAAGTGTATGGTATACGATACCTCAAAGAGATGTTCGTGTACCAATTTATCGTGCCCTTTCGGAAACAATGAGTTCACCCGCATCTTCGAAGATGCTGCCACCATACACACCAAAACGCTCTTTAACAGTAAATCAGAACTCTCCACGAGCATAAACCAACAGCGGGTAACGACCAAATATTTCATCTAGAGGTAAGTGTATCCGATACGCCGTAACACAAAAAAAAGATCCCATTTACTTTAGACGATTTACTGATGTGTCGTCGATGGGTGGTTCACAGGACAAACGTAAACATTTTGTCAAGAATATCAACATTAAACAACGATTATTATGATATATTCTTGCTTTATACTCGATTTGCACGCCACGCGATGACTATTTCTTGGATAAAGATCTCCAAGTCAAAAATCGCCGCCGTCGCCGATTCTCGCTTTTGTCTCTCACCCACCGTGCTACTCGGTCATGCCCACGTAGGGAACGGTTTAGAAAAGGCCAGGGGCGTTGGATCCACAACTCGAACAAAGCATTTTTACCGAGAAATTCGATATCGAAAAGCGACGGCACTCAGCAGCAATGGCTTCGATGAGGCAAACGCTTCGAAGCAGCCCTTAAAAGCGCGTTGTGTGGACGAAATAAGATCCCACTTTAATATAGTATGAAAAATGAAAATACACTCCAGCTCTGAGATCGAAGATTTTGTCGAAACCCATCTTTGCAAGCTGAGTGTGATACTCCGATCGCGCGTATTACGGGTTATGTGTCCTCATTAAGGATAGAGCTCGGCGACTCCCCTTGCAACTACAGTGTAGCTATCAGGGTCAACAGGGTGATGTTAGTCAGTCTGTGCGCGGAAACTTTAAAACCCGTTTGTGAGGGGGACAAAATCTGACAGTTGTGGAAGGAAATGCATCCGTTTATCAAGTGAATCCTTTAAGTCGAATAACCGGTGAGGGGAGGGCGGAGTTTTGAAGGACGTGGGGGCCTGTTTTTGATCAAAAGCGACAGGGTTGGAGGGGCGGGGGGCGGACGGGTGGGCAATTTGTCGTGGAAGCTATAAATCCTTTAAGGGGATAAATCTGACGGTTTCGGGAAAAATAAAAAAAGGTGCACCAGTTTATCATAGGGGGGGGGGGGCTGGGGCGGGGGGGGGGGCGGGTGGGGCAGCTCAATCTGTGCGTGGAAACTATACATTATTTTGAGGGGATAAATGTGACGGTTTTTGAAAGAATGCGTCAGTTTATCATGTATATCCTGGGGTAAGTCGTACAATCAGTGAGTAGAGAGAGGGCGCAGTGTTCGAGGGGGTGGGGGTGGGATGGGATGAGGGGGTTGGGGAGGTGGGGGGTGAGGGCAGGAGGGGGAGGGGGGGGGGGGGGAGGGAAGGGCTTTAGGTGGCATAGATGTAGGGGTTTGTTATACGTGTGGAGTGCTAGGTCTAGGTGATGCTGCGGGTGGTAGGGAAAAAGGGGGCGCTCGTGGCGGGGGGGGGGGGGGGGGTTCAGCGGCATGGATTGCTCTAGAAAGATAATGAGGTGATATTCAGTGCGTGAAGTGTTTATTAATCTGGCGGATTTCGATATTAGGTGGGACGTTCGAGCAAGGGAGAGCGAGAACGGGGCGGGGGGGGGGGGGGGGGGGGGGGGATTTTTTAAGCGGTTTAGGTCACAAATAACATTCACATACACTCTGGCTGTGAGATCAAAGATATGTATGGGCTTGTTATACGCGTGGTGCTAGGTCTAGGCGGTCGTGCTGGTGGTGGGAAAGGAGGGGGCGTTGGAGGGGGGGGTGAGGGGGGGTGGGGGGAAAGAATGAGAACTACGTCATGGATGGTCAGAATGATAATGACGTGATATCAACTGCGTGAAGGTGTTTTTACTCTGGCCGATTTTGATTATTAGTGGGGCGTTTGGACAAACTAGGCAAAAATAAATAAATAAATAAATATAGGCGGGGGGGGAGGGAAGGGTTCGGCGGAGGGGGGGGGGGGGGGAGGGGTGGGGGGTTTTTAAACAAAAGGGATCGGGGGGGGGGGAAGGGAGGGGGGGGCGGTGGGCGGGACATTTCAATATGTGCGCGGAAACTATAAATCCTTAAAGGGGACAAACCTGACGATTGAAGCAAGAAGACATCCCTTTATATCATCTGCCTGGTAATGTTTACTATTCTAGAAGGTTTGATGTTAGATGCAGTATGCAACCCCGTGTTTAAGTGTAGTAAATAACGTGTTAAATCTTCATAATTTGTTGTTGTATGATACATGCATCGAAAGGTAGAATATTTGTAGAATATTTGTAGTTACCAATTATTTTCTGACATCGCTAATTATAAGAAAGATATATGTATTGCCAAATACAACAGGCGAGGTGATGTGGTCATGCACTGTTTGTCACCACCGTCATGTAGTTACCATTATTTTCTGACGTCGCTAATTATACGAAAGAGACACGTATTGCCAAATACAACATTCGAGGTGATGTGGCCATGCACTGTCTCCGCCATTGAGCACTAGAGGGAGATATGCGAATCGTCAGTGTTTTTAAGGAACGCTTGGTATACACGCGCTCAATTACGTTACCTCGTTAGTCATACTTCGATTGACATAGGTTGGGAGGAGATCATGATGACGGTATGTACGAAATAACTTACGTAATGGGTTGGTAAGGTGGTTTACCGCAATTTTAACATATCTGCCTGTGCTTCCTTTTCAAGTTATTATTGTCTCAAATGTACAATTTCACGCCCATGATTTTTACCTTGCCGATGTGGGGCTCTGAGGTCGTCAATTTTAAGACACAGATACATCTTATGCGATGTCACCACTATTGAACGCGAGGGTGACTTTACTTTGTCAGGCATATGGCACTGTGTTTCGTAGATGTCGTCTCAGGTGGGCATGCGATGGGTCGGCAGTGTGGTTTACCGCAACTTTAACAGATCTGCCTGTGCTTCCTTTTCAACTTATTATTGTCTTAAATGTACGATTTCACGCCCATGATTTTTACCGTGCCGCTGTGGGGCTCAGAGGTCGCCACTTCTAAGACAGAAATACATCTACCAAATACAGCAGGCGAGGTGGGCATGCGATATCATATATATGAATGCGATGTCACTCTTATAGAACGCGAGGGTGACTTTACTTCGTTAGGCATTTGCTACTGCGTTTCGTAGAGGTCGTCTCACGTAGGCATGCGATGTCACCACTGTTGAACGCGAGGGTGACTTTACTTCGTTAGGCATATGCTATTGCGTTTGGTATGGTAGAAGTTGTCAGGCAATCATGTAAACGGATGGAGGCACGAAATACCCTGCGTAATAGGTCGGTCGTGTGGTTTACCGCAGTGTTAACATACCTGTCTGTACTTACTTTTCACATTATTATAGAATATAGTGTACGATTATACGTCCTGTTTTCTCCCCACTGTCGTCGAAGGTGTTGTGGTCCTGTAGATGTCGCGGCCATGTCTGGTGCTCTTGTTAGTGGTGCTCATGAAAAGATGCCCTAACGTGTAGTAGATGATTGCTGAGTGGTGTTCCTTCCCTTTACATCAAGCCAGGTAGTATATGCCAACGCAACCGCTTGCTTGAAAAACGACAAAGAAATTCCTCACACACCTGACACAGAGAAGACGTGGCCCGAAGATTGTTCAGTATACCGACGGTCAGGAAAAGGTTATCGAGCAGCGCACTTGATTTTTACTACCGCTCCTCACTCCACCTAAGACACTACGGGCATGCGTTGGACCCAGTTCGCTGATGCCCAAAACCAATTTTAAAGGAAGTGATATGGTGGGCGAATGCTATGATGATTTGCGCTCCTGCGATTACCCCGTCTCTCGTTCTGTTTGTTCCTGCGTTCTTGATGAACCTGTCATTGGCAACGAGCAGTTGTGACGCATTTTTAGGTTTGTCTAAAGACTTTATGTAGACTATGTGATGTTTCTGACTCGTAGGGACCTCAATTTGGAACCCAAGGTATATGGGTTCCATCTTTTGACTAGTGTTCGTATGCGGACGTATATATGGTTTTAGTGTGTCGTGTGTACGCGTGGTTTTTGCTACACGTATGTTTGGGTTGATATTTAAAGACTTCGTTATCGTATTGTTTCAAAGTGGTGCTTTCCACGTTGTTGTTGCTACACGTACATGTTTTGGTTTATGTTCTAGACCTCGTTATCGTGGTGTTTCGGAGTGGTGTTTTCGAATACATATTATTTTGTAACCGCGTTGGTTTTGCTACACGTGTACGTTTTGGTTGATGTTCTAGGCTTCGTTATCGTATTGTATCAGAGTGGTGTTTTCGAATACATATTGGTTTACAGTGGTTGGGGGGGGGGGCTGTTGTATATATCTGCAAAACGTTTTTATGTACGCCGAGAAAACTGCTTCGGAGTGCTAAAAACGGAGTTGTGAGTGACGTTTGGGAATTTCAACGTTCCCCGTCGCGGATTTCGTCAAGTATGGTTAAAAGCATGTTTTCCCTGAAAATAAACATGCAATAATCAGCCTTGGCAACTATGGGTTGTAGCGGTATCATAATACACTTGTAATACCGTTACTCTTCATAGTTTGACTAGGTTTGTATTAGTTATTTTGCTAAACGGTGTGGGTTGAATCGAAATACGGAGTGAGGCTAGGGTTATAGAAAAATGGGGGGGGGGGGAGGGGGGGGGGGGGGGGCGTTACAAAAAAACGTGTGTATGTATAGGTAGTCTGCTTATTGAGTATCCCGTCATGTTGGCGGGTGACGTGTGATGAGCTGTGGGAGGTTTCAGGAGGTTTCAGCGACTCCACTTGCAACTACAGTGTAGCTATCAGGGTCAACAGGTTGATGTTAGTCAGTCTGTGGAAAAAAACTATGAAACTCGTGGAAGGTAATGCAACAGTTTATCCTGTAAGTCCAATATCTGGTGAAGGAAGTGTGTGGGGGGAGGGGGAGAGGGGGTGAATTTCAGCAGCGGGATATCCAGTGC
The DNA here is from genome assembly GCA_012845835.1 of Undaria pinnatifida. NCBI lineage: Eukaryota > Phaeophyceae > Laminariales > Alariaceae > Undaria > Undaria pinnatifida. The sequence goes on from JABAKD010000025.1 coordinate 25,228,011, forward strand.
GTGGAAGTGTTTATTACTCTGGCAATGTGGGGCGTTTGAGGAAAAACGAGGAAAAAAAAAAAAAAAAAAAAAAAAAAAAACGACGACGACTAGCCCTTGCATCCAGGCGTGATTTGGACTAAGTATTATGGCAATTACAAATACGCTTTCACATTTTTTTGTTCAACAATCTATACCACGTCAACATCCCCTTGAAGCTCAAGCTTACCGCCCAAAAATGCAAAATCATTGCCAGTGCTCGCTTGTCTCCCGCAGCCCCCATAGGCGTTGCCGGACAGGTATGGAAAGGATAAGGCAGAGCGAGGGCCGTTGGAGCCGCCCCTAGAAGACAGCGGTCGCACGAAGCGAGTTGACCGTGAAATTCGAGATTCGAGGATCTCATACTGAGGCCGAGACGAAAACAAGCTGCTGGTAAACACCTGTCCTTTCAACAAATGACATCATTACATAGATAATAAAATAAGCATACACTCCACCTTTGAGTGTGAATAGCCTGTGAACACAATGGTGGTGTGAAGGCTCTGTCTTCTATGCGAAGAGATGCAGAGGTGGCACCGAAATGTCTGCTAAGATCACTTGTGATAAGAAAGAATAGGATAGTTTGGGAAGGGCGCTTGAGGCCGAAGAGAGAAGAAGAAGAAAGAAGGGAAAGAAGGAAGAGTTGGGAGAGTGATCATGGTGGGTTGCATCACCACCTGATCATCACGGAACAATGCCCGTAGTACGGTAGAATAGCGGGACAACGGGACAACCTTGACATAATCAACTCTACGTTTGCATCTAGGTTCTACCGAAGATTCAACGTAAGATTCAATTGCATATCTTATTCGTGCGAATAGACTGCGCATTAACTTAGATTTAACTCCAAGGTTCATACTTTTAACACGCCCCCATAATACGAAGTAACTTTGCTAGAGAAGCCTCATACTAAGAAAAATAAATCGTAAAATAATCAAAAACAAATGGGTCTCATATTCGGTCCGGTGTGTCAACCGCGGCAATATGGATGTATCCATGTTATCCACACATTTAAAAAAAAAAAAGCGTTACAAGGAAAGATACGTATAAAAATTACGCTTGGTGTAATTACCAGCGATAAATACCCTAGAAGATAAAACGCAAAGATACGTCTACTGGGGTTTAAAACACGCTTCCGGGGTTATATTAAATAGATAAACAATGCTAGACTAGCCAAATAAAGAGAATTGTGGACAAGGGTCCATTACGACAACATATACTTTATTCTCACCCTCCATTTGTTTGTTTTTTGTACTTAATTACTTCTGCACTTAAAAAATCAGAAACAGATAGACTTACGAATACAGATAGTACTGTAACAGACTATGATGGGTGTAGTAATAGTCTATCAACGAGCTATATCCCAAAAAAAGGAGAAACAAACAAACAAACTAACGAACAAACAAAGGTCGCTGCTGTAAGTTAACCACGCCACTTCAATATGATCCTAGGTTACTCATATAACGATGAACTGTCTGATACTAATTCGTAAGCTGAAGAGCATAAGATAGACACTCTTTGTGAGCCTTTACTCCTTAATGCTGGAATACATACTCTTACGCATTTTCCGGTAGAACATGGCTTATTGCTGTACGATCGTTGACATAAGTTCATACAACCCATAGTTCCACCTTTACTAATACGTAACTGGCGAGCAGTTGTAACTTTATAGTCTAGTTGAGAAATAACTGCTGCACTAAGTATTATTCTCTACTAAAGTATCAATTTCAACCGTACCCACATTTCCAGCGCCTGTCCCCGGTTGTTGACGGGAGTGCCGTTCGGGTAACTGTTGATGGAGCTCATTTGTATAGAAGGTATAGGAAGGCTGAAGGAGCTAGTAGGTAAAGAAAGGCTGAAGAAGCGCTTGGACAGAGAGGGGGAGAAAGGTTGCGATGCGATGAGCGCGTGATCCTTCCAGTGATCCTTCCTCTTTCTCGGTCCATTGCAGTCTTGTAGCTGAATTATGATAGGCCAATCGTTTGCCGGTACATTGCCTATTCGGTTTGTGCGTCTCACGCTTCTCCGTCCTCGGTACATCGCGGTTTGTCGGTGATTGAAAAGTCCGATAGCACTCGGCAGAATCAGAAACAGGCTTGATTTTTTCCCACGTATGATACGCCGCAAGCTTGTATGGAACTCCATGAAACAATGATTTTTGTGATCATGGAGGTTGCCTGAAATATTTCACAAGGCCGTCGCGATGGTCAAAGGCGGTCTCGCGAGCCGGAGCTGTAGTTGCGACTTCAAGGTGTTGGAGCTTAGAAGGAGTTCTCCGTGCTGAAGTCGTTGATCTTCGAGCAGAGGTCGTTGAAGGTTGGCTTATCGCAAAATTTGGTGAGGATATCAGCAAGCTGATTTTTCGAACAGACGAACTCGGTGATTACGATTCTGTCCGTTACCCAGTGTCTCAGAGCTGCAAATCTTATTGCAATGTGTTTGCTCCGGTTGGAATGCCGTTCGCTGAGAGGAGAAGTGTTCATCTGTTGTCGGAAGATATCCCGAAGATGATAGTGGCAGATGCGCCGTGTCCACGGGAGTACTCCCGGCTTCCGGCTGTACATTTTCGGCCGTACCAGCCGGGGGTGTTTCCCCGGACTGAATGTCCGTTTCGTCAGCGGCCTGGCTGCAAGTTACAGCTCGTGAAGGCCTACTCCTTCTAGAAGATGGACGAGGACTAACTAGTTCAGGCTCGGGGCAAGGTCGTCCTTCCAGGATATCAGAGATCCCGGCATGACGCATACTTATCACGGACTGAGCCGTGCGTTTCCATACGTCGAACTTAAGCCCATTAAATTTGCCGTTAACAGCTCTAACTAGCTTGTTTACCGCATCAGCTGCTTTCGTGGACTCTCCCATGGTGATGCTGATGCTGATGCTGATCGCTGGTGCTGTAGCTGATGCTGATGCTGATGCTGATGCTGATGCTGATCGCTGATGCTGATGCTGTAGCCGGCTTAATGAAGTTTTCTCTCAAACGTCCCGGTAAGATGCGACAAACTTCAATGAGATGTCGCTTGGTGCCGATCGATGTTTAAATCGAAGGTCGAGACTCATAACCTGTGAATAGCCTGTGAACACAATGGTGGTGTGAAGGCTCTGTCTTCTATGCGAGGAGATAAAGAGGTGGCACCGAAATGTCTGCTAAGATCACTTGTGATAAGAAAGAATAGGATAGTTTGGGAAGGGCGCTTGAGGCCGAAGAGAGAAGAAGAAGAAAGAAGGGAAAGAAGGAAGAGTTGGGAGAGTGATCATGGTGGGTTGCATCACCACCTGATCATCACGGAACAATGCCCGTAGTACGGTAGAATAGCGGGACAACGGGACAACCTTGACATAATCAACTCTACGTTTGCATCTAGGTTCTACCGAAGATTCAACGTAAGATTCAATTGCATATCTTATTCGTGCGAATAGACTGCGCATTGACTTAGATTTAACTCCAAGGTTCATACTTTTAACATGGACATCGAAGAATTACTGCGATATTTCGTCTAAAGTAATTTTGGCAAGCTGTGTGTGATACTCTGATCGCGTGTATTACTGGGTGTGTGTCGTCGTTAAGGACGTAGGACGGCGATTCCCCTTAGAACTATAGCGTGGCTTTTACCTGGGTCAACAGGGTGATGTTAATCAATCTGTGCGGATAAAATATATGACCCGTTTTTGAGGGTGGCAAGTCTGGCGGCTGCGGATGGACTGCATCTGCTTATCAAGTATATCTTGGAAGTCTTACAACCAGTCAGGGGAAAGCGAAGTTTTTAATGGGGGTCGGGGGGTGGGGGCGGAAGCTCTGGGCGCGGCGTTTAGAAGGAAGGGAGCGAAAGCAAACCATTATGTGCGCGGAAACTATGAAGCCCGTTTAAGCAGTGAAGGAGGGGGCGCGGGGAAAGTTAATATGAAATTGAAGACCATATAGCAATTGAATTTGAGCTACTGCATGGATGGCTCGAAAAGCAAAGAGGTTACATCACCTGTTGGTAGTTTATTACTCTGGCTGTTTTGTTAGTTTAGGTGGGGGGGGGTTAAAGGAGGTGAATAGGAGCAAAATACTCCATCTGCGTGTTACAGCACATGTCCATACTTCAAAAATGATTGCTGGTGGGAGGAGCATTGATTGGTTGTTCGTGGTGTTGTTTATGTAATTGTTCTTTACAGTGCTTGTGATTTCCGTATAATACAAGTACTACTACGACAGGTGCTTATATGGTGTGATTTCTATAAGATTCATATCTTAACCGGCAGGCTTTTGGACGTCTTCCTCGCCCTCTGTTTGGCATCCGTTGCTCTGAGAGCACTCTCGGGACTAGGAGGGCCTGCATATTTCTGTATAGGTGGCGGTTTTAACCTAGATTCTTGTTTTGTCGCAGTCCTGGGCATGCAGCCCTGGCTACGTCGCCAGGTACGTTTTGACATTTCGGTACCACCAGGCATTGCGGACTACTGGCGGCTTAGTGAGACGTTATAAAATATGTACACTAGGTAATGTATTATGAATGCATGTGCGTTAATCTGCATTGGCTTTGAACCTCGTTCAGTGTATTGCTTGCGGTGAGCCCTGGCATTATTCAAGGACGATGGCTTCGCGTGACATTGGAGAAGGAGCGTTTGTATGTAGCAGGTCGAGCACTGTTGCGGTGCACAGAAAACCTTTCTTATGCGTTGATCACTCTTGGTTTTGTATCACATGTGAGTGCGTTGTCTTTTTTTGTCGAGGCGTTGACATGGTGTATATGCCTGTAGTCTGCCTCTGCTATCACGGTGTGGTGAAATTGATACGATACGACACACGAATTCCGCGGGTACTGGGGAGTATGCCAGGAATGCGGTAAAAAGTAGTGTTTGTTGACAGGCCAATTGGCCTGGTTGAAAGCCTCACCAGCCCGTGCGGACAACTGGGCGTTCATTTGTTGACCACAAGAAAAATCCAAGTCAACCTTTCAGTGTATTGCGAATACGATCTTGATATCATATCTTGCTAATAACCACTTCGAAGCCTTTACCATGAGGCATTACGCTGATACACAAAACACGCGACGAGCGCGATCCAATCAAGCGTCTATTACCCGAAGAGTTTGCAGCTGCACATGCCCACATCCGGGCCATACTCAAGCTGCACCTTCTGAAAGTCTGTGCACTCTCAGCGGCTGTTGTTCTGTGGCGATGCAATCGCTACTCGGTGGTACTTTCTCTATGTAGGTACTGTATAAAATTTTGTAAAACGTCAGCTGTGAGTAGGACCATACGTATACCTGCCTCCGTTCCCCTTGCCGCCTGGGTAAGGCATGCTGCGAGGCATGCCCTATCAGGCTTGTAGCGAGTGGGGGGGGTCTTTCTGGCGCGTGTAAGGCCGGACTGACACTCAAGCAATGATACCTTTTTGCTGCTGCGTGTCGCCGCGAGGCTCAGGCGTGGCGGTCGAGTGGGGTCGTACGTGATGCGTCAGGCATTATCACCTACGATTTGCGCGTATTTTTAGGCTGCAGCGGCGGAGCAACAATGCTTCATCGGGATGCTCGTGCGCGGAGGCAGGCACCACCACGAGCCGCACTACGGCGCAGTCTCGGTTTGCGTGGAGGGAACTGCGCCGGCAGGAGGCTGGATTCGACGATGAAGGAGAAGGGCGACTGGCCGTCGACGGGCGGGGAAGAGACGGATTGAGCTCTCCCTGAGCGGTTTTTTGTGCCTTTCAGATCAGCACCGCGAGCTGCGAGGAGCATGTTGTTTTTCGGGACGGGAGAGAAGGGGAACCGATTGGAATTCAGTGTCAACGAGAGTAAGTGCGAAGGAGCAGGCCGAGTGAGCTAGGGCAATGAGGCGGCCATGGAGAACCACAGCAGGAGGATGGCACACGGAGACCCACGATCCGCACGCACACCGTCATCACGAGAGCAGCGATCGTATTCTTTTCAGGGTTTTTGTTACGAGGCAGCAGTAGAACATGTTACTTCAAATAGGTCACTGATTTTTGTAGAGTTTGTAGAAGAATTGTATACACTTCATGGGCAACGACCCCCCGCAATTTTCGATTTTCACGCACAGGCGTAGTAGCTGCGCTGCAACCTGTCAGATAACTCGGGATGAAGGGGCGATCATTGATATTTGTATGGTGTGGTGGTTTTTGGTTCGATTGCTCTTTTTTCACTGCATGCGCACGAGTCGTCACTCTGACAGCACTCCAGACAGCAGGCGCGTTCGTCTGTGCTCACGACTATCGTGCGGTTCGTACGGTGCGGGCAGCCCAGCCGCTGTAGTTTGTAGCCGCGAGTTGGCTAGTTGTGGGAACGGGGGAACTCTACTCGGCTGCTCCCGGTGCTCGGGCCTGAGGCTTCCCCAAAACGCGTCAGAGCCCCTGCGGAGGATTGTGGCGTCGACCGTACTCGTGCGCTGAACTAGCGCCCGGGTATGGCCAAGCCGGCGGTGGCAGCCAGCGACAAGGCAAATTGTGCCTCGCGGATGTTGTTTGACGCAGCAGTCTTGCCTGCGGACGCAGTATCGTGTCACCGCCGCGGAAAGCGTGAGGCTCGTGTCGAACAGAGCAGAGAGGATCGAACCCACTTGATTAAGCACCAAAGTCGGGAAGGAGACGGATGTGGCGTGTCGGGACTGCTGCCCCCTTCATGTTGGCACTTAGGCAAGAACCGGGCGGGGCGAAGTGAGACGGAGAGGAGGAAATACTCTGTCTGGGAAAAACGGAGGGTGGAAGGGAGGACATCGGATGCTTGGAAGAAGAGGAGGAGATGCAGGAGGTTTCGAAGGGCAGCTCAGAAAATATGCACAGGTGCAAGGACTAGGTCGAGAGCAGGGAAACTCGTCGTGGATACGTACAACGTTCGCACACTTGATTTGGAGGGCACGAACAGCATAGGCCACGCCGAGGTGATACTGAAGACTTGCGAGGACGCAGGTTGTGACAACATAGGACTGCAGGAGGTGAGGGGCGATGGACAAAGTGATTTTACGGCGGCGGAGTATGTTGTGTTTTGCTCAGGAGAAGACGGAGGAAAGCACGAAAAGAAGGGGAACCACGGGGTAGGCTTAGCTGTTGGAGAGTCTATCGTGGTAGTGATGGATAAGGGCGACGTCGCGGTTGAGTGCATCAGTGCCAGATTGATGAAGGTTCGCACCCAACTCAAAGGAAAATCTAACGGTGTGATTTTCATTGTAGACTATGCTCCAACCCTCGACAAGAGCACCAGCGAAAATTATTACATTTGGAGTTCACTTGACGAGGTGGTCAAGGGGGTACCCAGTAGGACCACCTCCTTGTCCTGACGGACGCAAATGCTCGTAGAAGCATGAGAGGGATCGGGTGGACCGGCAGCAAGGTATTGGGTGCATACGGGCGTGACGAACTGATCGACAACGGTGAGCGACTATTGATTAACGCAACCGGTAACAAACTCGCCGTCCTCGACGTGTACTATGCTACACCTGCTCGGTACATCGTACACGTTTCAGAGCCCTAACCGAGGAAAGGCCCAGTACACGTTTGGCTTGGCCACATACTGACACGGCAAGTGGATAGACGATGGGTGCGGAATGTCACTGTGCGGACCCCACCCAGGGACAACGCTGAGTCGGACCACAACCTCGTAATCGGAAAAATTCGCCTTTTGAACCGCATCGCACCAAATCGTCCAAAGGGAGTCATCGAAAATCGGCGAGCTGTTGATCTACCAAGAGTTTTGGCGGACCCGCACTCCGGATGAATTTCCAAAACGCGATCGCAGGCACGTTTGTCTCCCCGATACCCTGTACTAATGCCGGAAGCGTTGATGGCATGACCTCATTACTGACCGAGACGCTCCTGTTGGATGCGGCCGACATAGCGTCCCCTATGTGGCGCAAAAAAGAACCGCGGGAGTGGTGTGCGACCGAAGCGGAGTTGAAAGCACGATTGCAGGATAAGGAAGATGCGAGGAAACGGGTCCGTTTTGCTCCAAACGATCGTGGTCTTCAGCGAGGCCTTGAAGGCGACCACCAAACAGCTGAAACGCACGTGGGCGGAAGCTGTACACAAGTTATTCGAAAATTTCGTTAGCTCAACTCAAACGGCTTGTCTGAAAAGGCGATCAATTGGGCTTCTACAACTCCTGATGGGGATGGATGTGGAGAGGAAGAAGACATTTAACTCGCAGTACATCAAGGCCGAGGAATGTCGATTGCAGCGGAATAATGCCCTCATCCGCGAGCGGTGGGTGAGGTGGTTTCACAAACTGCTCAACACCAAGTCGCCGACCCTTGACCCGAGGGACGAACATAAGCAGTGGCCTCCGTGCAGACCATTGGACGATGTCTCGTCTAAGTACGAAGTAGAGGAGGCGATCCGTGAGTTGGCGAACCGAAAGGCGGTAGGGCCCGATGGTCTTCCAGCCGAGCTCTTGAAGGTTGCGGCCAACGAAGGAGAATTGAACACTCTCGGAAAGTTCCACGATATAATCGTCGCTGTGTGGTGGAGAGGGGACGTGCCGCAACAATGAAAATATGCAACGGTTAAGGTGCTTCACAAGAAGAGAAGGTCGCACTTAGTGTGGCAATTATCGTGGCATCTCCCTCGTGGCTCACGCCGGCAAAGTACTCCTCAAAGTCATCGCGGGTCGACTGAGTGACTATTGCGAACGCGAGAACATTCTTCCAGAGGAACAGTGTGGGTTCAGACCCCAACAATCGACGGTTGACATGATATTCGTATTACGACGGCTGCAGGAACTGGCGCGAAAGAAAGACACCCCCTTGTACATGTGCTTTATCGAGCTCACCAGAAGCATATGACTCAGTCGACCGAACCCTTCTGTGCGATGTCCTTGCTCCTTTTAGCGGGCCCCGAGAATGCTCGCCGTCATCCGCCAATTCCACGACGGCATGCGAGCATGCGTGCGGTTGGGTGATGGAGAGTGCTCGGATAAGTTCGACGTGGGCCAAGGTCTCAGGCAAGGATGCGTGCTCGCACCGCCGCTGTTCAACATGTTTTTCACGGCGGTACTGCGTGTGGCCGAGAAACGTTTCCTCGCGGATGCAGCCATCACGGACAACATGGTGCAGCTCCAACGAAAGAAGGAGAAAGGCGAGAAGAAGGGCACTTCACGCACAGGCAAAGTCGACGGGCGGAGGGGGAGGGGGAGGAGGAGGTGCAGAGATTGTTGGGTATGCTGTACGCGGACGAAGCGGGCATCGTATCGCGATCATCAAAAGGGTTGGAGAGGATGATGACGGTGATCGTGACTTCGTGCTCGGCGTTCGGGACTCAAGTCTCCAAGGCGAAAGCAGAGATTACGTGCCTGCAAACCAAAGGCGGGGGGAAGGTGTCGTCCACAATGAATGCAGTCGGCCGCGTATACAAACAAACAATCGAGTTTGTGTACTTGGGCTGGGCTATCGCCGCAGACAAAGACCTTGGCATTGAAATAACGCGGTGTCGTCAGAGAGCCTGGGCGTGCTTTCAGCGGTACAAGATGGAAATCTGTGATCTCCCGGGTGTGCGTTTACGGTTGAAAGTGCGGTTGCTGAAAGCTGAAGTGGTCGAGACACTTCTTTACGGTTGCATGACGTGGAGCCCGACCAAGCCTGACTACGACAGGCTACGACGGGTTCACCACTCCATGCTCCTCCGATGCCCTGATGGTGGAAACGGAAGCGCGATGACCACACACTATCGTACGCCGACGCGTTTGCCAAGAGAGCTTCCGAGAGCAATAAGGCGATAGTGCACAAGCACAAGATATTGTTTGCGGGATTCATAGCACCTATGGGGGAGGAGCGTCTATCACAGAGGGTGACGTTTGGGGAGCTTGTTGAGGGTAAGGGCTACTCAGGGGGGCCAGACAAGAACTGGCTGGCTCATCTGAAGGCAGGGTATGTCGGTCTTTGGAATGAAATTCGAAGGGTGGCGAAAGGCTGACGCCCAGAAGGCCGGCAGATGGTTTTGACGAATAAAGGAGGGAGCCGAGTTGTTCATGCGGAAATGGTATGAGACGGAGAGACGCAAAGCTGCTGGGCGACGCGCAAAGGCTGCGGCAGCGCCATCCACCGTCGGCATTTCCAAGCGGCCGGGGGGGGGCGAATTGAAGCTACAGCATGGATGGCTAGAAAGATAAATAGTTGATATCAACTGCGTGGCAGTGTTTATTACTCTGGCAGATTTCGTTTATAGGTAGGGCGTTTGAACAAGAGGGAGCGGGGGGGGGGAGGAAGGTGGGAGGGGGGCGCGGAAACGAACTGGAGGTACGGCATGCATGACTAGAAATACAACGACGTGATAGCAGTTGCTTGGCAGTGTTTACTACTCTGGTGAGGAGTGTGGAAGGAGGAGGCTTTGCGGGGAGAGGAGTGGGGGGGGTGATTTGGGCTACAGCATAGATGGCTAGAAAGATAATGAGGTGATATCAACTGCGTGGTAGTGTTTATTATCCTGGCAGGTTTCGATTTTATGTGGGACGTTTGAACAAGAGGGAACGGGGGGAAAATAGAGGGGGGGAGTTGGGGGGTGGGGGAGGGCAAATGAATTGGAGCTACGGCGTGGATGACTAGGGAGACAATGAAGTGATATCAGCTGCCTGGTAGTGTTTTTTAATATGGCAGATTTTGATTTTAAGTCGGGCATTTGAACACGTTTGAACAAGAGGGATCGGTGGGGGACGGGAGGCGGGCGGGACAACTCAATATATGCGCGGAAACTAAAAACCCTTTTAGGGGACAAATTTGACGGAATGCGTCACTTTATTTTACTCGCCTGATATGTTTATTATTCTAGCAGATTTGATGTTAGGTGTGGCATACAACCCAATATTTAGGTGTGGATATATATGTGACGGTAGGTGTTGGTTCACTGCAAGGAAGAAGTGGAAAGACGGAAAAAACGAGAAATTTAACTTTTCGTGGTAAAATGGTGTCTGTAGAGGCGTGGAAGGGATTGTGGTTTTACAGACGATGTTTGGTCAATCGTCTCGAGACGAGAAAATGTAGGATAGCCCAGATAGCAGTGACAGAAGAGCTGTCGTGTTTACCAGATACGGCCGCCTGGGGCACAGGGGGGCGAGAGCGCGTAGCAACGTAGAATAGAAAGGAATCAAATAATGTTCCCATTAGAATTGATCGACGTTCAGCATAGAGGAGGCCAACTCGGGCGAGCCAGTCGGCGAAGCATGGTGACACTCAGTTGTCGAGAGACGAAAGCAGTGCAGTACACAGCAGAACGTTTGAAGCAGAGTCTGGGCAACCGCCGCGGCGGCAGGAAGAAAAACAAATTTACAGCAGTAATCTCGCTTAATCGTTCCACCGAAGAAGGCAGAGCCCGCATGCGTCACACCAGCAAGTCAAACCAACCCAGAAATCTAATTTTCCGGTAACCCAGTGCAAGAAAGTTTTGATCAGCAAGCTTTGTGTGAGCAGGAATGAATTTTGTCATATTTCGCAGACCGAACAGACATTGGTGGGGCGGAGCTCTCTCACCGAAGCACAGAATAGCAATCTTTGTGGGTACAGAGACGAAGGTTACCGTATTTCGCGAACCGACCAGTTATCGGCGGTGCGGAACTCTCACACGCCACAGCACAGAACAGAAGGCTTTACGTGAGCAGAGACGGAGGTTACCTTATTTCGCGAACCGACCAGTTATTGGTGGTGCGGAACTCTCACACCACAGCGCAGAACAGCAAGCTTTGTGTGTACAGAGACCAAGGTTACCTTATTTCGTGAACCGACCAGTTATCGGTGGTTCGGAACTCTCACACCATAGCGGCAGGCTTCGTGTGAGAAGAGACGAAGGTTACCATATTTCGCGAACCGGTCAGTTATTCGTGGTGCGGAACTCTCACACCACAGCGCAGAACAGCAAGCTTGGTGTGAGCCGAGACGAAGGTTACCATATTTCGCGAACCGGCCAGTTATCGGTGGTGCGGGACTCTCACACCACAGCACTGAACAGCAGGCTTTGTGTGAGCAGACACGAAGGTTACCTTATTTCGCGAACCGGCCAATTATCAGTGGTGCGGAACTCTCACACCACAGCACAGAACCGAAGGCTTTACGTGAGCAGAGACGAAGATTACCTTATTTCGTGAACCGACCATTTATCGGTGGTGCGGAACTCTCACACCACAGCGCAGAATAGCAAGCTTGGTGTGAGCCGAGACGAATGTTTCCTTATTTCGCGAATCGACCAGTTATCCGGTGCGAAAATCTCGCACCTCAGCACAGATAAGCAGGAGTATAGGGCCAGAATACCCTACTTCCGCGCGAGTCGGAAAAACATCGATCACGTAGAAGGCTCATACCTGAACGACTGTCCACCCGTGCAGTACAGCAGATACCCCACAGAATCAGTGGGCACGAAAATGAAGTACATGCCCAGATCAGAGCAGACAGAAGGGCCGCGAAGGCAAGGACAACTAGAGCCGCCTGTACAACAGCCTGTGTATAGCACGTTGGTACCAGTCGACGCGCGGGAGAGTGACGGGTCAGCTCACTCACGACTTCCCTATGGGGAGACGCGCCGTCGAAAAAACAGAGAACGCATGGTACAGCAGTGGCACGTTCAAAACGACAGACTTGGACAAGAAGGCCTCAACTCACAAGAACGAGAAGAACTGCTGTGCAAGCTAGCAAACACTTGCACAGCCATGATCCGAGAAAAACAAGGAGTCGTGGGAGACATAGCTAGACTGATAGGAGGGTCCTCTGTAGCACCACCGATAGACCCTGTACACATTATTTCGGAGATTTAAAAGGGTTCGGGGCAGGTCATGATAGTCCCAGTAGGGGTGCCGGTGAACGCTGTAGCGTCCGAAGCAGACCTCGAGCGCGGGTTAGAGTACGAAACCCACAGCAGTGTCACCGAGAACTTGCGTGCAATTTGGGCAAAATCGGCCAAGACGCCAAGCGCCAAAAAACGCTTAGTGATAGAGAAATCATCGGCGAACGACATCCACTCCGCTAGCGGCGGTCGTGACACACGAGGTTCGGATAATCAATGATATTTCGTTCGATATGCAAAGCAGAGAGAAGAAAGGATGCCTAAACGGAGACACTGACCAAGACACGTCCCCCAATGCCTGTGCTCTTGAAGCACTACCCGAGTTTTTAGACGAACTCGTTACCTTGAGAAGGAAATTCCCACAAATTAAAAGAGGACACTGATGAGCAAGGCCGATGTATCAGAGGCTTTTCGGAACGTGCGAGTAGACCCGGATAAAGCCCACAACGTTTGCTAAACAGTAGGAGAATTAGTAGAAACTGATTTTCGTTTGACTTTGGTATGGCCGGGATCGCCGGGGTTCTGGGGCGATTCAGCTCAGTTGTTAGACGAAGGAAACTAAATGATGGCTCACTTAAAGGCGGTGGAACGTTGAGAAGACGGAAAACCAACACCAATACCGCCGGTCGCAAACGTCAGAGCTCACAGTGGGGGGGGGAAGGTCAACCCAATCTTCACGTCCGTGTACGTAGACGATTACCTACAAGTCAGGGTACAGCACTCTTACGACGACACTACAGCCTTTGTTGTGCCGGCCTTGATTGCGCAAGCCTCTCTAGGTTCGGATCACGTGCGTCTGTTCGGCTCGGGATAGGTGAGAGTAACGCCCATTGTAGCACCCAAGAAAAGCGTGGACTTGGACACCACGATAGACGTACTAAACTTCACTACCAGCTGCCACACCATGATATTTTCGGTCCGCGCGAAAATATTGAAGCGATGAATATATTGCTGTTCGTGCAATATCCCAAGAGCAGGAGGGAAGCGGCGGCGAGGTACATGCTTAGCATGGCCGGCAAGTGGTGGAACCTCACGTACGTAGTTCGGGTTGGTGGGTACTTCGTGTGGACGTTGATGCGGCTGACCGGGCTTCACAACTCAGGAGGTTGCAAAAAAACAGAACCGTACGGTAGGACTCGGTAGAGAGTTTCACGATGACCATCTCTTCTGGAAGTGGACAATCAATCACGAACTACTGCACGAAGGTGAGGCGCTTAGCGTCCCATGCTACCCGGCGATACAATGACCCACAAACAGGCACTGCCTGTCCGACGCCAGTCACAAGGTAGTGGGCGGTTTTTGTGTCGAGAGGAGGGCATCTTGGAGATACGACGTGCCAAAAGAACTGACCGCAGAGCTAAAGAGAAGAGCCGATCGACGAGAGACCTGTAGTACTTGTAGTAGTATCACGATCAACCTGTTAGAGTTACTGGGCATGATCGTGACCGCGTGGGTCATGCTTGAACTGGTAGGAGACGGGGCGGACGAAAAAGGGTGATCACATTCTGATGCGCGGTGACAACACGGCAGCAGTATCTTTGTTCTCTCGATGCGGGGGAGGAGGGACAAACAAGCATGCTTACTCGCAAGAATACTCGGACGTGTTGAAACACAGTGCAAAACACATTCCCCGCGTGCGTAACACACTAGCTGATAGTATTTTCCGGCGGCCTCGTGTGATTCTGGCCGACAAAGTCAGAGAGCTCACCAAATCTGACGATTGGTCGGAACAAAACGTTGAAACGAGGAGTAAGGAGATTTCCGACATCGTACTACAGACAAAGAACATTCTCAGTGAGCATGACGACTGCCCATGGGACATAATGAGCGCACAACCCGGCTGATTCGCGTGCGTGAGGTAGTATGTCCCTCGATCAACACACGGTATGTACTTCTATTGTGTCAACTGTTCGCTTCTATTGCGTCTATTGTTCGTACGCGTCCCTGCAGGAGCAGGCGACGATAAGGAAGGACACAAGAACGAGGTAGCGCGATTAGTTGAAACGCTCGCGCTCGGTTCAGTCGGGAGGAGTACGAAGAAAAACTATCTAGCGAATTAGAGCGCCTGGGTAAAAGAGAGACAGGCGCAGGGGAAAGAACCGTGGTTGCACACGCTCGCTGACCCCAAGGAAGTGTTGTATGGTCTGCTCCTGTTCATGGCGTCTCGATGTTTCGTGCATAATGATCGGCAGTCTACTGTTACACGATGCTTAGCCGCAATCAGCTTCTTCCACAAAATGCTCGCAGGATGAATAAGAGTTGCAAATGTCGCATTGCATGATAGCACCCCTGGGAAAGGGGAAAGACCGGGCGCACGGCATGTAAAAAATATCGCACAGGTTAGATTACCGCTGTCGTGGTCACTGTTATCACAAGGCCGACAGGCATTGGTAAGTACGAAAGACAGTGAGCGTGTCATGTGGTTGGGACTCGCGGTGTCATACTTTATGTTGTGCAGGGCGTCAGAGCTGTGGGAATATCTGGATGGCAAAGTTCACCCCGAGTTTTATTTGACGCGAGAGTGCCTAGTGTTTTCGCACGAAGGAGTAAAAATTGAGTTCGGGAACAGATCGACCGCCACGGCAGTGCAGAGAAGATTTGTGGGGTTGAAGTGCGATATAAAAAGAGTAGGGTGCACGATGACGTGTACGCGGTTGTCCTACGCGAGGGAGATGGGGGGAGTGTTGATGGGGGCCTTCGAAGGTCTGCTGGAATTGCTCGACGTGCATCACCAGCTCCCAGGGGAGGCGCCGCTGACAGTCCGGGCCACGTCGCGTGGTTGGTAATTTTTCAATAGGGCGGGAGCGGTGACCACGTTGCGGTTAATGGTATTACCGAGATCCATTGTTAGCAGCTGATGAATTATCAAGCAACAAAGGTGGCAAAAAAGCACCCGGTTTGATGAAAAAGTGCTTGGATGCAGTATATTTCGTTGGCTGATATTGCCAAGTATACAGAGTCTCGATCGAACATAGTGGTAACGCAGGAGAGCTCGCCTATAAAGAAGCAATGCTTCCCTTTTTTGTGAAATTTCATCCTGATAACAATGGATCTCCGAAATAGGATGCAGCGGTAGCGACTCCATGCAGTTTGCGCTTTACTCGGGAAGAATCGGGGGGCACCCAGTTAGCGGCGCAAGGTAATTCGGAGTTGCAAATCCAGCGCGAAGGAAATGGAAATCTAGGACTTTATGATATACGTAAGGGAAGCAGGGAAAGGGGCTGAAGCGCTTTCTGCAACCCTCGCACAAACAAAATAGGTTTTAGAAGTACGGTTAGCTCAGGTCGCCTTATGGTGTGAGAGGTAGATAGCCCCGCAGAAAAAGGGAGCGGGGCTATCAGAATCCGGGTTGGCCTGATCCATGAAAACATTGGAGGGGTTTCATCAAGAGGTAGATGGGGTGTTTGAGACGCCACCGTCACGTGGTCGGGGGCCGGGTATAACATACTTGTAGTTTATTGTTATTTTGTACAACAGGGAAGAGGTCTACACGTGAAAACTTTATCCAAAATTTTTGAGCCATAGCGAAATGTAACTTTACGTAGTAAAGTGGTGTTTGTGGAGGCGTGGGAGGAATTTTGGTTTTACAGACGATTTTATTTCGATCGTCGCGAAACGAAAAACGTAGGATAGCCCTGAGAGCAGCGACAGAAGAGCTGTCGCGCTTACCAGAGACGGCCGCCTGGGGCACAGGGGAGCGAGAGCGCGTAGCACCGTAGGATTGAAAGAAGCCAAGTAGTGTGCCCATTCGACATGATCGACTTTCCCACCCGCCCTCCCTGTCTGAAATACTAAGCTAGAGTGTACCGAGTATGGAGAGAGCGCATCGAAAGAAACTAGACCATACAAAAAAATGAAGAAAGAAGAGAAGAAGAAGAAGAAGAAGAAGAAGAAGAAGAAGAGGAAGAAGAAGAAGAAGAAGAAGAAGAAGAAGAAGAAGAAGAAGAAGAAGAAGAAGAAGAAGAAGAAGAAGAAGAAGAAGAAGAAGAAGAAGAAGAAGAAGAAGAAGAAGAAGAAGAAGAAGAAGAAGAAGAAGAAGAAGAAGAAGAAGAAGACGGCCAAGTTGTTAATATCTCATGTGACACTATCGTATATTCAGCTAATAATAGACGGCCTATACAAAATCATACCACCAGCGTACGCTATAAAGGGTGTACAAGGGCGCTTTGCTGGCTGACCTAGGAAGCGCCGCCAAACGAAGCTTAAGACACCCACCTTTACCGGTACCCCATGTACAGCAAACATCCGTTTTTCGACGCCAATGACTCGTCAAGCCACGTCAAAACGATACATACAAGCACTTTGGACATTTCGCCATATCTCTCAATCACAATAAATACATGGCACACCAGAAATAAACTGAAGGCGAAGACCAACACAATCATCGGGGGGCGGGAGATTTGTGTGTCTAGATAGATTACGAAATGCGATGTATGCGGTGACCCGCAATTCCTTCTATTTTACACTTATATGATACGGACGGAAGCTTGTGACTTGTCAGTGTTTGAAATTCACGTATTATCGTGTATTTTGCAATATGTATCTCTTCTAATTAGCGATGTCAGAAAGTAATGGAAACTAAATTGCTGTACCTGTCGATTGAAATATTCTATCTTTCGATCCATGTACCATAACACATTATGAAGCTTTGACACGTTGTGTACCACACCTAAAGATTGTGTTGCATACCACATCTAACATCAAATCTTCTACAATAATAAACAACACCTGGCAGGTGAAATAAAGGGATGTCTTTTCGCTACAACCGTCCGATTTGTCCCATGTAACCCGTTTAGAGCCCCCGAACCCCTCCCCATACTAAATCCAAGCAGTTTCGTCCCCAAAAACGGGTTTCCAGTTGTGAAGTGGTTAAGGATTTATAGTTTCCGTGCACATACTGAAGTGCCCCCCCCGCCCCTCCCCCCCCCCGATCCTTCTTGTTCAAACGCCCCACTTAAAATCAAAATCTGCCAGAGTAGTAAAACACTACCAGCCAGCTTGTGTCACCTCATAATCTTTCTGGCCATCTATGCCGTAGCTCCAATTTATTTGCGCCGCCCCCGCCCCCCCCCGCCCCCTTTTTTTTTCCCCTGCCCTTTTGTTCAAACGCCCCACCTACAATCGAAATCGGCCAGAGTAATAAACACGTCTACGCAATCGATATCACGTCATTCTCTCTCTAGCCATCTATGAGTTCGCTTTCATTCCCCCCCCCCTCCTCCAACGCCTCCTCCTTGCCCACCACCCGCACGATCGCCTAGACCTAGCACGACACGTCTTGCAAGCCCCTACATATATGCGTAATACACGCGATCGGAGTATCACACGCAAGCTTGAAAATATGAGTTTCGGCCAAATCTTCGATATCATAGCTGGAGTGTATTTTTGTATTGTATGTGACCTAAACCTCTAGAAAACCCTTCCCTCCCCCCCCCCCCCGCCCCCCGAAACCCCTCCCCCGCCCTTTTTGTTTTTGCGCTGCCTCTTGCTACGCCCCACCTAACATCGAAGTTTTCCAGAGTAATAAACACTTCCACGCACTAGATACCACCTCATTATCTTTCTAGAGCCATCCATGCCGTTGCTGCAATTAATTTCCCCCCCGCCCCCCCCTTAACACCCCCTCCTTCCCCACCACCCGAACAATCGCCTAGACCTAGCACAACGCGTATATCAAACCCCTACATCCATGCGACCTAATGCTGTTTTGAAATAAACTTTCGCCCCCCCTCCCCCCCCCCCCCCCCCACCCCGACCCCCTCCAACTCCCCGCACTCTCCTCACTGGTTGTACGACTTACAGGATTCACATGATAAACTGGTGCATTCTTTCTAAAACCGTCACATTTTTATACCCTTTAATGATTTATAGTTTCCACGCACAGATTAAGCTGCCCCGCCCGTCCCACCCCCCTGGTGCATTCTTTCCAAGATCGTCTATTTATCACCGTAAAGGATTTATACTTTCCACGGACAGATTGAGCTGCTCCGCCCGTCCCCCGCCCCCCCTCCTCCCCGATATCTCTTGATCAAACCCAGGCCCCCACGTCCTTCAAAACTCCGCCCTCTCCTCACCGGATATGCGACTTACAGGATACACTCGATAAACTGATACATTTCCTTCCACAGCTGTCAGATTGTGTCCCCCTCAAGAACGGGTTTTATATTTTTCGCGCACAGACTGTCTAACATCACCCTGTTGAACCTGATAGCTAGACTGCAGTAGTTGCAAGGGGAGTCGCCGACCTGTATCCTTAATGAGGACACACAACCTGCAATACGCGGGATCGGAATATCACACAGCTTGCAAAGCTGAGTTTCGACAAAATATCCGAGGCTGGAGAGTATATTTATTTTAATAATAATGTTTCTTCAGACCACTTCATCCAGCAGGCAGTTAGATAGATAGGTCTACTGTAGTAGTTAGTTGTGTCCAACCTCAAAATACGACAATTTAGAAGGACAAAATATATATGAGTGATTTACACCGACTTTCAACTTTTATATCGGATCATCCCAACAACTACTGAGAGTGCACAAACAGTTAGTTTCAAGCTCTTCGGAAAACAGACCTTGATTATATTGCGCTCGTCACATTTTTGTCCTATCTGCGCATGCAATTGAGTAAAATCGACACACGGTATGTACGAAAATACGTGAGAGTGTGGTGAGCTAAATTAACGACATTTTACAAATACCTGGTCCTGGTCCTGGTCCTGGTCCTGGTCCTGGTCCTGGTCCTGGTCCTGGTCCTGGTCCTGGTCTTGGTCCTGGTCCTGGTCTTGGTCTTGGTCCTGGTCCTGGTCGTATTGGCGTGGTCGTGGTGGCGTGGTCGTTGTCGTTGCCGTTGTCGTTGTCGTTGTCGTTGTCGTTGTCGATGTCGTTGTCGTTGTCGTTGACGTTGTCGTTGTCGTTGTCGTTGTCGTTGCCGTTGCCGTTGTCGTTGTCGTTGTCGTGGTCGTGGTCGTTGCCGTTGCCGTTGCCGTTGTTGTTGTTGTTGATGATGATGATGTTGTTTTTGCTGTTGTTGTTGTCTCACATTAACTCTTGTCAAAAATCTAGAGTCCGTGGTCACACGAAGGTGCTGGAGTCCGGGAATGTCCCAAAAATCGAATGAAACAAAACCTTCGTCCGGGATATACTACGCTTTTCCGCCTAAAACGCACGATACGATTGGAGCGCACAAGTGAAATGGTCCAAGGTGCAAACTGAACTCTCACGGCCGCGGGTATCCACTCAACTACAGTTCGTTATTGTTGTTCTCACACTAAATCGCATAATCAAGGCCGTGGTCACACGACAGGCTCCAGTCACTCTGGACCTGAGGAATACCGCAGGGAAAAAACACAAACATATTAAAGGTGGTACATGCATATATCACAGATGACGCAATTCATGCCTCCACCAGAAACATATAAAAGAGAAATCGGGAGTCAGTCTACGATGTGCCAGGTCCATACTGGTGCATACGTCGCACTACTCGCGCCTGGAAAAACCCGTCTATACCGCTTGCCGACCAAGAAAGACTACCATGTGTATATTGCACGTAGCACCTATCACTACGCATACCGGTACGCACGAAAGACGCAAGTCCATTGGGAAAATGAAACCAACCAAAAGAAAATACGATGAAAGAAAACATAACAAAAAACCAAAAAAACAAAAAAGGAAGAAAATGAAAAAAAAGACAAGAAAAGCAACAAAAGACAATACAAGAAGAGGAAGCAAGGAAAGGAAAAGGGAAAAAACTGTCGTACTAGCAGACCCTAGGAACTGACTTAAGATGGCATTGGGCGCATAGAGGGTATCGAGTGCACCATCAATGGCACTTTACTGGGGAGAGAACGAACGCAACATGGCGAAGAAGTCAGGGCGGTCTTACGACATCCTGTGGCGGTCATTAGATATTGGTTCATGTGTTGGTTTATGCCTGCGCACAAGTCTGATGTATGATGTGTATGACTGCATGGAATCTACGGAGATGGTAGAGTAGAACTATGGATATGATTGGCGGTCCCAATCTTCGATATGTTCGAGTAGAGCCCCCTTTGGCGCAGTGTACTAGTGCTACTGTGACATTGCGTTGTCGAATGCATTACGATGCATTATCTCTGTGTCGTAGCTTGTGACCACAGAGCTGATCTTTCTAGGGTGAAGAATCAGTACGGACACTGGGTGTGCTGGATGTCGACGAGTAGAAGAACGGTTTAATGTGAAGAACACACACACACTGTTGTTACTCTGTCTACTATTTGGTTTTCTTCGGGTGTGCATGTTCAGAGTGGCCTCCGGGACTCCGGTACTAACTGTAATATATATTCCATTTTGCTATCTTCTCCTCCGCCTGATGGTCCCTCGTCGGGTACCGAGAGCAATATCCCCGTAGGCCACCCCACGTCGGGCATACAGATTGTCGATTATGCTAGCATGATCGTACGACAAGACGACTTGTGCCTCTTGACGTAGAGTGTTCTGAAGAGCTAGGGCCGAACATGATTGTCGACTGCAGCGGCTTTTGCAGAGGCTACAGTCGAAATGGAGGGGAGCCAATTTGCTGGGACGGTTACGCAGTCTCCGAAGACCACAAGGTCGAAACCCAACGCTTGGCTGACAAGCGAATGGCTTGGTTTGGTGCATTGCATATACAGGATCTTGCCTAGACAATCTTCCGTGGAGAAGAGCCAGTCGAGGAATGGACAGACGCCCAAGGGAACGCTGCATTCCCGACGCCTCAAGAATTCCTAGAGGGAATTCTCCTGGAGATCGTCGGCCAGTTGAAATGGCAAAGAAGGCATGGATCTCATGAGCAGCAGCAAGAGCTATATAAAACAATTGCTTCAGTAATAACGGCGTGGACTTTGGAGGAAAAACGACCGGAGGAAAAACGATCGGAGGAAATAATCGCAAACCAACCCAAGTCGGGAAAGTTGGACGAGGACGCTGAAGAGGCAGAGCAAGAAACGCCATCGCAACCGCCCGAGCCGCTACCGCCGCAGCAGTCGCTGGCAGCGAAGCCGCTGGCCCTCTTGTCGCCACCGGAAGAAGTTGGCGGAGATGAGCACGAAGGGGTAATCGTATGTGAGAAAATGGTGGTTGAGGTTGGAGGAGTGATGGCGTGCGATGGGGCAAAAGGGATGATGGAGTCTATGCAGATGGACAAGGAGAAAGAGCTGCTTCGGCAGCAGCCGCACCAGCAGCAGCCACAACTACCTGGTGCTGCCGCCCCAAACCCATGGCCATTGCCACATGCACCGTAACCGTCGCAGCAGTCGGCAGAAGCGCAGCAGCTTCCGCTGCTGTGGCCACCGCGGGAAGTTGGCGGAGATGAGCACCAAGGGGTGATGGTATCTGAGAACATGGTTGAGATTGGAGGAGTGGTGGCGTGTGATCGGGGAAAAGGGATGATGGAGATGGACAAGAAGGAAGAGCTGCTTCAGCAGCAGCCGAACCAGCAGCAGCCACAGCTACCTGGTGCTGCTGACCCAGGCCCGTGGCTACCCCCAATGGCAGCAGGTCTTGCTGATGAGAGCAACAGCGATTGGGAGATCGCAAGCAATGATTTTCAGGTTTTTGTTTGGGGAGGCGGAGCAACAGCAGGGTCGTTTGCGTTTGGAAAATGCAAACAGAACGGAGGACAGAGCGATCGCGAGCAGGAGAGCGATTGGAATTGAGAAGGCATTGGTACTGGTTGGTCCTTCAGTATCTTCGGGGGTTGGGGGCACGAGACGCCTGGTCGGCGCTTTACCCGTCCGCGGCGAACACGTGTACGCGAAAAGAGGTGACCCCACTACTACCGGGTGTCGAGATCGAAAGGCATGTAATATTTTCATATTATTTTCAAGTACCCAAGAAATAGTAGTCGCATCAAAACATGGCTTGTTCGTCGAATGATGATACACTGCAACTGGTATCATTAGCGGTTCATCGCGATTACGATATTTTTGGTTGGTATAGCGCTCGCTCGAGGTACGAAGGGTCAGTCGAATGATGCCATACTACAACTGGTATACTTAGCGGTTGATACTCTCCGTATCAATCGCAACTACGAACTGAAATGCTGGATTTTTTTTTAAGGATGAGCGATTGCTGTTCATAGTACTGCACTGATGCTTGTCGGGGAATGATACACAGCGCTTGCCCGTGAAAGCCGAATTTTCTGTCGTTTACGATATGAGTTGGCACTTTGATTCATTGTCATTCAACCATTTTGGAAACTCTCAGTTCCAAAGAGGAAAGAGTCAAGGAAAAATGGTTACTGCCGAAAGCATGACCTTTGATCCTGGTCGTCGGGAAATATCATGGTATTGTTTGGTGTATTAGCGGTCTATACTATTTTTTTTTTTTTTTTTTTTTTCTTTCCCCTTCTTATCCTTATGAAGGGAGTCTTGCATGGTGGGTAGGTGACGAGCCTGTTTTATTTGGCCCTCCCAGTCTTCCTTCTTTTTCTTGTTTCTTTTTTCCGGGGCATTTTTTCCCTTTCTTTCCCCCTTGCATGTCCATTTTGGCTCATGCTCGGGGTATGTTTCTATCTCCCGTGCTTTGGCTCCCCTTTTTATTTATTTATTTATTTATTTTGTCTTGGTTTCTTTCGTTGTTTCTCCCTTTTACAAGGTATTTTGGTTTAATGAGAAGAACACAAAGGGGGGAGGGGGGGAAACAGGAGGAGTAGAAGGAAAGCCGTCCAAGGAAATGGGCAACAGGAGGAATAGAAGGGAGACCGCGGTGGACGAAGGCAGGAAGGAGATGGCAGACACGGTAGCAAGGTACCAGGCCGACTAGTAGGTACATAGCACTTTTCGTCTTTTTCTGGGGTATTTTTTTCCCCTTTGTTCCCTCCTTGCGTGTCCAGGTTTTTGGCTCGTGTTCGGATTATCTTATTTTGGTTTTACTTTACTTTATTTTATTTCATTTTATTATGTTTCTTTTCCGAGCTTTGGCTCTCCTTTCCGGTTGGGTTGTTTCTTCGATTTCCCCTTCGTTTTGTTTGTTTCATTTTTTGTTTCATTTTTATCTTTGTTTTTATTTGTTTTTTGTTTTTGTTTTTGTTTTTTGTTTTTGTTTTTGTTTTTGTTTATTTCGTATTTCTCTCTTCCAATGTATTTCTGTTGCTGACGTATGTATGTTGTGCCTGTCGTACCCAGTACTAGGGCATGACATTGCGTTGTCGAATGCATTACGATGCATTATCTCTGTGTCGTGGCTTGTGACCACAGAGCTGATCTTTCTAGGGTGAAGAATCAGTACGGACACTGGGTGTGCTGGATGTCGACGAGTAGAAGAACGGTTTAATGTGAAGAACACACACACACACTATTGATGGATGGTACCTGGTACGTGGTCGTGGTGGTGAATATTTTTTTTGGTTGGCCGGGAAAAGTTTGCATTTAATATGATACACCTGGTATGCATCTGTGCTTCATTTTGTTGCAACAACAACAAAAAGTGATGGATAAGGTGGTTGTGTTTTGAACACACAACTGAATTTTCAACCCTGCCTGGTGTTATACCTTCATTAATACAGCACCTACCTGTGGTACCAGGTATGAGAATCGTAGTTATTTATAATTGACGTTTTTTTTTCAATAGATAGAGTGGATGATAGGATTGTGTTCACCCCCCCAATGCCGTACAAAACCGAGTGATCAGGGGGGAAGGTTAGATAGATAAGGCTTATACTATCCACACGTGATCACACGTCATGTACGAACGAACGCACAGCAGTAGTGTACGAGCAAAATATTTGCTGTTTTCAGGAGTGTTTGACAAGGAAATTTGAGATTTTTATCTTTGAGCTGGTGGGGCGGAAAGAGATATCGATCGTCCACGTGACATATTCTTTTCAGCTCGCGGAGACGTCACCACCGCCGTAGTCTTGCGATGAACTCCTGGTGACATGAATTGGAGGCCGAGCTGGCAGGATGCTTGATTGGTTTGAACATGGAGATTAGGTAGGTATGATGAATCTTGGCTTCCATAGTTGGTTGAAAGAGCGCGTGTCCTAATCAAAGTGTCCTGTAATACCAACGCGTGTTGAGAGCTTGGTATGGACTAAAACCAGAACGGAACTGGATGGACAAAATGTGGCTAGACTCCGGAGTGGGGGACTTAGGCTCCGGAGTGGGGGACTTTGACTCCGGAGTCGGGGAGTTATATCTTAGCTCGTATTTGGGGTGATGAAATAATAGTTGGAGGCGATGCTCTTACATTATTTTTATTTGGATTTGAGAATGGCATTTTCGAGTTTGCATTTATTTAATCAAGGATCAAATGAGCATTATCAGAACAGCTGTCACGAGCACGAGGGATGGATGTAGGATTCACCATGTGATCGTATCAACGTCCGAGAACCAAGCTCGGGCTTGCGTTGATACTTATTGTTATACCATTTTTAATTTTGCCTGGGGCATGTTAACAACGGGAGTATCTATATTACCACCAGAATTTTGCTTGATCGGAGGTTTGGAAGCATATTAATTTGAGGGAACAGTATTTATTGGTGTTTTCGAGTAGTGGAAGACGAAGTTTGATACCTGGTATTTATATCTCGATTTCAGTATTGAATTTACTGGATCGAAAGGTTGGGAGTATTATAATTGGAGGGAAAACAAAGGTGGTTTCGTGGAAATGTTAGGCTTGATTTCTTGAACCACATTCGAGAGTTTTTCTTTCTGGTCAAGATTACACGGATTAACCCTACTGCACTCTTGATCGCCCATATTTTTATATCGATTTCCGGTACGATTACTGCGATTCAATTCCGCCAGCTTCGGTGTTGGATATCAACATTAAATTTTGGAGCAGAGGCAGTATTGGTTTGAAATTGAACTAGGATACTGGAGGCATGTACCTTGTTTTGAATAGGCAGGTGCCCTTTGGATGAACGTAATCATAACGTGCACACAGGCAGGGGGAATGTTGGTTTATGTGTTGGTTTGGGCCCGCGCACAGGTCTGACGTATGATGTGTATGACTGCATGGAATCTACGGAGATGGTAGAGTAGAACTATTGATATGATTGGCGGTCCCAATCTTCCATACGTTCGAGTAGAGCCCCCTTTGGTGCAGTGTACTAGTGCTACTGTTGTTACTCTGTCTACTTTTTGGTTTTCTTCGGGTGTGCATGTTCATAGTGGCCTCCGGGACTCCGGTACTGTAATATATATTCCATCTTGCTATCTTCTCCTCCGCCTGATGGTCCCTCGTCGGGTACCGAGAGCAATATCCCCGTGGGCCACCCTACGTCGGGCATACAGATTGTCGAATATTGGAAGACCCTCAACTTTCAAGATGATGATGGCCAGACCCAGAATTTAGTCTCTTGGGCAGGACGCCCCCCCTCCCCCCCCCCCCTCCCCCCCGCCCGCCCCCTCCCCCCCTCCCCCGTCACCCCCTCCCCTCTCCACGCCGCCTCTTTCCCCACCACCCGTACCATCGCCCATACCTAGAACCACGCGATTAGCCAACCTCCACATCTATGCGACATAAAGGTGTTGGAAATCCCCTCCCCCTCAACCCCTTCGAACACTCCGCCATCTCCTCACTGGTTGTACAACTTACAGGATATAAAGGATGAACTGATGCATTTTCTTTCCACAACCGTCAGATTTATTCCCTTGAAGGATTTACAGTTTCCGCGAACCAGAATGAATTGCCCCCCCTCCCCCCCCTCTCCCCCGCTCCCTCTAGTTCAAACCCAGGCCCCCGCGCCCTTAAAAACTCCGCCCTCCCCTCACCGGTTATACGACTTACAGAATACACTTGACAAACTGATGCATTTCCTTCCACAACTAGCTGTCAGATTTTGTCCCCCTCAGAAACGGGTTTTATAGTTTCCGCGCACAGACTGCCTAACATCACCCTGTTGACCCTGATAGCTACACTGCACTGTAGTTGCGAGGGGAGTGGCCGACCTATATCCTTCAAGAGGACACACAACCCGTAATACGCGCGATCGGAGTATCACACACAGCTTGCAAGGATAAGTTTCGACAACTCATCGATTTCGCCGCTGGAGTGTATTTGTATCTTTATAACATATATATGCCTGTGCCCAAGAACCACTCCCCCCCGACAAAACCCGCAATTTGTTTAGGCATATGTTTCAAATATGGTGCAAAAATAAAAATACATTCCAGCTGTGAGATCGAATATCTTGTTGATACCTATCTTGTTGCAAGCTGTGTGTGCTACTCTGATCGCTTGTATATCGGGGTGTAATATAGTATAAAAATTAAAATGCACTCCAGCTGTGAGATCGAAGAATTTTTCGAAACTCATATTATTTGCAAGCTGTGTGTGATACTCCGATCGCGCGTATTACGGGTTGTGTGTCCTCATTAAGGATATAGGTCGGCGACTCCCCTTAAAACTACAATGTAGCTTGTACCAGGGTCAAAAGGACGATGTTTGTCAATCTGTGCGCGTAAACTTTAAAAGCCGTTTTTGAGAGGGACAAGATCTGACAGCTGTGGAAGGAAATGCATCATCAGTTTATCAAGTGTATGTTGTAAGTCGTACAACCAGTGAGGAGAGGGCGGAATGTTCGAAGGGTTGGGGGGGAGGGGGGAGGGAGGGGGGTTTCAACAGCTTTAGGTCGCATAGATGCAGGGGCTTGCTATATACGTGGTGCTGGGTCCAGGCGATGGTTCGGGTGGTGGGGAAGTAGGGGGCGTTTAGCGCGGCGGGGGGCGGGGGGGGGGGGCGGGGGGGTTGGAGCTACGGCACGGATGGCCAGAAGTATAGAGATGACATCAGCTTCCTGGTAGTTTTTTCTTACTCTGGCATATTTTGAGTTTAGGTGGGATTTTGAACAAGAGGGAGCCGGGGGGAAGAAATAAAAGAGGGTGGGGCGGGGGGCGGGAAGGACGGGGCAGGGGGTGGGGGGGGCGGGCGGGGGGGGGGGGAATTGGAACTACGGCATGGATGGTTAAAAAGAAAATGAGGTGATATCAGCTGCCTGGTAGTGTTTCTTACTCTGCCTGGCAGAATTTGTTTTTGGGTGGGGCGTTTTAACAAGAGGGATCGGTGGGGGGGGGGGGCGAGGCAACTTCTTGTGTGCGCGGAAACTGTAAGTCCTTCAAGGGGACAAACCTAACGATTGTATAGTAGTAGAAATAATGCATCAGTTTATATCACCTGCCTGGTATTGTATATTGTTCCAGCAGATTTGATGTTAGGTGTGGTATAGACACGTTTTTTAAGTGTGTATACAATGTGTTACAGCGTCGTGGTGTGTTACTGTACATGGATCGCAAGAAAGAACATTTCAACCGATAGGTGTAACGATGTAGTTACCATGATTTTACCGTGCCGATATGGGGCTCTGACGTCGCTGGTTGTAAGACAGAGATACATAATGCAAAATGCAACGAGCGAGGTGATGTGGCCATGCAATGTCACCACCATTGGGTACGAGGGGAAGAAGTGCAAGTTGTCAGTGTTGGTTACACCTATCGATTGACATGATTTTTCCGTGCCGATGTAGAGCTCTGAGGTGGTCAACTATAAGAAAGAGATACATATTGCAAAATACAACAGGCGAGGTGATGTGGTCATGCATTGTCACCACCATTGAGCACTCGAGGGGGGGAAGTAAGTGCGAATCGTCAGTGTTTTGAAAGGAACGCTTGGTGTACCCGCGCTCAGTTACGTTACTTCGTAAGGCATACTTCGTTTGGCATAAGTTCGGAGGCGCATGATCTGCAGACGGCATGTACGAAATACCCTACGTAATAGGTTGGTGGTGTGGTCTACCGCAATTTTTTACATACTAGACTATGTTTGCCTGTACTTCCTTTTCGCATTATTACTTGATAGTGTACGATTTTACGCCCATTATTCTCACCGTGCCGATTTGGGGCTCTGGTGCTGCCAGTTTTAAAACAGATATTGCACATGTTACAAATACAACGAGGGAGATTATGTGATCATGCAATGTCACCACCATTAACCGCGAGGGGGAGAAGGGCAAATCGTCAGGGTGTTGTGAACGAAAAGCTTAAGTTGCCTGTGCTCAATTACGTTACTTCGTTAGGTATATGTTACTTCGTTTGGCAGAGGTTGTCAGGCAAAAATGCGAACGGCACGAAATATGCCCCGCGTAATACGTTGGTAGCGTGGTCTACGGCAATTTCAACATATCTGCCTGTACTTCTTTCGCACCTTATTATTATCCTTTTATTATCTAATGTGAGATTACACGCTCTGTATATTTCCCCTATATCGTCGAATATTTTGTGGTCGTGTAGATGCCGCGTCCACGTCTGGTGCTCGTGTTTAGTCAGTTGTGCTCACGAAAACATGCCCTAGCGTGTAGTGGATGATCGCGGAGTGGTGTTTCTTTCCTATACATCAAACCAGCAGTATCTTTGTGCCTGTTCTTCTTCCGGTACAGTGGGGGTCGAAACAATGCAATCACCTCCCGCGGCGGGCGGTGGTTCCATCCCGTCGCGAATAGGACGGTTAGAGTGTCGCTCGCTGGCTGCTGCGCCGGCCCTTAAACCGCATTTGCAACAACGGTGAAGAAGAATAAGGCATCTCAGGGTATGCTGTTTCCTGGTGCTTCTTGATTGGGCGGGTGGGTGGTGACTTTGGTCGAGATCCAGCTTCGATCTGTTCTTGTTGGGGAAGCTTGGGCTAAAAAGACGTAAACTCCGGAGGAGCGGCCAGTCGACGATCATGACTATTATATGTCACAGGGTGACGTCACTTCTGGGATCGTTCCCAGCTCTGTTCCGGAATATCCAGGTTGTTGTTGTTGTTGTTGTTGTTGTTGTTGTTGTTCTCACATAATCTCGCATAATCAAGTCCGTGTTCCCAGGACAGGCTCCAGTCATTCTGGGGCTGAGGAATACCCTAAGGAAAAAGTACAAACAACCCAAGGTGGTACACGCATATATCACAGCTAACGCAATCCATGCCTCCACCAAAAATATATAAAAGTGAATCGGGAGTGTCTACGATGTGCCAGGTCTATACCGGTGCATACGTCTCGTTACTCGCGCCTGTAAAAACCGTCTATTGTTAAATTAAAGGAGGGGGACACAGAGTGCCCCCTGCAGGTCTGCCAATTGAGCAGGTCCTCGGATAGTACTCACTTTAGTTCCTTCGTAGAGATATAGCTTTATTCGTTTCCACCGTCCTGCTCGTCGACGCCACATGTTAAATTAAAGGAGGGGGACACAGAGTGCTCCCTGCAGGTCTGCCAATTGAGCAGGTCCTCGGAGAGTACTCACTTTCGTTCCTTCGTAGAGATATAGCTTTATTCGTTTCCACCAGAGCCCGGGATAGCTTCTGAGATCGGAGGCACGTGCCTCCAATCTACTTCCTAACTTTCCCAAATACAAAACGCCAACCGTATCATACGAAATCCATCCAAATGATCTCAAATTCTGATACTTCCAGGCCTTTCGAGGCCGTATCTTAACACTATACCGCTTGCCACCCAAGAAAGACTACCACGTACGTGTATATTACACGTACTATCTATCACTGCGCATACGCACGACAGATGCAAGTCAATTGGAAAAAAAGAACAAAGAACAAACAAGAAGAGAAAGGAAAGGAAAGAAAAGAGAAAAAAGCGAAAAAAGAAAACAAAAAGGGAAGGGAAAAAGAGAAAAGACAAGAAAAGCAAGAAAAGGCAAGACAAGAAGAGGAAGCAAGGAACGGAAAAGGGAAGAAAAAGTTCATACTACTAGCAGACCTCTAGGAACTGACTAAAGACGGCTTTGGGCTCATAGAGGGTATCAGGTGCATCTTCAAATGACACTGGGGAGCGAACGCAACATGGCGAAGACGTTAGGGCAGTCTTACGCTATCTTGTCACGGCCATTGGAAGGCCCACAACTTTCAAGACGATGATGGCCAAACCCAGACTTCAGTCTCTTGGGCATGACGTCCCCCCTTCCCCCCGCCCACCCTTCCCCCCGTGCCCCGTCCCCCCCTGCCCCCCCCCCCCCCCCTTCCCCCTCCCCCCCCCTTCCCCCTCCCCCCGGCTGATTAGAGATGCCGACGGTGGATGTCGCTGCCGCAGCTTTTGCGCGTCGTTCTGCGGCTTTGCGCCTCTCCGTTTCATGCCAATTCCGCATGAACAACTCGGCTCCCTCCTCTACTCGTCGAAACCATCTGCCAGCCTTCTGGTCAGCCTTTCGCCACCCTTCGAAATTCATTCCGAAGACAGACATTTCCTCGTTCAGATGAGCAATCCAGTCTTTCTCTTGCCTCCCTGAGTAGCCATTACCCCCAACAAGCTCCCCAAACATAACCCTCTGTGGAAGACGCTCCCCCCCCATACGTGCTACGAATCCCCCAAACAATATCCTCCGTTTGCGCACTATCGCATCTATGCTCTCGGAAGCTGTCTTGGCAAGCGCGTCAGCGAACGATAGGGTGTGGTCGTCGCGCTTCCGTTTCCACCATCCAAGGCATCGGAGGAGCATGGAGTGGTGAACCTGTCGTAGCCTGTCATAGTCAGGCTTCTTCGGGCTCCACGTCATACAATCGCAAAAAAGTGTCTCGACGGCCTCAGCTTTCAGCAACCGCACCTTCAGCCGTAAGCGCACACCCGGGCGGTCATAGATTTCTATCTTGTACCGCTGGAAGCACGCCCAGGCCCTCTGGAGACGCCGCGTTATTTCAATGCTAATGCCTCTGTCTGCGGTGATAGCCCCCCGCCCAAGTACACAAATTCGATTGTTTGTTTGTATACCTGGCCGGCTGCATTGTAGAATGTGTCAACGCAACCGCTTTCTTAAAAATGACCAATAAATGAAAATTCTTCACACACCAGATACAGAGAAGACGCGCCCCGGAGATTGCTCAGTGTACCGACGAAATATATCTAGTCTAGCACCTTAACCTCTTGGTACCGTTCATTACCCACAGAGATACACGTATCATTGTGTTTTTTCAACCCACGCACATACGGAGTATTATGGTGTTTTTCAACCATTTCATCCCAGTGACGTCACTGGAGGGCAGTGATCTCAACGGTATGATATATTTGCTATGGATTAGGGTTAGGGTTAGGGTTAGGCACGACACCCACATTACCTGCACCTTCTCTTCGTAGTTACGTCGTTTTCGCGCAACTAGAATGGAGGGCGGGGCCGCCTATGGGCGGCCCCGCCCGATCCACTTGAAGGGATTCGACGAGGGATATACAAATGCTGTGGTCACCGACTCACTGCTGTGGAACAGAGAAAACCCGACGGTCGCAATTCATCAAGGTAAAAAAATTGAAATGCTCGTAGCGTACCGGGTACAAGAACTCGACAACACAAGCCAGACCACGAACAAAACAAGCAAAAAAATAATAAACCAATGTCAAGAAAACGGATAGAACAAATCGAACGACAAGAAAGAGGAGATGTTCTCAAGGGAAATGTCGTGTGCACGAGAACGTCGGATAGACAAAGCTTCAAGAAGAACCGTAAAAGAACAGGTACCTGTTGCACGAATGTGTGTGTATGTGTGTGTGTTCTTCACATTAAACCGTTCTTCTACTCGTCGACATCCAGCACACCCAGTGTCCGTACTGATTCTTCACCCTAGAAAGATCAGCTCTGTGGTCACAAGCCACGACACAGAGATAATGCATCGTAATGCATTCGACAACGCAATGTCATGCCCTAGTACTGGGTACGACAGGCACAACATACATACGTCAGCAACAGAAATACATTAACATAACACGAAGACGATAACTGCTGTTTCACGGACGTAAACGCCACGAAGAAGAGGAAGAAAAAACTGGTGTAAAGGCCGGCGCCCGGGGAGGGATAAACGAGAGCAAGCGAAAATATGAAAAGCAAAATAAAAAAAAGGACAGGACGACAGCAAGTCACTGCTGTTGCTTTCGCGCTTCCCCCGCTGAACTCTACAAAGACAATCCAACCATAACTATACCATTTGCTGCGCTTTGTGTGTCGTCTTCATATTCAACCATTCTTCATACCCAGCGACATCAGCACACCCACATCTGAGAGTTGGTGCTGATTCTTCATTCTAGAGAGATTCAAGTTCTGTGATCACTGACTGCTTGTGGAACAGAGTAAGCAAACAGCCGCTATACATCAACGTCAAGCAAGTGAAGTGCTGGCGAACAGCAGTGTAGAAACAAAATATATCTTGAAGATGAAATAGAAGAACAAAAAAATTCAACTTTTGTTTTTGTTTTTTTTATTTTGTTTTTTTTATCCTCCGGCGGATGGGGAAAATTAAAGCTTTAGCTCACCACACTTCCACGTATTTTCATACGCGTCGTGTGTCGATTTAACTCAGCTGCTTTCGCACCCCAACGCTAGCTGGCAAAAAATACAACGCTTGGAAAAAGAGAAGGAAACAGGACGGCACGACAAAAATGAATAGCAAAAGACAACTAGCTGCCAGCCAACAACTACCGTTGTTAATAACATGGAAGTGTATACCGTCGCCCAGGTGTTCCAGTGGTTACCCTCAACTACTATCAGCGTTGGTCCTTGGATTAATTTCCCACCGCGTGGTAAGCTCGATTTTTTTGCAAAAGACACTAATCAAAACGATCAACTGCTGAGTGCATCTAGCAGCGTGGGTAGGTACATTTCGACGTGAGTTGTCAAGGGACAAGGGAACGAATTACTGGATCATTCTCGCGATATCTTATGAAGGCACGTACGTACCGTATTGAGGAGGGGGAGGAGGGCCCACCATGTGACCCTAGATCTGAGTCACTACTGGGAGGGAGGATGAGAGAGAGTAGTGCGAGAATAGATAATATTATAAAAAATGAAATATATGGGATGAAGGAAAAACAAAAATGTAGCAAGACAGCAGTTAGTTGGCGCCGGACAACCAACGTCGGAGGCGGCTGCCCTGTCAGTTTTTTTTACGTATGCATGGTACATCCGGCTGTAACGAGACAGGTTTGGTCGTATGATACGCTACCGGCTATGCGCCGCGTCAGAGGCCCAACGACGTTTTGTGGAGACAAATAACTTGATCTCAGTGAGGAAGAGTGGGTTCACTTGTATATCCCGTGAAGAAAGTTAGACGACTACCCAGGTACGTTATTAGCCCTCTGCCCACAAAAAAAGCTGAAAGCATTCGCATCCTGCACAGGAGTTCAACCAATCTAGCCGAAGATATCTTGGGCATCCGTGCGCTGCACCTAGAACATCATTAGCTTCATGCCGGTCTTGGTCTCTCTCCCAACAGCCCTCTCTCCCCACAATATCAGCTACGTCCTAAAGCCTTTTTCTGTGTACAAAACATAACATCAACACGAAAATATCGTGACCACACAGACCCCATTTAATAGCAACAGAATAGCTTCAGCTCCAGAACCATCATCGACTGGGAGCAATATCATCCGTCACACTCGCCATGAAGATTTCAAGTCTTCGCTTTCTCGCCTCTACGGCGGCAGTGGCCGGGCCTTCTTCGTTCGTACTTGGCGCAAACATCGACGAGCTGGAGAAACATATCGCCCATCTTGAGACGGAGGCCCTTGTCCTTTCGACGGCAAACGACGCGAAAGATGCTGAGATTGCCTCCCTTCTCCATCGACTCGACGAGAGTAGTAACTGTGAGGATGATGGCCGGTGGACTCCGGCGGTGGGGGATAGCTGGAACTACAACTTGGCGACTCCAGTTAAAACAGGCGCTGACGTTGACGTCTTTCTTATCGATATGGGTGAGCCGAGTTTATATGAACTGAAAATTAATCCGTGGCGTTGACATGTTTTTCTGACTGACCTTCCTTGCGCTTAAAGAACTGTCGGAACGTGGAGAAATAGCCGGTCGCTTCGGTGGTCTACTAGTTACTACTGTAGTTGTCACCCTCGAATGCTACCGGAGGAGGTGTGGTCTTGGAATCAAAGTCCAAGCGGGCCGATTTTACTTTTCTTGTTTTGCTAAATACGAATACAAAGGAATCAACTGCTGAGACGAGCTCGGCTGAGACCCTTCCTAGAAGAAGCGCGGGTAGGCGCAATTTGATTCGAACCAAAGGAAGAATGGGCTGAAGTCTTATGTCGGTATATGGGAAGGCACGTATAGCAGTGAAGGCTGGAGAAGAGCCTGTTTAGTGACAACGGATCTGAGTTACGATCAGGGAGAAAGGAAAAATAAAAAGCGATGAACATTAATCCACTTCAGCTGTGAGACAAAGATTTGGTCGAAACTCATCTTTGCAAGCTTGTGTGCGATACTCCCTGATCGCTCATATCGAGAATATATTTGGAGGCTTGCTATACGCGCGGTGCTTGGTCTATCTAGGCGATCGTGCGAGTGGTGGGGAAGGAGGGGGCGTTGGAAGGGGGGGGGGGGGATGAAAGCTACGTCCATAGTAATCAAAATCCACAAAAGTAGTAAACACTACCTGCCAGCTAACATCACCTCATTGTCTTTCTAGCCATCCATGACGTATCTCCAACTCATTTCCGCTCCCCCGCCCCCCGCCCCGTATTTTTTTTTCCCCCGCGACGTTTCAAACGCCCCACCTACAATCGAAATCCGCCAGAGTAATAAACACTTCTACGCAATCGATATCACCTCATTATCTTCCTAGCCATTCATGTCGTAGCTTTCTTTCATCCCCCCTCTAACGCCCTCTCCTTCCCCACCACCCGCACGATCGCCTAGACCTAGCAACACGCTTATAGGAAACCCCTACATAAATGCGACCTAAAGTCATGTCGCCCCCCCCCCCCTCCCCCACCGCCACCACCCCACTCTTGAACACTCCGGCCTCTACTTACTGGTTGTACGACTTACAGGATATACATGATAGACAGGTGCATTCTTTCCAAAACCGTCAGATGTATCCCCTCCTTAAAAGGATTTATAGTTTCCACACAAAAAATGAGCTGCACCCCCCCGCCGCTCCCTCTTGATCAAAACCAGGCCCTTACGTCCTTATGAACTCCGCCTTTCCCTCACCGTGTATTTGACTTACGGGATTCAACTGATAACTGATGCATTTCCTTCCACACTCAGCTGTCAGATTTTGTCCCCCTCAGAAACGAACGGGTTTTACAGTTTCCGCGCACAGACTGAATAACATAACCGTGTTGACCCTGATAGCTACACTGTAGTTGCAAGGGGAGTCGCCGACCTATATCCTTAATGAGGACACACAACCCGTAATACGCGCGATCGGAGCATCGCACACAGCTTGCAAAGATGACCATCGACAAAATCTTCGATCTCACAGCTGGAGTGTATTTTTAGTTTTAGAATATATATATGGCACGTGTGAAAGTTACAATTTTTTTCATGGTTAGAAAAAAGAGTTGAAAACACATTTACACACGCAATGTACTTACACACGACGCGCTGCCATTGGCAGCCCGTTACACAGCCGTAGTACACCCAGGCTTTCCTAGAACAAAAAGCGTGAAATTCGAGAGCTGATATGTTTAAGTTACTATAGAACGCACCCTCCCCAAAATATGAAACTCATAATTTATTGGCGTCGTGTACTGTCGTGGGTGGGCTTTAGTGGCGTGGGACAGCTACAAATTGCGGCGAGAATACAATTAGGCGACTTCCAAAACGGCAAGCGCGAAAGTCGGGAGCGCCAAGGGAATAGCATCCTCGTAACTACCCTCCCCCCCCCCCCCCCTCCAAGGAACCGAGAAAGAATAGTCTTTTCTTTTTCATTCATATCGCAATCGTTCCCAAGACGCATACCCTCACGTCAAGGCAAACAACGCAACATACACACACATCTCACACCCCTCGTATGTACAAACCACGTGTTGAGGTACGTCTTTAAAAAGCCTGCAATCACGTGATTTGATAGGTAATTGCCCGTTTTGGTATGATATGTTGGCGTTATCTATTTGCCCGGGGTAGTCAGGAAATCCAACCGAGGCATGCGCCTTGGCTCTCTCATGTATGTAGACTATGTGCTACCCGAGGCTCTGTGGAAATAATAAAGCTGCCAATCTATTAGGGCTAAGAAAGTAGGTACTGACCGAGGATCTGTTCAATAGGCAGACCTGCAGGGAACTGTTGGGTCCCCACACCAATAACTAAAGACACGTACGACAAT
Source organism: Undaria pinnatifida (assembly GCA_012845835.1). NCBI lineage: Eukaryota > Phaeophyceae > Laminariales > Alariaceae > Undaria > Undaria pinnatifida. Next base: position 25,264,819 of record JABAKD010000025.1, read on the forward strand.
AAATATCGACCCTAAACTCGTCGGGTTCACAGCTGACGTCGTTACAATATAGACTATATATATTATCAAGCTGCTACATATCTTTGATCTCACAGCCAAAGTGTATTTGAATATTATTTGTGACCTAAACCTCCTAAAAAATCTCCCCCCCCCCCCCCCCCCCCCCTCTTGCTCTCCCTTACTCAAACGCCCCACCAAATATCGAAATCCGCCACATTAATAAACACTTCACGCACAGGATATCACCTCATTATCTTTCGAGAGCCATCCATGCCGCTGTGTTTCCCCCCCCCCCCCCGCCTCGAACGCCCCCTTCTTCCCCATCACCCGCACCATCGCCTAGACCTAGCACCACACGTATAACAAACCCCTCACCTAAAGCCCTTCCTCCCCCCCCGCCCCCCCCCCGCCCCCACACCCCCCACCTCCCCCCCAACCCATCCCAACCCCACCCCCTTGAACACTCCACCCTCTCTTTACTCACTGATTGTACGACTTACCCCAGGATATACATGATAAACTGACGTATTGTTTCCAAAACCGTCACATTTATCCCCTCAAAATAATGTATAGTTTCCAGGCACATATTGAGCTGCCCCACACGCCCCTCCCCCCCCCCCCCCCCCCGCCCCAACCGCCCCCCCCCGCCCCCAATAATATACTGGTGTCAAAACCGTCAGATTTATCCCCTCGAAAGGATTTATAGCTTACATGCACAAATTGCCCCCTTCCCCCCCCCCCCCCCCCCCCCCCCCCTCTCCAAACCCGCTCGCTTTTGATCAAAACCAGGCCCCCACGTCCTTCAAAACTCCGCCCCACCCCCCTCACCGGTTATTCGACTTACAAGATTCACTTGATAAAAGGATACATTTCCCTTCACAGCTGTCAGATTTTGTCCCCATCAGAAACGGGTTTTATAGTTTCCGCGCACAGACTGACTAAAATCATCCTGTTGACCCTGATAGCTACACTGTAGTTGTAAGGGGAGTCGCCGACCTATATCCTTAATGAGGACACACCACTCGTAATGCGCGCGATCGGAGTATCACACACAGCTTGCAAAGATGAGTTTCGACGAAATCTTCGATCTCACAGCTGGAGGAGTGTATTTTCATTTTTTATAATATATTGACAATCACAGCTGGAGTGTATTTTCATTTTTTATAATATAATATATTGAAAATAAGTGCATACGACAGAAAACGGTAAATCGCAACCATTCCGCGCCACCGTGCGGCACAGCAGAATACACCCGTCCCTGATCCTCGACGCTGATTGATCCACTCAGCCTCGTACCGGTTGTTGTTGCTTTTTTTTTCTGTGGGGCATCGATTTCATGGACGTACATACGTGAGTGCGTGTGTCTCAGTTCTGTCACGTACGAATTATCCGTATAATAGGCACCTTGCGTTGAGATTTGCATCGTACGTACTCGACTCTCGGGTCTGCTGGCGTTCCACGTGCGCGAGCCTGTAAAATGTGTCACATATACCTACTACGTCTACGTGCGCTGTCTCTTTCGCTCTCAAATCCTCTTCGGGACCCACGTATGCAGATAATATTGCTGGAGACATGTACCATATATATATATATATATATTTTTTTTTTATCTTCTCACACTTCTACTTTCCAGCTTCTGGACAAGCCGTGGTCACAGGTGTCGTCCCTTCTCCCCCCCGGTTCTTGCCTTCAATTTTTATCGCGCATAGGGTTCAGCAATCCCACTGCTCGTCGATTTTTCATTGAGTGTTGCTAACTCACGCTCTCGCGCTTCCCGCAAGTCAATTTTTGCACAAGAAAAAGTCCCAACGAATTTATACGAGTATGCACTCGGCGGGGCTCGAACTCACGAAACTGACCTATACCAGGCTCGAGGATAACCTGATACGCCACCGGGGCGACCGGGTATATGCCTCAGCGAGTCTAATATTTTATAATATATGTCCGCACTGGGAACGTGTTACAAGGCCTGGTATATAGTCCGAACTGTAGCTACGTGTTCTGCGATCGTCTCCACTCCTAGCTAACCACGTCTTTCATTGAATCGAGGAACGTACTACAGTAGTGGACTAGTACCACACATGCCAATCACCCCAAACGCACAAGCATACCAGTACGCGTAACTCCCAACACGTAGGCATGGCAATTTCATATGCTCCGCGCCAGGCACAAAAGCACGCACGGGCACGCCAGCAGACCCGAGAGTCGCGTACGTACGATTCAAGATCTTGACGAAAGGTACTACTATTAATATGGACGATAATGTGTAGGTGACAGAATCGAGACACACGCACTCAACCACGTATGTACGTCCACGGAATCGATGCCCCGCAGAAAAAGAAGATTAAGAACCGAGCCATCGTAAATTTTCCGACAGAAAGGTGCGCGTTACGTCAGAAAGCAGCGACGACCGAGCTGAAAAGCCGCAGTACGATGTACCGGAAAGAGCAAGGAGTAGGCGTCCACAACCGGTGCGAGACTGAGTTGACTAATCAGAGTCGCGGATCGGGTCAAAAGCCTAGATGGATTCTGATGTATCGCACCGTGGCGCGGAATGGTTGCGGTACAATACCGTTTTCTGTCGTCTGCTCATGAAATAATATTATATAAAATGAAAATACACTCCATCCACCAGCTGTCTGGTGAGATCGAAGATTTCGTCGAAACTCATATTATTTGCAAGCTGTGTGTGATACTCCGATCGCGCGTATTATGGGTTGTGTGTCCTCATTAAGGATAGAGGTCGGCGACTCCCCTTGCAACTACAATGTAGCTATCAGGGTCAACAGGGTGATGTTAGGCAGTATGTGCGCGGAAACTATAAAACCCGTTTCTGAGGGGGACAAAATCTGACAGCTGTGAAAGGAAATGCATCAGTTTATCGAGTGAATCCGATATATATATGACAAATCCCAGGGCATCCGTCAGAATCCTGACACTTGATTGTCTCGGTTTTTTTTTCTCATTTCTTCGAGAGCTCTCTCCGACGATCGGCTTCAATGCCCCTCGCCCTTCGTTCCCCAGCTGACCTCCCCGTGAACGCGTGTGGGGGCTGAGGGAGACAAGCGAAAAGTAGGCACGATCTTGGATTTTGGGTGGCACGCTTGATTGAGCAGTACTCCGAATCTTGGCAGGGGGAGTGGTAGTGCGCAAATTCAAGGGGGAAACGTTTATATAATTGTTGCAGTAGTAGTAGTAGTAGTGGTAGGAATCTCATTTTGTCAGCCTTTTGCATTGCTGCTCCGAAGGGTCTCTCTGTCCACCTTTCTTCGCGGTTCATCCTGGAATGACGTCAACGGTAGGTGTGTTTTACATTGCACGGTGTTGCTGTGGCGCGAGGATCGACCTGAACGTTTATCGCCCTTCTTGATCCGCACCCCGTGAACCGTGAACGCGTGCAGGTTGTCAATCGTCCTCAGACCATTTGTCGCTCCCAAATAAGGGCAGGTTGCTGGGGGATAAAAAACGATATTGGCACCTGGCTCGATCCCAAAGACCCAGATTATGTTGTACCTGGTACTTGACAGGGGGAGCAGCTGTAGACTAGTTCGCAAATAAATGCGAAAGGGAGCAACTGTTTAAAAAAAAAATTGTAGTGGTACCGTAGGACTCACATTTTGTCAGCCCTGTAAAATAAATATGTAACAATTACGTACAAATAAATATTCAGCGTATCCAGCATATATTTGGAAGCGTTCGCTTTATTATCATACTGCTGCTCACGACTGGGTTGTCGCTGCACAATCGCCTTCTTCTACCACCGCTGACCCTGGCATGTAGGTCGTATAAGGTAGCTCCCATTCACAGCCAGCGTCGGCATGCTTGAGCGAAAATTTAAATGCAGGGGAAGTTGTAGTGCGCAACTATAAAGAAGGCTCAACTTTTTCAAATGTTGCAGTAGCGGCAGGAATAACATCTTGTCAGCCATTTGCGTTGCTGCTCCGAAGCGTCGATGTCCATGCTGCTTCGCGGTTTAACCTCGAGTTAGTGTTTATGGTAGGTGCACTCTACATTTCACGGTGTTGCTGTGGCGAAAGGACCGACTTGAAAGCCCTTTCCCCTTCGTGCGTTGCACCCTGTGAACCGTGAACGGGTGCGGGTTCTCAAGCGCCCTAATACAATTTTCTACCTGGTACATTTTAAGGACGTCAGCTGTGAGTCCGACGAATTTGGGGTCGTTACTCATCTTTGCAAGCTGCGTTGTTGGTGCTTGTAACATACCATGTAGGTGTTTTTTTTTTCACTTTTATGGGATATGGGATGGGTCCTTCTTGTCGCGCCCAAGAAAAGGCCTGTTGGTTAGAGACAGAAAACGACATTGAAATTGGCTTTAAACTTTATGCCAAAGACTCAGATTTCATTTTACTTGACATGGAGAGTTGTGGTGCGCACATACAATAGGGGGTAACGGCTGCTTTAAAAAACAATTGCAGTGGTATGACAGGACTCACATTATGTCAGCTCTTTTAAATATAATAAATATGCAAATATTTCACGTATCCAACATGAATATATTATAAAAAGAAAAATACACTCCAGCTGTGAGATCGAATATTTTGTCGAAACTCATCTTTACAATAACAAGCTGTGTGTGATACTCCGATCGCACGTATTGCGGGTTGTGTGTCCTCATCACGAATATTTTAGGTCGGCGACTCCCCTTGCAACTACAGTGTAGCTATCTGGGTCAACAGGGTGATGTTAGGCAGTATGTGCGCGGAAACCATAAAAAAACCCGTTATCGAGGGGGACAAAATCTGACAGCTAGCTGTGGAAGGGAATGCATCAGTTTATCAAGTGAATCCTGTGAGTCGAATAACCGGTGAGGGGAGGGCGAAGTTTTCAAGGACGTGGGGGCCTGATTTTGATCAAAAGGGAGAGGGAGGGGGGGAAGGGGGGGAGGGACAGGTGGAGCAGCTCAATTTGTGAGTGGAAGCTATAAATCCTTCTTGTCGGGGAGCGGGGGGGGTGGGGAGGCTTTAGGTCGCATGGATGTAGGGGTTTGCGATACGCTTGGTGCTAGGTCTAGGCGATGGTGCGGATGTATATACGATCATTTGTTTTCTCAGGGATTCGGTCAGGAGTTTTTTTCGTCTCGGCCTGTGCATGCGATTCGCGGCACCAGAACTCTGGATCAAATAGCTTCGTTCGAGCGCCGTCTTCGGGGCGCGGCTCCAACGTCCCTCGCCCTGACGTATCCGGTGCACACTGCGACGTGAACGCGGATAGACGTTGAGCGAGACAAGCGAGAAGTTCGCTTTATTTTGAATTTGGGCCGTATGCGCCCAAGATATTTTTGGATCTTGGCATAGTATGTAGAGCTTGAACGAATAAAAACGAAATTCGTCGAACTCACGGCTGACGTCCTTGAAATAATTTTTATAAAATACGGAACATTTCCACGTTGGCGTCATTTCCAAATTCGCATCTAAACTACTTCCCGACAATGCTTTTTTCATGGCTGCCTCCAAACGCATGCCCTATCGTAGCTACTACTGCTGTGTGTCGTTCCCTTTCGGCTCAGTGGGTATAGTGCTATATAGCCAACAAAGGATGTGTCGTGAGTACGATGTTCACCCAGATGATATTGGTGATAAGGGGCGTGCGCGCTGGAGAGGTTATGAATGGGTATGATAGGTGTTCGTGTTCTTCTGAGTACTACTAACTGTAGTAGTATTACGTGGAGAGAGGACAGCTAGCTCCGGAAATCGCTCTTACGAAGTCGGTGGTGATTAATTAACGAACTGGAAAACATATTTGGTTGTTTTTTTGCATAAACCACTCACATGCGAATGTTACTGAGTCAGGTGACAGCAGTGCGTAGTGCGGTGTGTCGTGCGTTCGATTCTAACCGACTTCATATTTGTATTTTTCAAGCGTGCGCGCTGACGACAGTATGAATGGTTATCTTGGTAGTTTAACATTTATATATATATATAATAAAAAAATGAAAATACGCTCCAGCTGTATATATAGTCTATTTTAATAGTAGCACTACCCATTGAGCTACTGAGTCTAGTGATTAAGTATCGCTCATTTGGCAGTGCTGTAACATTTCTCGGTCAAATCACTTCGTTCGAAGGCCGCCGTCCAAGCGAAAAGCGCGCAAAAAAATGTATTTCAGGCCATGCTGCTGAATACCGAGTATAGCATGAACTTTGTTTGCGTGAACGAACAAATGAACCTCAACGCGAAACATTCTTGATTCCGTCTGCGCGTACTTACTACATCCAGCTGTTGTTGTTGTACGCCGTAAGCCGTACGCTCGTGTGTTTGTTTGTTGTTCACATTAATTATTGAGTGGCGCGTTCGTCATTGGTGTTCGCGCTTCTGCACAGATAACGTCCCTGGCAAAATCGACACGTGGCACGGTCTAGAAAACGTGTGGTGGCGTGCTACATGAGCGTTGTCACGTATGTATGGTTGACTACAAACCCCACGAAATAAGGTTGAAAGAAACAAGCACGCCGCGTTTAGCGTATTCTTTTTTCCAAGTGCGACACTTAGACTAGACAGCAGCAGTGAAATCCTTTCTTCCGTGCAGCGATTCTTGTATTGTTGCGTACATGTCGTGTCCCCCTCAAAAACGGGTTTTATAGTTTCCACGCACAGACTTAGTACATGACCCTGTTGACCTGGTACAACAAGCCGATCGTACAGACAGGTGATGATGGGGAAGGAGGGGGCGTTGGAAGGGGGGAATGAGTGAAAGCTACGTCATGGATGGCTAGAAAGATAATGGCGTGATATCAATTGCGTAGAAGTGTTTATTACTCTGGCTGATTTCGATTGTGAGTGGGGGTTTGAACAAACAAGGCGGGGGAAAAAAAAAAGGGGGGGGGCGGGTGGGGGGGGAGAAGAGCGGAAATGAGTTAGAGCTACGGTATGGATGGCTACAAAGATAACGAGGTAATATCAGCTGGCTGGGGTAGTGTTTACTACTCTGGTAGATTTTGATTTGACGTGGGGCGTTTGAACAAGAGGGATCGGGGGGGAAGGGGGAGGAAGGAGGACATTCCAATATGTGCGCGGAAACTTTGAATCAGTAAAGGGGACAATCTGACGGTTGTAGAAAGAAGACATCCCCGTATATTTTTTATATGTTGCAGAGAGTTGGTTCTGGGGTTAGAATCTGACCTGAGTCGGAATTTCGAGCTTATTTTTGCCCTAGTGTTGAGCAAAGGAATAAACTGCTAACAACGCGTTGTACGATAAGGGCTGGACGAACTCTTCTCGTCTTCTCGCGATAAAAATACAGGCGCGTACGTTGGTGGGGGGGGGGGGGGCAAGAGCCTTCTTAGCGACCCTCCCTCTAGGTGCGAGTTTCTCTTACCAAGGGAGCACGGTAAAGAAAAATAAATGCCAAGATGATGAGTGAGACTCGCGCGGAATAAGCATATACCTGGTACGGCGTTTGTTCGTCCTCCGCTTACTACTTTCTGTACTATTTTGCTGCACAGATTACGCCCAGGATACGATCGACAAGTTGCACGGCCTAGGAAAGGTGGTGGTGTGCTACATCAGCATCGGCTCGCTGGAAAACTGGCGTGATGACGCGGACGACTTTCCGGCCGAGGCGATCGGAAATGATTATGATGGCTGGGAGGGCGAGAAGTGGCTCGACATCAACAACGAGGTAATCATTCACGAGGGATGTCCCCTATTTAATACCAGGTAGATTAATCTCGTCCCTGCTAATAAAAGCCAATGATGCAGGGGTTCAAATTCTCACGAGTAGACTAGTGCATGTATGTCCGTTTTGTGTGGCAGTTAGTACATGGACATTTTCTTGGGTAAAGGTTTGAAAGTGAAAACCGCGAGATGAAAATCAACGAGCATGGGAGGCGAAGAATGCTGAAAAGATGTATTTTCGTCGTAATCGAAACGAAAGCACGCACCGCTGGAAAATTAGGAAAGATACCTGGTGCCCAAGGCTAGTCCAGAACGTAATCTAGCCACATACCTTTTCTCTCTATCAGGCAGAATCCTAGCACAGCAAGCACCAAAGATGCGGGAGGGCGGAGTACCCCATTTTTTACATCCAGGCTTGAGCCGCTCGCATGACGAGCGACTCTGCATTACTCTCGTACCTCACTGGCACATCCACACTGTTGTTGTCTAATTGCTTGACGCAGCGTGGCTAACCCGGAGAAAAATGTATGCGCACCTAGGTTGCGCATATTATACAAAATGAAAATACACTCCAGCTGTGAGATCGAAGATTTCGTCGAAACTCATCTTTGCAAGCTGTGTGTGATACTCCGATCGCGCGTATTACGGGTTGTGTGTCCTCATTAAGGATATAGGTCGGCGACTCCCCTTACAACTACAATGTAGCTATCAGGGTCAACAGGGTGATGTTAGTCATTCTGTGCGCGGAAACTATAAAACCCGTTTCTGAGGGGCACAAAATCTGACAGCTGTGAAGGGAAAGGGGGCCTGGTTTTGATCAAAAGCGAGCGGGTTTGGAGGGGGCGGGGGGGGGGGGGGGGGGGGCAATTTATGCATGTAAGCTATAAATCCTTCCGAGGGGATAAATCTGACGGTTTTGGCACCAGTATTTTATTGGGGGCATTATAAGTCATGCACGCCTACCCATCTTACTCTAGCAGTCGTGGGAGAGATTAACTTGTTGTGCAGTCTGCCGAAGGAAAAGTGCGGAAAGGTGACCGCGTCAGAGCGAAATATATATATAGTCTAAATTGTATACACATAGGCCACGTACGTACCCCTACCCAAAGTACCGAATTTTCTATGCACACAGCCTGACCCCGCACCCGACAACATGTATGCTAGGTTAGGGCTTAGGATTCTCGTCGTCGTACCGAGTTTACTCCTTTTTCTTCTGCGCGTTAGATAAAATGTGTTCAATATATAGACTAGACTATATCATTTGCACCTCTATTTAATACCTGGTACAGCACTAGTAATTCCTGGTACCAGAGGTCCCAACCCGACCAGGAGCTTGCAAAGCCGTAGCCTAGCCCGAATATCATACGGGGCGGGATAAGGGTAGACTATGTATATTGAATTCAGCACTTACTTTGGGTAGGGGCACATCCACGGAGGAGGGGACGAGCCTCTCGTCGGCTGGCTGAGAAAGCAGCACGCGAGACTCGTAAGAGACGGAAGGCGGCACTTGTGGCGGTAGCGACCTACAACGTGCGTACCCTGGCCGTAAAGGGGAAGAACGGGTATGGGCATGACGAGCGTGTACTGGCGAAAGGCCAGCAACTCGGCTGTGACTTCATTGGCCTGCAGGAAACTCGACGGCCCGGCAACACGAGATTCAGTGCAGCTGGATACCAAGTTTTTTGCTCAGGTATTTTGGCTTAATGAGAAGAACACAAAGGGGGGAAGGGGGGAAACAGGAGGAGTAGAAGGAAAGCCGTCCAAGGGAATGGGGGCAGGGGGGGCAACAGGAGGAATAAAAGGGAGACCGCGGTGGACGAAGGCAGGAAGGAGATGGCAGACAGGGTAGCAAGGTACCAGGCCGACTAGTAGGTACATAGCACTTTTCGTCTTTTTCTGGGGTATTTTTTTTCCCCTTTGTTCCCTCCTTCCGTGTCCAGGTTTTTGGCTCGTTTTCGGAGTATCTTATTTTGGTTTTACTTTACTTTATTTTATTTCATTTTATTTTGTTTCTTTTCCGAGCTTTGGCTCTCCTTTCCGGTTTGGTTGTTTCTTCGATTTTCCCTTCATTTTGTTTGTTTCATTTTTTGTTTTATTTTTATCTTTGTTTTTATTTGTTTTCTTATTTTGTTCTTGTTTTTTGTTTTTGTTTTTGTTTTTGTTTATTTCATATTTCTCTCTTCCAATGTATTTCTGTTGCTGACGTATGTATGTTGTGCCTGTCGTACCCAGTACTAGGGCATGACATTGCGTTGTCGAATGCATTACGATGCATTATCTCTGTGTCGTAGCTTGTGACCACAGAGCTGATCTTTCTAGGGTGAAGAATCAGTACGGACACTGGGTGTGCTGGATGTCGACGAGTAGAAGAACGGTTTAATGTGAAGAACACACACACACACACACATCCATTATGTGCACCGATAAGGGTTGCTAAGGATGAATGTAAAGTTTTTTTCGCCCTGACTGAAGCGATCACATTTTCAACCTTTTTCTTCTTGTGGTGCGACGTTGCACATGAGTGCGAGAGCAAGATAGATAGTAGATGTGCAAGACTTATACCTCCATGCGCACGGAACTAGGTTTTCAGGTGCGCATGTATGCATACATTTTTTTTCCGTAGCTAGCCACTTAATTGCGGATTCATATAGCACAAAATTAATATACGTAGCGAGCACGAAATAAATAACAGGGAGGTTCACTCGCGCAAGCACGGCACCTGAAGTGGCGCCCCTACCGTATCCACGGTCCAAGGCGATTTGGCCATGCAACGAACCGCAGTGAAAGCGCGGGCAACACAAGCTTCAAACCAGCCCACCAGACAACAGTAATTAAATCATCTGATTTTCTGGCCCCAATTATTTCTGAACCCAGAAATAACGATGATTTCTGGTCCCAAAGTGTAGGGGATGGTTTTTATTGTGGGCGTCGGAGATCCCTGCTAAAGCGCGAAGTTATCAATTATCGCTCACAGTGTTGCCCATAATCGTATGATAAGATCAGGAATAATTTTGTTTTGTTGACAAACAACAACAACAACAAACAACGACGACAACAACGACGACAACAACAACAACAACAACAACAACAACAACCAACAACAACAACAACAACAACAACAACAACCACAACCACAACCACAACCACAACCACAACCACAACCACAAACCACAACAACACCGCAAACCACAACCACAACCACAACAACCACAACCACAACCACAACCACAACAACCACAACAACCACAACCACAACCACAACCACAACCACAACCACAATTGTCAACAAAAGATTGTTTGAGTTATCGACGCTAGATAAAACTAGTACAAATAGGACTCGTTATCATTTGACTCTTCTTTTCATCCGACATCGCCAGCTCGCGTCACCGATCGTGTTCCCAACCATTCCGGACTGCATTGCACCTCCCGGTTGTATCCCGACTTTGTTCCCGACCGATTTCGCGACAATGTACCCGACCGATTTCCCTGTCTGTTCCCGACCCTTTCCATGATTCCGTCTCACCAAGAAATCGTGGACCCCCGTCTCGTCCCGTCAACCAAATGGCTTCGCGCCTTCCCGTCCCATTCCCGTCCCGTGGTAAGCAAACGGGAACTTTCTCCTATAATATCGTCCCTCGGGAAGACCCAAAAACAATTCCCCTTGCGGCGGGCTAAACGGTACCTTACTTACCGAACGAGCGGTGTTTCCGTTACTGCGCGTACTCTTGATAAAGACGTACTTATGGAGAGAAGCATGACAGGTGAACAGCAAGTTCCAACTGTGTTGGGACTATTATACCGAATGAAAACAGGCAAATAAATACTAATATACAGTGTAGCTACAGGGTGTTTGTGTGTGCGCGTTGTATTTCGTAGTTTCGTGACGGTGTGGCATGTGGATGTGTGTGGCGGAACAGACACGACGTCATATAATGCACAGCATTACCATTGCACCGCACTCGACCCTAGTCTACACGGGCAGGCCAGAATGATGGTAGGACCTGGGTTGGGTTCATTGGTTTCGTCCTGCAGCCGTCCATCAAATATTGGAAGCCCACTACCACTCTGTAGTGCTGACAGAGATATATCTGAAATACAACTATATTATAAAGATGAAAATACACTCCAGCTGTGAGATCGAATATTTTGTCGAAACTCATCTTCGCAAGCTGTGTGTGATACTCCGATCGCGCGTATTGCGGGTTGTGTGTCCTCATTAAGGATATAGGTCGGCGACTCCCCTTGCAACTACTGTGTAGCTACTCTATATGTGAAAATGTATTAGTGTTGTAAGGGAAGTAAGCAATAATACGAAAGTACAAAACAGAACGCGAGCAGCCACAGCAGTGCCCTGCTGCGTAAGTGATTGCGACCGTATCCACGACTGACTGTAAACGTAAGCATTGACGCCTCAACCAAATCCAAACGTCCCAGCTGCATCTGCGCCGAGTTCACCCGTTCCACTTGGATGTGACACCTCGTATGATTCTACAATGCTTTTTAGTATCCCTTCTATTATCCGCCCGCCATAATAAGGCGTCTATGCATATCATTGCGGGCTGCTGCTCTGCTACACAGCCTTACAGCGTTAGAAAAAACGAGCGTTTCCATTCTAAATGGAGGCACTTCTAGCCCGGGGATAGGGGGCGTGTGGAATTTCCTCTGAAAAAAATTAATACCTCATCAAGCCTTCTGAATTCGAGTAGTGACCGCTACCAGGAAATACGCCCCTTGGTTTGTTATGAACACAGCACACACAACACTGAAAAGAGCAGGTCAACGCTCCTACGTTGTGCCACGTCGATTGCCCAGCAAGGGGTCTGTTGTCTGTAGTCGGAGGTCGACGCGGACCGGACGTAGCAGTAAAGGGTATAAAGAGGTATGGATTCTTGTGTGGCGAAGAAACAGGCTGTCGTGTGCGATGTGTATGCGCGCACGTGACGCCGACGCATGCTACGATAGATGTAAAACTTTTAGTCAAAATTGGTTTCTGAATGACAACGATTATTAACCCAAAATGGTCGGAAAGAAGACGTTTCCTCTGCATCATTCTCGTTGTTCACTATTAATAGGTGTTCCGTCCGGTAGCATTTTTTTTTCTCCTTGTAAATCGGTTCTTGGGAGACATCTCGAGTTCCGAAAAATGAAGAACCACTCAGAAAAAAAGTGGTGCGCACGTCTATTGCAGCACACACACGCGTCCGCCACTTACTTCGTGTTTTTAACATGTATGTACTCTGCACGCCATGTTTTCGAGGTAATTGATCACAACAAGGTTTTTCATAGGGTTGTTGGTTTGGTTGTTTTTGTCGCATTTATTATCCTCGCACTACCCTCGCGCTCCATCTCAGTAGTGACTCAGGTCCGCGGTTACATAGCGGGCCCTCCTCCCCCTTCTCTACTACGGCACGTGCCTTTCTATTAGAGATCAAGGCTACAGTAGGGGCTACCCCCAGTGTTCACTGGCGCGAGTGACTCTGTGCGACACTGAAAAAATCACGTTCGGCGATATTTTAAGTACAGCGTAGAACATCACCGCTTTTCGTATTAATATCGAGAATGTTGAACGGCAGAGCGAACGCCTGTGACCGCAAGGAACAGGGTGGTCGCACGCAAGAGTGATGCCGACCCACAAAAAAAAAGGTGCCCAAAGGGGGCCGTAGCATTGATAAGTCATTATCGCGAGATGAATTCAGCATATTCCCTCGTCGATGCGTCCACTTGATCGCACGGCGATATTATTCGAGTACGTGGTGTGTGCTGTGTGGGCTTAGCGCGTCGTGCTGCTCCTGGTCGCCCCTGTCACATCGTGTCCATTGTTGTCTTTTTACCTGTCAACGGCGATGAACAGTCATCCGATAGTGTGCACTTGATATATAATTGAGAGTAGTGCTTATGATTTGTGTCGCACTCCATCCATCATTCCGACTCGCCTTGGTTCCCCGAATACCACCCATCCATTTGGAATGGCCATTATATCATAGAATATACACACGTGCGTGTTGTTCGATAGTTTCACCCATCCATCTACATCCAGCACAAGTCGAACTCTCTGGTCCTAAATTACGCGACAGAGATACACATTGCAAATACAGCAAGGCGATCATGCCATTCAATGAACCGCAATAAGCGCGCTGGCAAAAAACGTGCAAAAGCCAGCACATCTGACCATTTTTAACAAACGGAGGATAAACGCTAGAAAGGAAAGGAGAGTAAGAAAGGAAGAAAAAAAAAAAAAAATGGGACAAAGTATGCAACCGAAAGCAAAAAAATAGGGCCTGTATCAACCACCACAGTATATATATGGACCGATCATGGGATGGCGGCGAAAAATTACAATGAAAAGGTTCCGACACGAATCGTTCAGTAAGTATCAATGTTGTATACGTGGTACACGAGTACTTCAGTCCACGCGCGAACCCATACAACTAAATGTGAAGGGGGCACAAAGAAGAGAGGTCTAGGATTTTGGTGCATCCAGCGATTGCAATATTTCCAACAGCTGATTGCCCTTTGTTGTGCGGCGTGGGTTTTGGCAATGTCACGTCCTGATTGGCATTGCACGGGTGTAATGCGCCGTTGAGAGAAAAAAAAATCATGAGAACCGAGCGAGGACAATCAAGTGAAGACATCAAGTCGACGAGTACCCATGTACATACATACCGGTATCTGGTACTTCGCATGACACGTGGCACTGTACGTTCGAAAGAAATCGCTTCACAACGCAGCACCGCATTTCACGGCAAAGCACGGCACTGCACGGCGCTGTTCTGCTGAGATGTACGAGGCTGGGCTCACCTGAAAGATATAGGCGTGTTGAAGTAAAATCGCAAAACATGACAGTGCTGCTACCATAAGAGCAACGGCTCCACCACCCTCACCCCACTCAGACCACGGGCCCCGAACCTCGCTCCGGGTACGTACAACAACGCTCCCAGCTTGAGCCTGGTCGCCTTCATTGCGGCGGAATCGCACCTCAACCCGATCGACATCACTCCATTGAAGACGCCTCAACTCTCTGTCGCCAGAAAAAAAACGCAACGTCTCGTCGCGTGAGACAATGCGCTGGGTTTACCACACCTGAGCAATTGGCAAATACGTCATCGGACCTGGCTCAGAAAAAATAGCCAATGTCCAAACGTAGCCAGAGCACTACCCTCAGAACCCCAGGAAGATATCCGTTCCTGCCCCTTGATCAACATATCCCACGATATAGGGAGCCGAACCCGTGGCCGTGGTCCCGCCAATGTATGCGATCGTGAGATACCTTGCAATACACTTTTGACCAGCGGCGACCGGATCGACAGCTCGATGCCAACATCAACCCGATGGAAATGTTGAATCGCAGCTAGCTCACTCGAAATAGATCCGGCCTGATTGTCCTGTGACGCACAACACCAAGCAGCGAAATCAATCAAAGCCCACACTTTGGCCTCCTCCGACTCACATGGTCGCAGATACCGATCCGGAGTGGTTAACCAGCCAAACGTGCACCAAGTGCGAAACTCGACGCGTATGTTCTTTCGGACAATCTCGCAACTGATCGACGGAGGTACTGATGCCCACAAGTCCTGTACCAAGATGTGCCCCCGCTTGCCCCAATTTACGTTTCTGCCAATTAACTTCGGGCCGGGAAGCATGAAGGGCGGATGGGCAGATGGAATGGATGAACGATCCCACCAAGATATGCCGCCATCCAAGGTGTTCGCCGCCTCGTTTACGAGTTTGGCTTGAAAAAACCATCCGCTACCTACCTCTAAACACCCCAATATCCGCATTAGCGAGCCTCATCGTGGTTTTATGCTCCCCCGACAATGATTAACCCAGTGAACGGCGGGCATGTTACCTTCGCGCATGAAGGTGGTTTCTCGCGCGTGTTGTGGTTGCGCTGTCTCCTAGAGCCATGAAAGCCCAAGCAGTCACAACCAAGCCTAACAATTCCCGGACATTCATGGACAGATTATCCCTAACTTTATCCTTCTGACAAATTGATTACAAGCATCATAATGGAAATATACTCTCCAACACGCGCCAGACTCTGAAAAAAACATCCTCCAATGGCGTTCTGCGATGCGTCTGACCATAGCGTGGGCGAATACGACAGTGAACGGAAGCTAGTCAATGGTGCTTGTAAAGTGTCAAGGGGTGATCCGAGTGCGCCTTCAAACATTAACCGATAAAATTCAACATCAGGAGATGGAATTCGGGCGTAAGTTGAAGTCGCCCGCGTCGTGAAACCCGTGACGTGAAGGAATTTTTCCTGTCATATCTTAATTGGAGGAAGGCCCAACTGGTTGAGCATGCGACGTATGAAAAACTTTCCTGCCCTGGCCACCTCACAAACGCGCAACAATTTCCCCAACAACGATCGCACCTCCTTCATCGAAGCAAACAATCTGTCGGCCGGCCACCCACGCAGTAGATCGCAAAGCTTTACTAACTTCGCGGACGGCAGTGAGATGGTCATGGCTATTGTATCTATCTCCTAACCTAACACTTCCAGCCGTGTGTCCCACGAGGACACTTTTAGGGCCGACAAGAGTGGAAAGTCCCTCATCCACCGTTCGCCAATCAAACGAAAATGGTCAGACACCACAGAAGCTGATGTCGTTGAACACCGAATTCCCGATGGACACCATTGTACTTGAACCATCAGACCATATCGTCGACGTAGCACCTCACAAAACATTTGTCATCTATATCCCCACCTGTATTTAGTGGCCCCCCACAACCTCCCGGTAATGGGTTGGGCGGATCTGTGCCCGCTGGTTGCGTTACCTCGACGTGCGCGGTAACCTTACGGCCTGATTCCGTTACGACCGCATTTTCATACGAAGTGATCATGTGTGAGTGTTCTAACCAAACCCCCGGGCTATTGCGCCACCCAAATTGGAGTCTCCTGTCTACTACGATGAGATCGCAAAATACGTATCCGAACGTCGGGGACCGCTCCCACCCCACTGCCACCTACCTGTCTAAACGCATCTTTAACATCCATCTTACTGAGAACTATGAGCGCGCACCAACGCCTTATTTCGCCCGTAAGTACAACACAGCTGTCAGATTTTGTCCCCCTCAGACACGGGTTTTATAGTTTCCGCGTACAGACTGACTAACATCACCCTGTCGACCCTGATAGCTACACTGTAGTTGCAAGGGGAGTCGCCGACCTATATCCTTATGGAGGACACACAACCCGTAATACGCGCGATCGGAGTATCACACAGCTTGCAAAGATGAGTTTCGACAAAATATTCGATCTCATATATGGAGTGTATTTTTATTTTTGTAATATACGCCGTGCAAACTCTCGCAACACATGACCCAATTGACATGGGGATGCCGTTGAGAAATCCGTGCCCGCATTGACCCCTGGACTCGATCGCGAACTTGCAAAAGTAATATCAAGTCTTACACGAGTTTTCGACGTGGACGCCACTACTGCCAACGGTGACAGCCTCAATTCCATAGTGGTAATTGACCCATCGAAGGGGAAAGACAAAGGCGCCCCCGAACCGCATCCTCGTTACCCTTTTTGATGATAGCGTCAGCTACGCTGCTGTGATTGTTGTACGCGGGAGCGGCCTTGATGTCGTATCACCGAAACCATCGACATGAACAGATGCCCCATGGACTGCAATGCCGGCCAATCGGTCAACTTTGGGGAATCCTTTTGTCACACCAAACCAACTTCGAGGTTGAAACTCGGAAACGCTAGGCAACTGTAACCTAAGCGCAAGTTCCTGCATGCGCTCAAACATCCTACCATGAAGACGAAAGGAATTAATCAAAGCCTGCGCCCTGCCATCTTACGCCTGCATCTGAGATTCGCTATAATGTCAGTATCTGGTAAATCTTCCCACACCATCAAGCAGCGATGTAAGCTCTCGACCCCCACCTGGTTGAGAAAACGACAGTAACCTCGGCCGTGCAAACTGCGCGTCATGCGCTGAAACCCGAGTTTTTTCGATTGCCAAAGTTGGCCCCGCCAGCGGACGGAGCCCGAACCCCTCTTCGTCGTCATCCGTGGGCGATTTAGCAGAGCTTCAACCTTTCCCGCTCCCACCTCCATCTACTGACGCGGAATCGCTCGGTACCGTGCGAACACCAGCCTTGGGTTTCACGTGTGCAGCCCCACTGCCGCCTCCTCCGCTTTCCTTCTGTTCTCGGAATTTGTCGGCCAGATTGTGGCGGTACTTGCACGGAATTCCCTTTCGCTCGAACCGGCATACTCGCCGGGAGGCCCAACCGAAGGACGGAAGCTGAGCGCAGTCTTCATCCTTTCGCGCACGTTCAACCGCACGCCCTCCTTTTTCACGAGGTTCGACCGGTTCCTTGTGAATATCGACGTGCTCCAGCCCACCAGCGTCAATAAAAAAGCCAATCTTTGACCAGGTAGAAACCACCGCTCTTGGCAATCCGTCGATCCCCGTGGCAGTTAAACTTAGCGGAGAGAGCCCTGCGTCGTGAACCGCGGTCGACCAATACTTGAGATCGTTGTTGACGAAGCGGGTTATCCTCGCCTTGTGGACAGATATTTGAATCGCTTGGTGGTTAGCTTCGCCGTGTGATGTCACCATGTCGACACCGTCCTGGAATGCCGCGCGTAGCTTCTCCACCCGCGCATTTCCCC
The DNA here is from genome assembly GCA_012845835.1 of Undaria pinnatifida. NCBI lineage: Eukaryota > Phaeophyceae > Laminariales > Alariaceae > Undaria > Undaria pinnatifida. Next base: position 25,283,084 of record JABAKD010000025.1, read on the forward strand.
CCACCGAAGTAATGTCCCGCGCGATGACGAGAAGAAACATCTTCTTCAAAACGGCGAACTGCGTTTTGGTGTCTATGGAGTCAGCAGTGCCCGGTTCCGCCCCACGCGGCATAAACGCGGTGACATCAAGCCCCGCTGAATCGTTGACCTGTTCCACTACCGCGGAAGATGCCAGGGCGGTATTCTTGAATACCCCTTGCCGCTGGACTCTCGACAATTCGCAGCCCTGTGGCTTCTCACCACAAAGGATCCAAAACACTCCAAGGTTGGGGCTTCTTCCAAGCCGCGATCCTCTTCTTCAGCCATAACTTATCTGACATTCTACCGCGAGCGGACGCCGCACCGTCATGCTGCCCCTGGTCACTGGTCAGCTCTTCATTGTCTTGGTTGGCTTGGATGTCATCCAGAATAATAAGGAGGTGCCCGAGCATGTCTTCAATCTTTTCGAGCCACCCCCCGTTCTCAGCGGTGCCGTCCTCGATCGCGTCAAGCCGATCGTTAACCGCCTCGCGGTGCACAGCGTATTGAGCTTGACGGACTGAACGCTAGTCCGCGATGCTTGTAGCACCACCCGACCGGCTGCTTGCACCACTCGACGTGCCGCTCCTCGTGGTCGTCTTTAGTCGCAACGTGCCCTTGAGTCGACATAACATTAAACCTCTTTTGAAAACAAAATAAACCCGCGAACGTGGTACGAGGCCAGATTTGATGATAAATGAATGCAAGTTGTATAAGGGCGGCCATAATTTTGCATGGGCCACAAATACGCCTGTGGAACCAGGGCGGCTCGCCATCACTGTATACGTGGAAATAAACGCACTCTTGGTTATTTTCGCTCAAGCAGCCAGCATAGCACCCCTTTGCTTATCAGGCGAATTGCTCGATTGTTACAACTGCCTTGTTGCGAACTGTACTGGTGTTTCAACGAGGAAGTCAGTCAAGTCGATTCAGAATATCGAACATTTTTGCGCCCCATCACAACCGCGCGAGGGGTATCCGCAATAAATCTTTTATTTCCTGTCTGACAACCATTACCAACACAAGGTAAACCATATCGAGAAAAGCAATAGTACGGCAATCCCACCGTCGCCTTGCCACGATGTCGACATCACATGTATGCATGTGCCTGATCCGATGCTATACGGGCCGAGATTAACTGATCACATGTGCCATGTTTGTTTTTTTAACGCTGATCAGATAGGAAACAGTGTGAACATCATTATCTGCGCCCCATCGTAACCGCGTGAGAGGTACCTGCAAGATTAACCAGTGACACTGCACAACTATTCAAGTCGGTCATTTACGCGCTGCTACTCAGCAAACAAAACAACGTGATCATTCTGAAAGATTCTGCACACCCCATCGCGACCGCACGGTAGGTGACCAGCCAGAATATACAGTTTCACTATACCCAGCCGCATTTTAGTTCTGTACGTTTTTGTTTTATTTTTCGCATTGCGCCGCAACCTGTAAAATTGTCACTCACTTCATTTTCTCCAACAAGACGCGATTTCTTCCCTTGCGGTTGACTATCTACAAGTATCCACGCTCAAGACCTCTCGTGTGTTTTGGCTGTGTAGTTTTTCTCTTACCCAACCATGCGGGTGGGAAGTCATTCACTCATATTGCCATATTATGGTGAAAAAGCAATATACACTCCAGATATGAGATCGAATATTTCGTCGAAACTCATCTTTGCAAGCTGTGTGTGATACTCCGATCGTGCGTATTACGGGTTGTGTGTCCTCATTAAGGATATAGGTCGGCGACTCCCCTTGGACCTACAGTGTAGCTATCAGGGTCAACAGGGTGCTGTTAGTCAATCTGTGCGCGGATACAGCTATATTATATATTCGTGTTCGCGCTCAAGACCCCTCGAGTCGATCGTTTTCGCTGGGAAGATTTTCTCTCACCACCCAGCAGTCTGCATGGGGAATCACTCGTTCATTATGCCACATATTATTGATCGTGCACGTACGATCGTTTTGGCTGCGAAGATTGTCTCTCGCCCAGCCGTCCGCATCGGGAACCACTCCTTCATTATGTCCCATAATATATATCGTGCACGTACACGTCGATCTGATTTTTTTTAATCTGCATCCCACCGAGAAACGTGAGTAGGTTCCAGCAAGAATTTTTCATTTGCTCGGAATCAGCGATATCTCCCACGTGCAATGTGTTTTGCGACGCCTTGCCGCGACGTATGAAATCCCTTGCACTATAAGGTATAGTTGTTGTTGTTGTTCTCACATTAACTCGCAGAATCAAGTCCGTGGTCACAGGACAGGCTCCAGTCACCCTGGAGCTGAGGAATACTACCAATAATACGACATCACGACTCACCAAAAGCAGTATGATATTACGACTCACCCAACAGCAGTAATGTGGAGCGGGGTTTTGTGGTCAACTTATAGAATATACGGAGTATTAATTAGTCTGCGCCCACCAGTATCGGGGACCGCGGAGACAAATAACAGCCCGTATCTGCAGGTAATCTCATACCCATCAAGGCGAGGCCCGTTGTCGACGCTTCCGCGCTCGCTTCCTGTGCCCCGTATGAAGCGCTTCGCCTTCGATGTTGCTTTTTGCTCTCGCTAATTCCCCGATTGATTCGCCGTCCAGCGATGAACTCGAGAATCAAGAAGTAAATCGCGAATTATCTGGTCCCGTGAGCGACCGCTGTCCAGTTGTAAACAGCGGCTCTTTTCGCGTGTTCTACCAGTCTGCCGGCGCCGTCCTGTGCGGTATCCCCTTGGTATCCCCACAAGCGCGACTAACCAAACATTGCCCGCTGCTGCTGTCAAAGTATGCTACGTACGTATTCCGCTAAAAACAAACGAAAAATGAACCATACCGCCTAATTTAATTCTCTCTAAAACAACAAACTGTATAGATAGTCTAGTCTAATATTATTACATCGATCGGTTCCCGGTTTATAACAATATTTCTCTTTGGCTTTTCAACAATGTAGTACCTACAAACAAGTATACACAGCAGAGCATGCAGCACGGGACAGCACCACACGGTAGGGCACGGCACCGCATGGTGCTGCGCTGCTGAGGTGAGATGAGCCGATGTGCCGTGCTTATCTCACCTGGGACAATGATATTTCGTGTCGCTTATTTAATACAGAAGACAAATTTGAAGGACTCGCGAAAAAGTTGAACCGTTCTGCAAGTAATGGAAGGAGGCGGTTCTCAAGTGGGAGGTCTTGAGAGGCCAGGGATACACCAACCGAGCCCTCTTATGAAAAACAACAAAGAAATCAAGAGTATCAATATATGTACAAACGGCATGCCCTCTGCTCCCGTTCAGTTGTGCTGCTGAACTTTGCACGGGTGGTGGGGTGTCTTTGGACGGCTCGGGCCGGGTCAGGGTGGCTCTACCTGGCGGGTGGGATGTGGAAAACCTGCTGACTGATATCCGACGCCAAATCGTGGTATTTCGAATACGTCTTGACCCGGCAGGGGAATAATCCTGTTTGATTTCGGCCTAATTAGGGCCGCTCCTAACGAAGATGTTAATATTGTTTTTGTTTCTAGCCAAAAGTTTGAGTTTTCCAATTTCGGGGAAAACAAAAAAAAATCACCCCCGGAAATATTAGTTTTGATATTTTTTCTGATTTTTCAGGGAAATACCTAAAAATTAGGTATACGGGTATAGATAATCGGTAAGCCGCACCGCTTGAGCTGTGCCACCCCTCGCGAGCGCACGAGACTAAACAGCGTCGTTCCCAAGGTCACAGGCAGGTCATCGCTGATCGCAGAAGGCGCAGTACTAAGCTTCTGAGCTCTCGTCGTCGTGTTGGCAAAGTGACCTCACTGAATCGGCCGACCGAACGACCTCGCTGGCGGTAGTAGCCAAGACGTTTTTCTCTTTTTTTGGGCGTTGTAGCGCGACGAGTTGGAGATGGATTTCACTCTTCAAGGCAACAACACCGGCCTGCGAGTAAGGCCAACCCTGGTTGGACAACCACGTGGGTGTCTTCCGCGAGCGTGGCTGCTGTAGTGACGGTTCTGTGCCGGGTGGACGTTTGATTTGCCAGCCGACTGAGGCGCGTACTCGCGATGATTCAACCCTCGAGTTCGGTGCAATGCGAGTTCGGTGAAATGCGGAAATTTTCGCGTGAACACGAAAAACAAAGTATTTGTTAGGACCGACCCTTCTAACCCTTTTGCCACTTATTATTAAGAAAATTGACGAACGAAAACCCGTAGAACAGCGTGAGCCACACTAACCAACGCAAGCTCCGTGCCACGTATCGGTTTTGGGACTCACCCTTGGCGCTAGGTTTCGTGTCCGCCACGCATCATAGGAAGGATTTTTGTACGGCAGAGGCGTGTATTGCGTTGTGTTACCATCGCATCGTCAACCATCGCAGTCCTGACAATATGAAACCGACCACGCTTCTCATTGTATTCTATTTGATGTGCATGCCTGGGTCCCTCAAAAATAAATGTGGAGAAGGTGGTGAAGGAGATCATGGAAGCGCGTGTGAAGACGGCAGCCAGCATGGACTGCGACGGCATCGAGCCCGACAACATGATGGTAAGAGGTGTGCTGCGACGGGGGCACACGTCGAGGCCAAAGGTTTCAACGCCAACTGGCGTGCTGCAACAGGTTCAGCACGTTGAAGACAAATGTTATCTGAGTTTTCGGGGCGACCCTACTGATCGGCTATCCAATACCGTTTTTGAGGGCCGTTTTGTCGTTCTACCAGTGTTTACCTATGTGATGTGGATTTTTCGTCGGGTCAAGAGTGTAAAGATATTTGTCATAACGGCTTGAGGACTTGACACCCACGCAGACTTCCGCAAGCAAGGTGCGGCTCGGAACAAACCAGGGCAACCCCTATCGTAGCGCCCGTGATAGCTAAAGATAAAGTTTGTTTGCTTCGGTCAGGAATCGAATCCTAGAGTCTCCAGCGCACAATATGGACGGATACTTCGTAAATATTGTGCCAGGTAGTATAGCGCAGGTAGTAAATAAACGCCACAAATAAGTTTCGCGTTTGTGTTTGCTCCGTCTTATCTAACACAACATTTGCAGCGTACTGTTCAGCCCCGTCCCTCATCACATTTTTCGAAACACATCATAGTATCCCCGTGCGCGAGAACGCTCTGCAACTCTGGCCGTGCGCGGGGTTTCGTTGCTATCGCGAGATTATGTCAATGTTTTTTAATTGGGGATTGGCGTCGAAGGTGCTTTGTCTGGTTCACGATGATACCTGGTACGCATCTTCCCGGGGCATGCGTGGTCGTCCTTCTTGTGAAATGGGTAGCTAAATTATTGTGATGATTGCTCAAAAAGAGGAACACCCGCGATGCGCTGTGCCTCTTGACGGTGAAGGTCTAAGTCGCTCGCCAAGAAGAAATAACCTTGCATAGACGGTGCCCATTACTGGTAAAATCATTTCACACTTGTACTTTCCAGTCTTCTTCTGGACAGGCCGTGGTCATAGGTGTCGTCCCTTCTCTCCCCCGGTCCTTGCCTTCAATTTATATCGCGCAAGGTTCAGCAATCCCACTGCTCGTCTATTTTTCATTACGTTTTGCTAACTCACGCTCTCGCGCTTTCCGCGAGTCAATTTGTGCACAAGAAAAACTCCCAACGAATGTATACGAGTATGCACTCGGTGGGGCTTGAACTCACGAAACTGACCTATACCAGGCTCGAGGATGACCTGATACGCCACCGGGGCGGCTATATTACGGTGATCTGACCACACGCCCTATAAGCTATACCGTGTACCGAATGACCAGGTTGTTTTGTTTCACCGAAATCCCTTGGCGTTGAAAACGTTTACCGTTTAGACCGTGGCTACGATAAGGGAGTCACTTTTGGGGCTTCTTTGCTTTGGTGGCTAGGGTTTAGTCGCGGTAACAGGCTCCCTCGTCTTTATCGGTCTTACGTCTTCGTGCTGCCTTTCGTGCTGCTCTGTTCTTACGTTCGGGATCGGCTATGCAATGGTAAGAAATGCCGCGCCAAACTAATCGCCTAAAGCGGTTTCATCAGTGATGTATAGAGCCACTCGTGTCAAGAGAGTTTGAGAGTCTCAAAACCCGGTCGTAAAAATGTGGGAACGCTTCCTATCATAGCCTTCGTCGGAAGGCCCATGAGACCCGCGCAGTGCCAGCATAATATCCAAACGGTAGCACATGTAGATGCCGGTAAGTTTTCGCCCCGAAGGGTGGTCATCTCACGCTATGGGCTTCATGTTTTGCGTACAAACGTCTCTGTCCTGTTGAGCTTAAGCGAGCGACCGCGGGTCAGTCTGATATTTTCGCGAGTACCGTTGTTTTTGGAGTACCTCATAGAACCGTTCCTGGTTGGGTTGGCAGAACGAATGCCTTCGAAGTGATGAAAATCCTGCCACCGCCAAAGGAATTCGCAACAACTGGCTCACGGGTAAACCTGTCGGCTGTCGCTCGTTCTTTTTCAAGGCTCACGCTTTCTCCCATAAACCAGAATTTTATCTTGTACTGTTTTCTCTTGCCTTGTACTTTCAAACAGGTGTACGACGAAGTCAACACAGGAGTGTCGGTAACGAAGGCTGAACAGATCGCTTACAACAAGTGGTTCGCCGACACCGTGAGTGGGAGGGGGTTCAGTTCCGTCGGACGATGTTAATCAATGTTTCCGCCAGAGCACGGCAGACGGTGTGCCTAATATCGAATGAAACCTTATTTCTACTATCCGATAATGTGGCCAGTACTATTAATAGGTGTTTGGACGCCAGGGAGCAGGTACGACTGCTAAAGGAAATATATTTCGTTCATGTATGACCCGAACGTCGACCACGATCACTACGTGTCATCGTTACGCACAACATATACACAGACCCACGCAGCGGTGTGTACGTACAGTACAACGGAGATCGTTCTCTTAAATTACAACATGCATGGAGTGGGAAACCCAAATTAGGTTGCACAGCTCCCCTCCACTTCGAGTAGCTGCCCTGCTGGCTCAGCTGTAGGCTCCTAAGGTCGAAGGATGGAACATACACACAACAGAAAGATCCCGACACTGATTATTTGCGGAAGAGGCTACATCAGCAGGTGTATGCGGTGATGTTCGATACTCTTGACACATACGGCGTATGTATATTATATTATAAAAAATGAAAATACACTCCAGCTGTGAGATCGAAGATTTTGTCTAAACTCATCTTTGCAAGCTGTGTGTGATACTTCGAATGTATATACATTGAGCCGGGAGGCATGAAAAATATGATGCCGGTCGATCAGCTCTCACCCAGGTAAACGACGTCGATCACACAGATCCTACTCGAAAGATCTACATTCAGTAACTAGTAACGGTGACCTGTCAGGCATACGGGAATATACTATTTATTTCTTAACACTTAGTCTTGCATGATAAATATTGTAATACAATGTAAAGGGGTGTCTTCTTGCTACAACCGTCAGATTCGTCCCCTTTGATGGTTTATAGTTTCCGCGCGCACATATTGAAATCCCCCCCCCCCCCCCCCCTCCCCCGATCCCTCTTGTTCAAACGCCTCACTTAAAATTAAAATCTACTGGAGTAGTAAACACTCCCAGCCAGCTGATAGCATCTAATTATCCTTCTAGCGATCCATGTCATAGCTCTAACTCACCTCCGACCTCCTCCCCCACCCCCCGCCTTTTGTGTTTTTTTGTTCCCTGCCCAGTTCGTTCAAACGCCCCACTTACAATAGAAATCGGTCAGAGTAATAAACACTTCTACGCAATTGATATCACGTCATTATCGCTCTAGCCATCCATGACGTAGTTCTCAATCATTTCCCTTCCCTCCCTCCAACGCCCCATCCCTCTCCACACCCCGCACGATTGCCTAGACCCAGCACCGCGCGTAAAGCAAGCCCCCACATATATGATTAATACGCGCGATCGGAGTATCACACACAGCTTGTAAAGACGAGTTTTGACAAAATATTCGATCTCACAGCTGGAGTGTATTTTAATAATTATATGTGACCTAAACCTCTTGAAACCCCTTTTCCCGTCCCCCGTTCCCCCCCCTTTTTTTCCTCGCTCTCTCGTGCTCAAACGCCCCACCTAATATCGAAAACCGTCAGACTAATAAACACTTCCATGCCCTGGATATCACCTCATTATTGTTTAGAGCCGTCCATGCCGCTACTGCAATCCCCCCCCCCCCCCGCCCCCGACGCCCCCTCCTTCCCCACCACCCGCACCATCGCCTAAACCTAGCACCACGCGTATAGTAAACCCCTACATCTATGCGACCTAAAGCCCTCCCCCCCCCCCCCCCCCCCTCCCCTACAAGAAGGATGTATAGTTTCCACGCACAAATTGAGCTGCCCCGCACCTGTCCCTTCCCCCCTTTCCCCCCATCCCTCTCCCCTTTTGATCAAAATCAGGCCCCCACGTGCCTAAAAACCACGCCCTCCCCTCACCGGTTATTCGACTCACAGGATTCACTTGGTAAACTGATGCATTCCCTTCCACAGCTATCAGATTTTGTCCCCCTCAGAAACGGGTTTTGTAGTTTATGCGCGCAGACTGCCTAACATCACCCTATTGACCCTGATAGCTACACTGTGGTTGAAAGGGGAGTCGCCGACCTGTATCCTTAATGAGGACACACAACCCGTAATACGCGCGATCGGAGTATCACAAAGAGCTTGCGAAGATGAATTTCGACAAAATATTCGATCTCACAGCTGGAGTGTATTTTGATTTGTATAATACAATGTAATCATATATTACGTTTTGGTTCATAAACACGTGCTATAACCGAGCGACCGGTGTATAGTACCCGGCTTGCAAATATCAGCAACGACTCTCGATTCGTCGAACTCACAGCTGACATTTCAATAATTACTTCGCTAAAACATTTTTTGCGAAACACAGACTTGTCGACCGTCGCCCGCTCCTGACCTCGGCTACATGGCAACATGCGGGTGAATTTTTTAGGTGCACGCTAATGGTATGAAAGTGGCCTTGAAGAACGCGGTCGGCATCATCAACGAGATGGTGGATAGCTTCGACTTTGCCGTGAACGAATCGTGCAACCAGTGGAACGAATGCGACGTAAGTGTAACACACCATAGATGCATGTTGGGGTCCTTCGCTTAACATTTTATAACAAGTATTTTGGGGACGTCAGCCGTGATTTCGATAAATTTGAGGTCAAAAGTCATCTTTGCAAGCTGCGTTGTTGGCAATTGTAATATACTATATGGGTGAGATTTTATTGGGAGGGGTCCTAATTTTTGTCCACTAAAATGGTAAGTGTTGGTATTTATACTTTAGGTGGGGGATTTTGAGCCAGGTCTAACATCATATCTATTTTATAAATTCATTACTGTAGTTTCCACTATACTGCTCTATCATATGTACGGTAGGCGGTTTATTTCGTTTCTTATCCCCCCCGCTTTAATATCGGGAGAAGTGCGAATACAGAATACTACTGAAGTATTAGTTGTCTTAAATGTTACTCTTAGTATAGCATTTAATATTGTTCGTGGGACGCTTCGCAGTGTGCGGTAAGTTTGTTGCCTTACCTGGGGAACAGAGATCTATAGGTTCGCAGTCTGCGGACCTCAAAGGACCTTTAGTTGCTAGGCTTGGCGAACAGAGATCCAATAATCACTAGACACGCTCCTAGCATGAAGGACACGTGAACGTTACATTGAAGAATCACATGGAGATCGTCAAACAGTAGGTTGACTGCTTCGATTTCGCTGTTAAAAAACTGTCATACTATGGGTTACGGCAAATGTGACGTTGTCGTGTATGCTAATTCTCCATCAGACGTCAACGGGAAGCACTTGCCCCTTCCTTGTGGCCAGCCGCGGTTGAGGATCGTTCGCCCAAGTATCTACCCTATTATGATGCAAATAGCAAGCGTCATTGTTTAATTTCTGATTCACGACATTCTCCGCCACGATAGTTGTTGATAGTCGGTGTTTGGGTCAGAACGGATTACGATAGGAGAAGAAGCACCTTGGCGCACATATTTCTGACTGGTGGAGTTTCTTAGCCTGAACCGTCCGAATTTCAGACTTGTTACTGCGGTATCATGTCTTTGATACCGCAGGCCATAGTACGATTTGCTCGTCAGCGTTCACGTTAATTTCTCCCACGGGCGGTGTGCAGAGTAGGTCGTCACGTGATGAACCCCGCTCGAAGGTAATCGGCGCTCCCGTGCCGAAGCCGTACCAAACGGTGGTCGTCGGATCCTAGATGCGGGCGATTAAAAGCGTTCAAATTACGCTGGATGTTTTGCACAAGATCACGTTTACCTGGGGTCTTCCACAGGTGTGTACATGACAACAACCTTGCCCCCAATCGCCCGAATCACTACATTTTGGCAGGAGTACAAGGACACCTTCCTCGCTCAGGGCAAGCCCGTTTTCAACGTCGAGTGAGTGCCGGCCTGACGCGCGGTATGCAGTACGATAGAGGGGCGAAGTTGGTTGCCGAAAACGATGTCGGTGAACCGACTAAGGAAGCGCATACAGTGGCTAGCAGGGTGTAACGCATCATCAGTAGCCTCGTTTAAACCGGTGCTTACTAACTAAACGCGCGGATTGGTGTTGCAAATATAGTTATTATAACGATGTATATATGGGCCAGCTGTGCGATCGAGAATTCCGTCTAAACGCATCTTGAGAACTTGTTTGTGGTACTACGACCGCGCGTGTTACGGGTGTATTTCCGACCAAGGCTACGGTAGCGAAGGGTACCCTTACCCTTATCTCATTAATTGTCGGATTTGAGCCACCAGCGCGGCCGGCTCTGTAGCTCGCTGACGATGTGTTCTAGGCGGTTTGCATGGCGCAGCGTATCTACCCATTCCTTTGCCGACCCATTTTGCACAATTAATATAGCACGAATGTTTGAAAAGGAACAGGGGATCTCACGCGCGACTGACTCCGAGCCAGTGCAAGAAACGGCTCCAGAGGCGATCCACCTAGGGTAGTCTTGGTCGTCCTCACAAAGGTCGCAAAGGGTGTACGTCGGTTACTACGCACAGTAGTGCCTTCTAGATCTTAACAGCAAGCACCAGGGTCAACAGGCCGATCCAACGAAGACCTATAGTACCAACATAGAAAAGATGTGCTACTCTTTGTAATTTCCTAGCGCTAAAAATACCTTTGGTAGCATGCCTGGTTTTCCAAGACCAAACTATAGGCATGGATATCGGGGACTTCCGATAAGTGCACAGCAGTGTGATGGCCTTTCGAAGAACCTTCTTGCACGTCCCCACCGGGTCTGCAAGAACATGATGATCACGTCTACATGTCTTCCGTCGCGTACCTGCCCTGAATATTTGCCCGCGCATGTGCGTCAGGTACGTGAACAACATGGACATGTGCGACGACACCAACGCCCTTGGCATCGACACCATTATCAAGGTACTTGACATGTACAAAACTGCAAAATACACAAAGAGCGCACCCGGTACTAATTAATTAAGAAACTGCATGACTGTCCATGTCGGGCAGGGTTTTTCTCTGTTTTGGGAGAGGGTGTGGACACATGCTGCAGTTAAGGTGTACCAAGCATTCTCGGAGGATCTTCACTTTGTAGATAAAGCACTCTGTATCTCCACCGGAATCAACAATTTTAAGAAAATCGAACATGCAAAGACCGATCATCAAACCCCAAGGACTAGGCATACAAACCAAACAGTTTTGCAAAATACGAATGACAGTCCCGACGATTTTTGTAGTAAAGCAACCCAACAGTTGTCCGAGTTTCGTTCATTCGTTTTTTGCAATATTCCTGTTACAATGTTAAACTCAGGCTAAGGGTTGCCCTTTCAGGTTTCTCTAAATCAACGCTTTGGTGTGTCTAGAGCTCCGCAGCTGAAGAAGGAGGCTCGTAAACGAAACATAGGGCAACTCGTTATACCGTAGGGCATGCATCCTGTTCCCTCGCAGTCCTTCCGGACCGCACCGAACAAATTTTCACGCGGTGTATCGCAGGCACTGCGAGAGGGGTAGCGGAAAGGACCGTGGCCACGGTAACTGGGTCAGTGCTGGCCTTTTCTGCAGTGGCCACAAGGGCCATTTGCGCGCGAGTGACCGCGTTGTTCCTTGCGGTGTCAATCTTTCGCGCTTTGTTCTTTTTCGCGATATGATTCCGCAGCAGACGGGGTCTCGCCGCGTTGCACGAAGCAAACCGTACACTGTCGTTTCGTCCGTTAGGTACAGATCCACTGGTGTGATTGACTCATTTTCGGTAGTGAAAAAAGGGGGTATGTGTCAACATCGCCCTAGGTTCAATTATAATATTTCTTACATGTAAAGACTAGTCTATTTATCGCCCAGTAAATTTTTTGTATCCCTTGAGCACCCTAAGAAGCGGTCGGTTCTGCCCTTAACCACCCACTTCTTGGAACGTGCCGTTACTATTTTTTGTTGCTCAGAACACCAACTTGAAGGGTTGGTTTTGCAGCTGCGTCGACTCGTCCCGAGACTTGAAGTGCCGTGCGGTCATCTAACCGACGGTCTACGATGTGCGACATCCTACAGCCACCGCGACTTGAAGAGACCACCTTGGATATGGCCAAGCGATCGGTCTCTTGCACGACTCGAGCTCGGACTCGCCGAAGCATCGCAAATAGTGGTGGAACAGCGTTCCGCGAACGAATTGCGAAATATAATTCTAACGTTTTCGGGTAGGGTTGGGATTTGATCGGCTCGCTTTTTTCTTCGACAGAGATTGTTAGTCAGCGGCAGGGTCGCTGTCGTCTAACCGGCGCCGCCGGTATACCGTGCGCAAGATTCTTCAACCGCCGCCTCCAAGGGGCCATTGTGTACGCTGAACAACAATTGGTCTTCCACGACTCGAGCGCAAACTCGTCCATAGAATCATCGTCTAGTTGAGAGCGTTGTTGGAATACATGAGAGAACTGAATGTATGCTATACATGCTAGACTATAATATTAGACATGTCTTGTGGTTTGGGCTTGTATTGTGATGCGGACTGGGGTTTACCTGGTAGTTTTCTTCGTGCATTTGAAGCTGTGTCGACGCCACGAGAGACTCGGGGTGCGGCAAAGGTAATCTAAGCGCCGGTACTTGAGACACTCCATTCAGAACCCCGAGGGATCCGCCTCATGTACGGCGAGCGATCACTTCTCCATTACCCAAGCACAGCAGGCAGTATTGTCCAAGCACCATCATGGTGGACAAAGTTTCTCAGAGTGAACACGGAATATCCATTGAAAGTGTTTGCACTGTGTACGGATTTCATGTGGGTGACTATACGACTATGTTTTGTTTGTCTGAATGGGATTACAACGGTGTGGAATTGACGAGGGACTTCAACCGAACACCTTGTTGGAGTTGAATAACCAGTCTTGCTCTAAAGCCAACACGGAATCGTCCAAGAATCACCGTGGTGTGGAAAAAAATCGCGCACAGAATACTGCTTGATGCAGCAGTTTTTTTCACGTCGGCTGATTCTGAAAAGTCACCGATTGGTGGCCAGTTGGATAAAAGGTAATTCGTCCTACACTACGTGCGTGGAGAACAATGCGTGGTGATGCGCCTCTGTATCTCTAACATGCGTGTTTTGCTACTCGATTTTGTATTGTTCTACATTTTACACTGGCAAATCGTCGACTAATTCGTCCGACCCTATCAATAGCCATCAATAGTCGCGGAAGTCCAGCCAACGCATAGCGCTGGAATTCGGTCTCCATATTACAGTAGATAGTGTATATTTATTCTACGGTGTTTGCGGATGCAAGCTCTATACTCGACGAGCGTGACGATGGTGGCTCCTGTTTTCATTTCGAAGCTTGAACAGCAGTACTTGTTAAGGGGCCGGCGTTTAGAGATGGAAGGGCTAGCACAGCAACACTGCCACGATTGCCGATACCAAGGGGCTTCGTAAATCTCCTACATGGTGCGGTGGAAATGTGCTATGATAGGAGAATGCTGTTTAGGCGTAAAATAAAGTCAGATCGACGCGGCTCCTCGGCCGAGGAAGAACCCCATACGACAGTGTATATTAGAGATGGTACTTGGCGATGACCATCATTGTCGTTTCTCGATAATGCTAAACGTCATCCGGTATACATTTAGAATTTCGTACGACAGACAGATTTTAGCCTGTTCGTTGAAGTTGTTGATTACCTATAAATGGCATATTTTGCAAGCAATCTCCGCAGTAATGTCTCAAGATATATTATACAAAGCAGCTTACAAACTAAAATCAATCGTTTCCAATACCTGGTACGCGCAACACGTAGTTCAGTGGCGCACGTTTGAGAGGGACAGTCTCCAGTACACCCCTCCGGGAACGTATTTTAGCATTAGTTTAGAGTTGTTGTTTGGATTGGTAATAACATCAGTAGGGTCATAGTCTAATTACGTATCCGGCCGCCCCAGCTGCGCATGGGGATATCCTTAAGCATTCAAAAAAGTCAGTGTCGTTAGTTCGAGTCCCCCGGAAGGCATTTTCTTATAATATTGTAGGGACTTCTTCTTGTGCACAAAATGACTTTCGGAAAGCGCAACAGCGTGAGTGCGTAACACTCTCGATCAATATTAGACGAGCTTGTGAGATTGATGAACCCTATGTATGTGTGGGCGATAATATTGAAGGCAAGAACCGGGACAGAGAAATGAAGATGACCACGGCTTGTTGTGTCCAAAAGCTGGAAAGTAGGGAAGAAGTGCGAAAAGATATACCTGGTACATGCTAGTTGTTATAATAATCTGGATGTAGGGTCTTGCTAACTTGGGGTCATGTGTTAGGTTTTGTGTTTGATCAAGGCACGAGCGCCTCGCGTGCCCGCCCCCATGTGGCCACTCCACTTTGCTCACCACCTGCTTCATCGGCTGAGCAACATAAACCAATCAAAATCGCCTCGGAGTCGCCAATCACCTTCTCTCCTTCTATCTTGAGCTCTTCCACAGGTTAATTTTTCACCGTGGCCCGCTTTTAGCCCTTGCAAATCACATAGATAGATAGGCTGTGTCTTATCGGGTCGTCCGAGAGCGATGAAGCCTACGTAATCGTGCACCAGCTACGGGCTGATAAACGCTACGCGCCGTCTAAATACACAAGATAGTGCTGTGCATCGATTTTATGATAACCCTCTGTGACAAGTCAATAGTAGTCTAGACTATAGACTCTTGACTACACGCTGCTTTTGGTCTATTATTGTGAACAATGTATGGCTTTGGGCATGATAAACCACGTCGATTTTTAGCTGCCCTTATTATCTCGGGCAATTTATTCGGTATGCCCACTGTATCGTTGGAATGCTGCTGTTGGCGCTTTTACAACGATGTTCGATATGGAATCATATACGTACCATGGGATGGTTCATTGGGTTGCACAACACTTTTGCATATTTTTTGTCGTGGCACTTAGCTTATCGAGCTATTAACAGTGGAAAAATTGGGGTCACCATTTTTTTTTAAGGCGCCACAGCCGGGGGACGCTATGGTATACGACCTGTGTTACAGAAGAACAGTATTTAGTAGACGCATGTGCTATTTCCTATGATGAGTGCATCAGTGTGTGCAGTATGCCAATCGCAGTAAATGGAAATGCGTTGACAATTGTGTCTTTTTCGACCAGCACTTACTTTGTTGTTTTCCGCCCTTTTGGCGGCGGGCATTTACCCGGGAATTACCCGTACCCGGGACTTCTGTGAATTACGTACAACCCTACCCGTACCCGGAACGTATGTTAGTTATGTACGACATTCATACCCGTACCCGAATTTTCTATTTTCGTTCTGTCTGACCCAAGCTACGGTAGGGGGGTCCCCTTTTGCGCCTTTTATTTCAGTGGCCAGGGGTCACTCGCGCGAGTAACCCCTTTGTTCCTATTCGATCTTACGTGTTCTTCATGTTTTACATTGACCAAATTAATTCGCAATGCAAAGGTGATCTAAGCTGCGCCGAAACAAGTGCCTAAACCATATTCATCCGTGGGGTACAGAGCCACTCGTGCGAGTGGCTCAAACACACCAGTGAAAATGGGGGTACCCGCCCTACCGTAGCCTTGGTCGTACAGGGTACACACAAAACCATACCCGGGTATTTACCCCGGGTATTACCCTACAAATAACTTCTGTAACTTCTGTAGGACACTCATACCCGTACCCGGAACTTCTGGCAGTTGTAGTTCCGTCCGCCGGTGCCACAAAGACCCAGGGTACGGGTACAGCGTGTTTGTACCTGCCCGGAACTTCTGGAAGTTCTGCACGTCCGTGTGCCACAATACCCGGAAGTTCTGGAAGTTTTCTAAGACTTTCATGCCCGTACCTGGAACTTGTGGAAGCTCGTTAAGACTTTCACACCCGTTCCGGGAACTTCTGTGAGTTTTATAAGACCTGTGCCACAATACCCGGGGTACGGGTACAGCATGTTTTGTACCCGTCCGGAATTTCCGTGAGTTCTGTAGACTATACCTGTGCCACAATACCCGGAACTTCTGGAAGTTCTGTAGCAAATCCATACCCGTACCGGAAACTTCTGGGAGTTCTGTAAGACCCCCATACCCTTACCCGGAATCCACAAACCCTACAGAACTTATAAAGCGTGCAAAAATCAGAGACGAAAAATAAAAGCAGAAACCAAAGATAACTGCTCTCGTGATGGTGTACGTGCGGGTCGCGGATCGCGGATTGTACCATCCTCCTGCTGCCGTTCTCCGTGGCCGCCACATCGCCTAAGCTCACTCAGCCAGCTCCCTCGCAAGTGCGCTCGTTGACACTCAATCCGAGTCGGCTCCAACAGAAACGAATACCTTTAGCTATCTGCGGTGCTTTCGTGAAAAATGACCAACTGAACCACGTACGAGCCAACCCTACCGCCACACCTGGACCACACTACCACTACAACCGTCACCGCGGCAGGAACATGTGACGAGTACATGGAGCACAGGTTGGTGGCGATTGTTGTGGTGGGTGGTAGGTGGTGATGACTAAAGGCCCCTCTGTTATGGAAATGTTAGCACTTTAGAGCCATTAGTCTAGACTGTGAGTCAATGTTCAGTAGCACTGCTCTCGGGTAACATAGATCTCATGTGTGTCGGTTAGAGTGTAACGTACGTATGTGTGCGGAGGAATTACTTCCGTAAGATTCTCCGCGATATCCAGGTAGCTCACTCTCTCGTGTGGCTCCCTCTTGTAGGCCTTTCCGGATCATAGCTGTCCTGGTCATCTCTGGGAAGCAGACGTCGTCTGGGATCCTGCAACTCTGCGGTATATATCTGTGTGTATTCGCCATATTAAGCGCCACCGTTGTACTATTCAACATTTTCTTTACATCTCGGAAGCCCTTCGTCTTCCAGGCTATCCTCTCGCCCCGTGCCATCACCTCATCTAACGTCGACGGCACATCCTCTCAAGCCACCGTGCCAGGGTATCACACAATATTCATGGCACCCCAACTGCTTTTGCGGAGCCCTTTCACACTGAATCATGATGGTGGTGGTGTTGATGCGTGTCGTTGTGTGGACGAGTGGAGAAAAAAGTTTGTGAAAAACACCCCCGCCCCCCCCGACCCACCCGCTGGCTGGGCATATCGGACATCACGCGCAAGTTTTACGACTCGAAATGGGTTTTGGACGCGGTCAGAGGTGGATGGAGAGGTCATGAATAGGTTTGTCTGTAGCCGCAGGGATGATCGAAACCGGCTCCGCGTTGGTAGGGTTTGTTGTGTTTGAGGGGCTATTTTGTCCCAACAGACGGATAAACATGCGCAAAAAGCCTGCGCAATTACAAAAAAAAAGCTTGTTTGGCTTTACTTTCGATTGTTTCATGTCGCAGACAGCCCGAATACAGCTGACTGAAAGATATGAAGAAAATACGTCGCATGTATACTGTTTCCGCTCGTAAAATTTAAATTGCCGGTCGTTTTTTTTTTGCGGGAGGTTCCCTTTGCCCATAACGTGAGACTGCATCGTGGACCGGCATGTGTACTGTTTTCACTCATAAAATCCAAATTATATGTCGTTTGTTTGCGGCAGGTTCTTCACCGCACATAATCGTAGGATTTCATCATGGTCCGCCTCATGCTATAGAGGGGGCTGTGTTGGCGAGGATGAAAACAATCTTCTCACTTATCCCCCTCGAGGTACTGACTGCAACGGCGTCATTACTAACGAACGCTACCAACGCAAAGGAAGCTCGCACGAAAGTTTCTTTTTGCATGTGCAAAACACTTGCGGTGGTGATGGAGAGAAAACATTTCCTGAAGAATGGGCGCTTATGTGGCCACAACGAGGACGCAAGTCAAGAGCATTGAAAAATGCCATACAGAGTTGAGTGGATGCCGTAACCATGCCCAAACGTTCAACTTCAACCTACTTTACCGTCCCGGACAACATCCCAGGCACGCAATTACATCATACACACAGTTTACCACCCTGGGTGACAGTGTTGAGAACCCAAAAAAATGTCATATGGTGTGAGTACAGCAACAACAGCGGTCATACCAGGTATACATCAGGAATTGGTCACACTGGGTATTGGTGACACCAGGCATATACTTAGTCTACTGGTACACATACCTCACCACATGAACGACCAGGGCGGGCGTAACCTAGCCCTGGTAACTTCGGGTAGTGTGCTGTCCTACTATCCCCCGTCGGACCAGATACTGTCAATTCGAACTGTCATTCATGAGTTGCGCTAAACTCCCTTGCCATACCAACTGTCGATGCCCGACCTGAGGGAAACTCGAGTAAGTATGCATCACATTGTACCAACTGAATATCGGCCATAAATCACCCCAGAGTACCACAGCACCAGTACAAAGGCCACGCTGCAACTAGAGTTACGGCGGAGTCCCTACAAATCGTACACTTATTTTCTCAAAAAACAAATTTCAAGAATAAACACGTGTTTCCCTACTACTACCATAATTCAGTAGAACACTATTCCCTAGACTACCATCGCCATACATCATTGTATACTTGAATCGACTACGACTATAGCGGCAGTAAATATACCCAACACCCTATCTATCATGTGGGTGCTCCCTTCCTCTCCCTTTCGCGTCTTATGATGTGTCACGAAAAAAGGAGAATATCCTGCTACTACAGAGAATATTCTGTTGCTACAACATTGCTACAGTTGATAGATCAAAGACTTCGTATAAACCCCACTTCGTAAGCTGTGTGTAAAACATCTGTTATCTTAGCGTTGTTTTGTTTCGCATCATTTCCCTCGAGACCATATTATCTCAGATCAAGCTCTTGCGCCCACCCCACATATTTGGTTAAATGACAAATAAGGAAATGTCAAGAGTAGAGGCCCAATGGATACAAACATCAAGAAAGAACATCGGTAGTCACACTTGACACCCACCCCCCATAAGAGGATCAAACGGACGACTACTAGTGTCGCACTTCGCCGTTTATTCGAACTTTTCTCCAAAAACAGCGACTACTTATGTAGCACTTTGCCGTTTATTCCAATCTTCCCCTTGAGCCCTGCATGTATCACAGATTCCCATCCATCACAATGAGTCCAAGTAACCTTGTCTCCGTAAAAACGCTCGTGTCGTCGTCAACAGGTTGGTTCATGACCCGTTCCGAAACAGGCAAGATTCGGTGGGTGGGGACTATTTCAAGTTATAGGAGGAAATCTTAATCAAATGAGAGAAGCACGAGAGGCAGATAGCATACGGCCATCATCTCTGCGACCAACTCCACGACTAAGTCGCACATACATGCAATATCGGTTACAAAATCCGTATATATGCCTCAACTCTAGCTATGTAGTACTTCCTCGGTGGAGACATACGGCAGGGTAGCGCATACTCATGCCCTAGGTCCCACCCTCCTCATCTGCCCGCCACGTCTCGCGAACGCTCTACGCCAACCTATGAGGGCGCAACTCGGACGCATGTCACCGTTAGGGGTGCAACAAAACGTTTCTCGAGCCCCTGACTAGATATCTAGATATTATCCCATCAGACACTGTAAAGAAGCACGCGCACGAACAAAACCACAAGACAGCACACTCATCATTTGCTGACGGGTGTGTTGGATTAAACGCATGACCCACCGGACAACTCAGTCGCGTGACTAAGGGGGGGGGGAACTCTAGTCGGAAGTAAAAAAAACTTATAATCATATATTACACTTCGGGATTCGACCCACACTACACACGTCAGCATCATTATGGGGCTGCTTTTACTCGCCACGCACAAATATCTTGGCCCACACCGCAAGGTGCTACTCACTAGACCACTTGGTTGCGTGGGTGGGTGATATGGTGAGTAGAGACCGGACACATGCCCAGATCTGCCTACAACAGACACCGACACTAATCGTTAAAATAGCGGTACTGACACTTGCGTTCTGTATGGCGGCTTTCAGTCGTGCCAAGCGATTTTACATCTGCACTATACCGGCAGCAGGCACTACTCAATCGGCACTGTAAGAAGATGACCCCCATTGTCTAACCAGCACGGACGGTGTGGTTCTTCGGCCCTGGTCCAAGTCGACGCAAACGCGTTATACCACCATGAACTTCACCTGGGCGGTACGTACAGCGAGAAAGTTTCAGGCGTTGAAGACAGAACGCGGGTTTGACCTGGGTCAGCGTAATATAGTTGGGACAAGAAATTCTTGCTTGGAAGGCGACTATACAAGATGTATGTCCGGCGGTTAATTATTGGTGATGGTACCCAGGTACACAGAACAAAAACCAATGTTAGCAGCGGTCGAGCTTACCGGGGAACCGGCAAGAGCGGGGTTAGTCACGTACCAGATTCAAGCGACAGA
This sequence comes from Undaria pinnatifida, assembly GCA_012845835.1. Taxonomy (NCBI): domain Eukaryota; class Phaeophyceae; order Laminariales; family Alariaceae; genus Undaria; species Undaria pinnatifida. Next base: position 25,303,828 of record JABAKD010000025.1, read on the forward strand.
GGCGGCTTGGTTGGGGATATTTTATGTCCCACCCAAAACCACAAATTTAGAGAGTTCTGAACTGGCAGCACGATGAATAATTCCATGTACTTGACGGAACTTGCAACAAATACCTCGGAAAGCACATAGCGAAAGGTTGATCCTGGGCATTTTCAGGACCCTGGTTATGCCAGAAACACTTCTGCGTAAAGCGCACTGTCTTTTGATCACGGCATGTGTGAGCAAATAGCATCGTCAACATGCAGAAAATCTTTAGTTGTAAGGTCTGGGAGTAAATGCACCACGTATACGTACCGTACTGCTCAATATTCGTTTCGCAAGGAGATTGAATGTCAGCTTGGTCCGGACAGGCGACGTCATTTGTCGTCACTGGCAAAACCGGATCTCTCACTTACCTTCCAACAAAGTGAAAACCTCTCATTTTTACGGCTTCTACTGTATACAATACAGGGCAACCGCTATGGAAGGGAATCAAAAGGGAGACGGGCTGATTTTGAAAGGGATCCATGAAAAAAAATATCTTCTTTAGTAAAGCTGGTTAAAAACGCACCCTCTCCCCTTTAAAAAAAGCTCAGCTCAGTGCTAGTACCTTGGTCTGGGACCCCAGTCTGGTGCTGTAACGGCCGTGTGTAAACCCCAAACACGACACGTGAGGTACGGATCCGGTTTCCACGATAGTGCTGGGGCATCTAGACTATGATCACAGGGGTACGGTAACACTGACGCACCTCCGTGATAGACAGCCACTCGTCAAGCTTATTCGCGTGGTCGTCAAGACGGAAGATGATCCGGGAGGTCTGCTCGGTGTCGAGGACGAAATTCTGGTATCCAAGAGTTTCGCCGCTCGACGTGATTCGGCTGTGAAACTTGCCATCCACGATCACCTTCAGCACTCGCACATTCTCATCCCCCTTGTGGAACGCGATGCGGACCTTGACAATGTCCTGAGGGTCTTCGAAGTTGTACTCGATACGGCAACCCCCCACTCCCGTGATGAGGGTGCCCACGCAGGACCAGCGAGAGTTGGCGTCGCGGCTGCTGTCCCGGGTGTTGTCGGGGATGCAGCCGTCTGGGCTGCAACCGCCGCCGGACGTCCTCTCGTCGGAGGCCACTGCCTTTGTTGTGACGGTTGTCCTCTTGCCCGCGTCCGTAAGAGCTGATGAGACGGTTGCGGAAATTGACAAGAGAAACAACACATGAAAAATAACGGGGTCATTATTCTTGCGGTTTTGTTGATATATCCGCATGAGCGACAGAGCCATTAATCGGCGCATGCAGTACTTGTTCGTCGAACACTAACACCTAAACTCAGCAATGTTTGTAATCATGTGCTTTCCGCCTCAAACTTTGGCATGATATTTGGTTTAACGTCGTTTATTGTCGCTCGTCACTCATTACGGGCGATGTATCTTGCACCCCAGAGCCTGGACGTCTCTTAGAATTGGTTTGCTGCAAATTTTTGTGCTAACTGTTGCTTTATCAACAGCGTTCCCATGTGGTGATGACTGTCCGTTTGATAAACCATTCACCTCAAAACATTTAAACGACACGCTTTGTTTGCACAGGCACCGGATAATAATCCCTTCGCTGAGGGATATCTTAATTGACAATAAACAAAAACATGCAGCGGTGATACATGAGCGGTCGAAGTCAACGTCAAACTAACCTGGGTTTTAGGGAATGGCATCACTTCCGCGACTAGACAATTGGTTTACACGAGGAAGAGGTCCTACGAGTACGAGCATGCACTCAGAGAAAGATTCTACTAGACATCATTGACGTCATTGGGAAGGATTTTCACCTACGGCAGTAGTAGTACTCCGCAGAGGTTTGTCTCCTCTAACAAGGTAATTCCATCGAGTGTACTTTACGCTATTTATGACGTGTGATACGTATATACAAGGAGACCACAACGTTGTTTTCCCGAGCTTCCTCCTTGAAGCCCGCCGCCGCTATCCCCTCACCCCCAGAACAGACATGTCGGGGCTATCATTGCAAAACCCAATGCGAAATCTTGCGACCCAGGTACGACATGAAAAAAGACATTTGTGAAAAACAAGACATTGGCATTCGGATAATTGAAGGGTAAGGGCGCTCCGTCGTTCATGAACAATGTTGTTGTGGCCAAAACGTGACAACTTTCCTCTATCGTAAAATGCGTCAAACCCAATGGACACGATACATGGTATATATGGTAGGGGATTTGGTAGCGGGTTGTAACGCTTTGACGGTTTACCTAATTTTGAGTATTTTTTCGGGTCTTTTGCAACTACCCCCGACACGCAACCATGCGACGCAGGTGAACCTGCGAATCATCTTGTTCCGACATGCACGGTTCTGGTGGGGCGTGGGCATGGGTGGGGGGGGGGGGCTTGCCGTGCGGTCCACAGTAGGGCGTTTGCCATTCGACGTTGTGCGGCGGCGAGTGTCGATCAAAAAGTGTATGTTACGTTGGCGTTTTTGTCTTACATCACCCCTGCTTTGTCTCGCATTAACCCTTACAAACAATCTACTAATATTAGTAGAGTACGTGGTCACACAGAGGTGCTGGAGCTCTAGGCACTAAAAGGAATCTAAAACAATAATATAACCAAAATTTAGGCGGAAAACACTACGCATTCCCGCCGGGAACACACGACACAAACGAGGCACACTTGACTGTTATTAACCAGATATGACCCAGGCTACGGTAAGGGGGTCCCCTTTTGGGCCTTTTATTTCAGTGGCTAGGGGTCACTCGCGCGAGTAACCCCTTTGTTCCTATGCAATCTTACGTTTTGTTTATGTTTTACATTGACGAAATCAATCCGCAATGCAAAGGTGATCTAAGCTGCGGCAAATCAAGTTCCTAAACCATCTTCATCCGTAGGGTACAGAGCTACTCGTGCGAGTGGCTCAAACACACCAGTGAAAATGGGGGTACCCCCCCTACCGTAGCCTTGGTCATATGTAACTTTGAACTAACACGGCCGCGGGGGATCCAGCCAGTCAACTACAAGATGGCACCTTCCCGTTCCCACGACTGAACAACCTGTGGCTTTTGACTAGATCGGTTACTGTCTGAAGTGATGCCTGCGCCGTGCGAACCCCAAGGTAGTTGTGAGCACAAAGGCACACGTCTGCTGTCTAGATCGCCGTCAGAGGAACAACCGGCGGGCATGCAGTGAAAACAGGCGATACATGCGTCTCCCCTTGTTTTGGTTGCTTGTCAACTATTAGAGGCGCCTCAAGACTTCGCTGCGCACGGCCTTGGAGTGCCAGCCATGCGTACGCACCACTAGGTGTCAAGACTACTGACAGTTGAAGTGCGCGGAGGCTACCGCTATCACCAAGGACACCCCTGAGGAATAATCCAGCAAGAATGTCCACGGCCACATACCGCATCATGCGACATGCAGTAGATTAAAAAATACTTCGGTTCAGGCATATTCCCAACACGAACAGCATCCGAGGAAAACAGCTTGGCGCCATCTGCTGTAGAGAACAATATTTTCGAAGCAACAAAACAAGCGCAGAGCGGTAATGCTATACGGTCCGGGAGGGGGGGGGGGGTGGTGATCTTGTTGCCTTCTTCACTACTGATATCAAGTGCGAGTGGCCGTGCAACTTGACCAACAGCAGAAACAGGACTGCAAATTGACTCGGTAGCTTTCTTACTTGAGGCGAACAAAGATCTTCTAAACAAGAAGGTCCTAAAGGCCCCGAAATTGACGCCTGTTACGTGGCCTTGAGCACGAAAAGTGGCCGCCTGAGGGGTGCTATCTTGAATTGAAGTCTGAACATGCACCAGTACTACACGCTAAAAAACTGTAAGCTCGGGTTTGGCTGGTCGGTGTTGCTTGCCGGGTTACTTGCGCGGTGGGGACATGTCTTTTCTCTTGTTTCCAAGGATTCTTTTTCTCGTTGTACCTGTTATTATATCAGTAGGTACCCCGTCATAACTCATACCAGTAGTATATACATCGAAATTCTTATCTTCCCCCTTTCCAACCCCCCTCTCCCCGTTCAGGATTCCAGGCTCACCACAACCCCCGTCTCAAGGAGCCTTGCACTACCGTATCAACGCAAACGATTCCAGATAGAATAGAGGCCCGCCTTACCTGAGGTGTTGCCAAGGATAGCAAAGAGGGTGGCCAAAAGAAGAGCGAATGGGCGCATTTTGTGCTGCTGTAGTACGGTGTGAGGCTGGAGAAGTGGAAGATGAATCCGGGTAGGACGAAAGCAGGCGGGGCTTGGTCCAGGAAGTGATGTCGTAATAAAAGAACGTGAGGCCGAGGGGTGGTGGATGTCGTGGAGGCAGAGAGGAGAGTTGGAAGCTGTGCTAAAGTGATGTCGTGGCGAAAAAGAGGCTGCGCAGGTGCTGAGTGAGGTGGAGGTGGAGAGCCAGAAGATAGTGATGTGGTGGGTGGGCCAGAGACACACGATCGCAGCAGCAACAACAGGAGCGGCGGCTGTACTGAAATATTTTGGGCCGTTCGAACGACAACCGGTTTGTTAGTACTCGCACGTTCGCCGTTTTTTCGGGACGATGCCCACTACTACCTTTACTCTAGGAATTCGTCCGGTACAAAATTGATAAAAATGGTGGAAGCATGGTGTTCTTGGTTTTATCGGATCGTCGACCATTCTGGGTTTCGGTGGATGTGTCGACATAAATGGGTAAGCACTTTTATTTCACCATCTCACCTGTGACGTGATACACGAAATTTCGGTAGAATGAATACCGCTGCAGTCCCCTTCAAACATTCGATCTTAGTATCATTAGGGTATGAATAGGAACTGATCCTACGCTGACCTGACCATTGCAACTTTGCCACACATCGGGGCTGTATACCGCATACCTGACGCGTGCTACGATCGATAGAGGTGTGCACCAGTCTTTTTCTGGGTTTTTCCTCAATTTGGGAGCTTAAGGCCTCTCCCATAACCCGATCTGGAGAAAAATAAAACGACTACCTTCCACCGGACGAAATATCCCATCGCCTAGCGTACGCGACTGGAATCATTACAAACAAAAGTCGCTTTTCCGACGCTTTTTGGGTTAAGGAACACAACACCGTCATCATGCAGAAAACATTTCGGACGAAAACTGCTACCTCGATCGTAGCGTGCTTCGAATGCGAAGCTGAGAGAGGACCGGTGGGCGGCCAACAAAAGCCACAAAGAGCACATCTCGTACTCTCGTGTGGAGTTCCTTGTAAATATTGAAACCCAAGGCATCTATACGTCACTCCTTCTCCAACCCGCCATGCAGCTACTAGAGGCTCGCTTCATATATATATGTGTGTGCGTTCTTCAAAAGCTTCACATTCAGAGAGGAACGGTCGCGAGCGGTGGACGAAGTACAAACATATTATACCATAAGAAGTACCAGGTACTACGTTGCATTTTTCACATTTTGGAAATGCTCTGTCAGTAAAATAGCAGCATAGCTGATGATGAGCGCTGACTACCGTTTCAACCTTTTCTTTATCAAACGTAGGACCCACCACTCACTGACGTTTTATTTTTTATGTGTACGTACGGATTTTGTTTTTTCCAGCTAACATCATACACAGTAAATATAAATACGAAAAAGTATAGACTATAAATACAAGAGGGTTTATCCGCAGCGATCTTCTGGAAAAGCCTAGGTTACAGGCGTCTTCGCTTCCCCCTACCTCCATGTTTGTTGCGCATAGAGTTCGACATTCATTCCCACTTTTCAGTTTGTCACGATCGTCGAGCTATACGAGTATTGCCTGTCGTTTTGGATCGAACTTCGCCAACATGCACATCTCGCTGTCGAATTGTAAAAAAACAGTGCCTCGCGGTGCTCGAACCTAGGACGTTGACCTCAATAGAGACGCGGTTTACCACATACAACTGGTTGGTACAATCATAGCGTGTAAAGTAGGGCTGCATTCGAGTGTACACACACCCCTATGGACAACAGAACGTTGTGAATACATGCATCCTGTGTGCGATAAGTAAGGGTGATTATATGATTACACAGACCCTCTTGGCCGTGTCTGATGCCGTAGGCAACTTTTTCGAAAAATATATCGAGTGTAGACTAGTAGTTTAAAACCCGTTTTTTTGTTTTTATCACGCACCACCCTGTATTTTTTTATATATTAATTTTTTTAGCAAATTTTTACTTTCCAGCTTCTGGACAAGCCGTGGTCACAGGTGTCATCCCTTCTCCTCCCCGGTTCTTGTCTTCAACTTTTATCGCGCATAGGGTTCAGCAATCCCACTGCTCGTCAATTGTTCATTGAGTGTTGCTGACTCACGCTCTCGCGCTTTCCGCAAGTCAATTTGTCCACAAGAAAAAATCCCAACCAATTTATACGAGCATGCACTCGGCGGGGCTCGAACTCACGAAACTGACTTATACCAGGCCCGAGGATAACCTGATACGCCACCGGGGCGACCGGTCGTCCTGTATGTATGAACGTGGCCCGAAACAAAACAGTCGACACTCAAAAATCCCATTTTCCAGGGGCAAAAAGGGAATGTAGTGTCCAGAAATGAAAAAGCTACCTGGTAATGTTTTGCCACCGCTTCTAACGTCGCTGCCATCTGCCGCGCTGTCACACCCCGGTACATGCTCCACCGTGATGTCGTTATCGCCCATGCTACGGAATGTTTGGTCGTGAAGTTTGAAGGGAGGCTCTGCCAAACCCTCAAAAATTCCGAAAAATCCGAATTTTCGACCCACTAATTCTAAAAAACTCCAGTCTACCCTTTTTTTTCTTCTTTTTTTTTCGTGTGTGTGTTTTTTTTCTGTCAAAGTATCACCAAATCTGTATACCTTGTACGCCTTGTAGCTTTTCAACAGATCTAGCTATAGCACCGTGGACAATTTCGTTGGCGACATATGATCTGCTCCCAATAATGCCATAATAAGGACCCTTACTTACGGCACAGAGGAGGTACTATAATGCTTCGACGTCGACCACCACAGGCGACCCAAGCCTCACCCGACGAAGGAATAATATCAACAAAACAGCAGCAAGCAGTAGTAGTTACAAAGAACGCGCTCTCTCTCATTGTTGAAGATCCTCAAAATGTCATCCTTGGACAATTAAATTGACGAGGTACCTGATGCGAGGTATGGAATGGGGAGTTGCGAGAGCTCTCCAAAGATTTTTAGAACACATTTAGACTATACTACACTACTGATTGCTTGGGGTAATTACAGAGAGCAGAGTACTGATGAAAGGTCGTCATAGTATGAATGCCTGAAGAACTCCCTGCTGCAGGCAACAAAATCGAAAACACCCAAATTGCATCCCCCTTATGCCCTGCCGAGAGGCGGTGCGCTCTTTTGGTGTGTTCTGGTGCTCTCGTGTGCTCGTTGGAATACTGAAGCTCGTTTGTCCAGCCCAGCGTGTTTTTTGTTTCTGGATGCGAGATTCTAGGCCTCGGTGAAATTCATGAGGTTTGTTCGCCAGAGGTGCAGGGATGCTGAAAAGGGGCTGTTTGCAGGTCAACCCCAGCGAGGTTTCACCTAATACACCTGACATCACTTTTTTCTCGAGCAAGCAGTGGCCAGAAACTAACTGATCTAATTCAAAGTTCCAAAGTACGAAAGCCATTCCTGCATCATACGCACAAGGCGATCTCGAATCCCCTCTTACGTGCGCTGCGGCCGAAGAAAAAATGACACCATATCATTTCCCTCCCAATAGGGTGTAATACCACCTCGTCCAGTGATCAGGTGGTGATGCGCTTAACCAAATTCAAAATGACTATTAATAGTCTAATCGAAGCACCACTGGGGGTAGGTCGTTTACATCACACCCCTGGAGTATACCCCTGGGGTATATCCCACACTGCCACACATGGGCAGTTGTTAATGTGTTGAATAGCCAAAGGTTTTCACCGGCCGTTTGGTATACGGCAGGGTAACATTTGCAGGGCGTGCGGCTGTGCACTGTTGATAGGACACCTTTTTTAGCGCGATACTCGCGCTTAGCGCACCATGTGCCGGAGTCAATGTGCGGCCTCCCGTACTACACCCATTTTCTCGTACCACACGTCTTTCTGCCGTAGTAGGAGGCGCTCATGTTTTTTTGGTGCGTTTTGACCGTACATGGTATATTACAGACGAAACATACATGTTCAGTCATTTCGCCGCACATACGAGTGGGCTGTTTTATTTCGGTTCATTTCGCCGTACGTTGTATAGACTATTATTAATAGTCTGATTCTCTCTCTGGGTCCCTTTTATTTTACCACCACCGGCTAAATTTTTATTTTGTTTGGTTGTTTTCCCAAGCAGACGCTTTTTTACAACTTGGAATTGCATACTGCTGTGTGACGTCTTTTTCGCAGGTAGGTGTAATTTTCAAGGCCGCTTTACTCTTATTATGTAGGCCGCTTTACTCTTATTATGTACATGGTCTATATATAGTGTATGCTCGTCATTCGACACGCCGACTCGAGACACGAACCAGCCATCATGCATACAGATAGAGAACAGGGTCAAACGCAGTTTAGTATATATGTAGTCTAGTCTACAGGTAAAGATGCTGCGGGGGTGACAGATTGCTGGTGCTGCTGCTGTGGAACATCGCAGACAGCCTGTGTCAGTATTTTTCCCTTGATCTGACTCTGTCTGGCGGCTGGACTCTGTCCCAACGTGCACAAAAAGCAAGTGTGTTTCTGTCGTCAGTGGGTCAAGTGGATGTGGAATCTTTGGTGTTTAAGCAAAGCAATGCTCGCCCTGATAGAAGCATTCGTCCACGACCACGAGTTTCACCATATAGCGTGACAAGTAAGTGATGCGTTGGTTTATTTTTCGTTTTCGTGTTCGCTTCCGTTTTTATTTTTCGTTTCTTGCTTTCGTGCTTCTTGTACGTACCCCTTACGACCTCGTACCAGAATACAAAACGAGTGGTTTTCCTGTTCGCTAAAGGGACCCCTGATGCCCGCCTTCTATTATACACAGAGGGCGAAAGGAGCGTGAAAAAGGCATTGGTTGTATTTTGAGTATATTTGCGCATCAATTATGAATTGAATGCCCAAACGTTTGGCCGCCGAGCCTCCCGCTCGTGATGCCGGGTTGGTTGCACCACGGCGTCGCGCACCGCACCTAAGTCGGATGCCCAAGTATAACCCTGGAGTAGACGACAGCCACCAGCATATATGTATATATTTATATACCAGGGGGATTTCGCCGCGGTGGGCTGCCGCCCGCCCTGGCTCCACGCATGTCCGTAATTTCGAGAATGCATGACGTGCATTGTGAGTATAGACTAGGATTATAGGTAATTCGAGGCTGAAGATTCGACAGTACTGCCTACATAAAGTTACATATGAAAAATAATTCGTGTCCATCACGTGCAATAAACCACAGCAAAAATCACAGTGCGTCATCCGGCATACATATAGGTGGCGTATCAGGTTATCCTCGAGCCTGGTATAGGTCAATTTCGTGAGTTCGAGCCCCGTCGAGTGCATACGCGAAATAATTCGTCGGGACTTTCTCTTGTGGACAAATTGACTTGCGGAAAGCGCGAGAGCGTGAGTTAGCATCACTCGGTGAACAATCGACGAGCAGTGGGATTGCTGAGCCCTATGCGCGATAAAAATTGAAGGCAAGAACCGGGGAGGAGAAGGGATGACACCTGTGACCACGGCTTGTCCAGAAGCTGGAAAGTGAAAGTGTGCAAAAAAAAATATATATATATATATATGAAAATAAAAAACCAGCTGTGAGATCGAAGATTTATCGAAACTCATCTTTGCAAGCTGTTTGTGATACTCCGATCGCGCGTAATACTGGATGTTGTGTGTCCTCATTATTAAGGATATAAGTCGGCGACTCCCCTTGGAACTGCAGTGTAGCTTGTACCAGGGTCAACCAGGTGATGTTAGTCAGTCTGTCCGCGGAAACTATAAAACTTGTTTTTGAGGGGGAAAAAAATCTGACTGCGCGGTGGAAAGAAATGCATCAGTTTATCAAGTGTATGCTTTAAATCGTACAACCAGTGAGGAGAGGGCGGAGTTTTCGAAGGGGTGGTTGGGGGGGGGAGGGGGTTGCGGGGGGGGGGAAGATTTCCAACGGCGTTTTTAGGTCGCATGGATATAATGACTAGCTATACATGAGTCGTTCTACGGTAGCCCCCCCATTTTGTCTCTAACGAAATCGCCGGTTTTGAAACCATTTCCCCGCCGGAACTCCTGAAATACGGTGCCTCTTGCCACCCCGACGCCATCGTTCGATATCCCTTGCAGACGAGAAAACATATGATGATGAATTTGTTTCATAGAATCGATCTTCGTGTCCAGTGCCCATGAAACGTTCGTTAAAGAAATCGCCGGTTTTTGGGGGGGGTGTATCGTAGAATCAGTCAAATGGTGCTAGGTCTATCTAGGCGATGGTGCGGGTGGTGGGGAAGGAGTGGGCGTTTGGGGGGGGAAGGGATGAATTGGAACTACGGCAAGGATGGCTAGAAATGTGTTGAGGCAACATCAACTGCCTGGTAGTGTTTATTACTCTTGCATATTTTGATTATGGGCCTTTGATTATAGGTGGGGCGTTTGAGCAATATATAGGGAGCGGGGGGGCAAAAAGTATATACTCGTAGATTATGAGGAACAGCAGCGGCACGCAGCGGCACGCAGCAGCACCGCAGCTGCAGCAACAACAGCAGGGGAGCAACAGCAGGGGAGCAGCAGAACTGCATGGCAGGTGTATACAAAACACTTACATACCGCCCGTCGTACAGTAGCTTATACAGCAATAAAATACTAATATATGAGGTTCAGGTACCCTGTGTGTTGTGAAACTGTTACGAATCGGAGCCTGATTGGCGGAGTCAGTCTGGGATCAGGGTGGACATGCGAGTATATTCATGGCGAAGAAGACGAAGGTATCTAGCCTACTAGCATCGCAAGGTCCACACACAGGCTGAATAGGTAGCCCGCATCAGGTATTCATAATGACTGACCTCCGTAGGTCCGATACGACCGAGTTCAGAAGGCGCTTGAGCGTTCCTCGGAGAAAGAGGGAGCAAGTCCCTTGTGCAAGTGCTCAGGATGGGAAGTCTCCCGAGAAGGTGGCGTGAAAATGGTAACTTGATTGCTGATCCGAAGGTTTATGAACGTGAACCCAAGGAACTGTAGATTTGTGTAATTAGAACTGGAACCGGAATTGAAATTGAAATTGTGGCAGGGTGGAGAGGCCACACCCGACTAAGGGAGGGGACATAAATAGCGCGTCCCCTACTATAACAAAAACGCCTGTCATAGTAACTCTTGAAACTGTCACTAAACCGTAACATCCCCCCATTAGTACATACTGTACTATATGTACTAATTAACGGTAGCAGGGATAGTGACAACCGCGAGGTGACACACTCCCTTTGGCGAAAACTACCGGTGATATCTTCGAGTAGGTCGAACGGCCAACCGAAAATTACAAGAGGCAATTAGTGGCAAAACTCAAATAAAATCCACAGCTCTTCATAATTCTCACTGCGCGTTGGCTCGCGGCCCGATATCGACTTGAGCGAAGGTAAACCCGGCTTCCGGGACAAACCCTTCGCTCCCCATCCCGAGAGCCCTAGAATTTAGACAACAACCGAAAACACCAAGTGACACTCGGACGTAAAATACTCTAAAAAAAAACCGTCCCTCGCTTGGTGTTTCCACTGTAGTTGCTGCCCGGCTCTCAACCCCTACAGCGCGGGAAAAACCTGGCCATCCAGGAAAAAACCCATTGCGCAACGCCCTACAACACCAAGCTCACACAAACGCCATGGCACACCGCACGGACCCACAAGGGTGCTACCGGGCGCAGGGCCACCCTTCGACTACCAATCAGACCAGAACATCTAATCAGCCCGTCTCCAAACATTCAAACTTTAACTGGCTGTCAACTGGGGGGCACGCTTGAAATCGACAACACCAATATCTTCCCCCCTAGCATAATGCGATGACAAGAGCAATATGCTATAGCAATACTGTGACTGTATAGCCAAGGGTACAAAGCCGCAAAACTTTTTACAGAAATAATGACCTCGAGGATAGGCTAACAAACCGAAACCACAGGGGCCATAAGAGGGAAATGCTCGATAAAAACCCTCCCCCCTGCCTTTTCACTGCGTATTTGATCGCCTGACCACCATTCAATGGCTCAAAGTCCGTATGTGGACGAGTTTGACGTGCATGAAAGCAGCACGAGACTCCACGGAACTGACTCGTCTACTCCTCTTTGAGTCTGCCCACGTACAATACCATTTTCCATCAAAATGCACGACGGGCAAAGAATTATTAATCTTCGGCAAAAGCGGAACTCCGATGCGAGGCATCAAAGCACAAAAATAGGAAGAATCTGACACAAAAAACCTCAAACAAAGTAAACGGCATACAAAATAATCCACGAAAACGCAATGTCGGTACTCAACAATATACCGCAAAAAGAAGAAAAGCATGACGGGCAAAGAGATCCTAAACCTTTGGCAAAAGCAGAACTCCGATGCCAGGTATCAAAGCACAAAAAGGTAGAATGTGACATAAACCGCAAACAAAGTAAACGGCTGAAGGTCGAGGATAAGCACGAAGCCCTCACCAAACAACCACTTGATAGTCTATTTAAATTCAACTCATACCCAAATAGTAAACACGACCCCGTCACTTCTCAAGAGACTATACCAACAGCCTATCCGAATCTTAAAGCAGTGCCGATCCTAGAAACAGGGCATACCCCCCATGAGCTGTGAAATAAAATCGACGCAGATGCCCAGGGGAAACCCATGCAACGAGCAAGAGCCCGATAAAATCCCATTGGTAACTCCGAAACGAAGCCATTACAATCGCAGAAAGATTGTAGCAACACAGACTGTCTGACAGCAGTTGAGCGTCCAAAGTAAGTCAAACAAGGCAAAACGCAAAACGAAACAACACGGCCAACAACAAACACAAAAACAAAACATAGCAGCCAACACGGCTATCGAACATAAAAAACAAAGCAAAACGAAATAACACGGCCAACAGTAACCAACACCAGAAAAACGAAGAATAAAGACTGGCAAACCAAAACCGGCAAGTGGCCTGAAATCGAAGGACTACAACGGCACGTAGTATACAGCCTCCTGGCGAACAACCACCTGTTCGCCTGTCAAAATCAAGCCTTATCCAACCACTTATTACAAACTCGTCACTGTTGAAGAGACTTCATACCAATAGTAGCTCGCACCCTTCATGAAGTAGTGCCAATAAAAAAATAAAAAATGAAAAAATAAAAAGAAAGGAATTCAACTCTAACACTCGCACCCAACCCAAGTACAACAGCGTTCACAACGTCGTCGCACTATGTTAAAATAACACACATCTTGCTGCCCCATACTGTTTTACACCCGGTCGACCGGTGCCCGGGTGATTCCCGTCTTAACCCACAACAAAACGGCATTCCCCCCGACCCCACTTCATCCAAAACGAAAAGCTAGGCCCAACGGACAGCTAACGACAGTCCCGCAGGAGGAAACCTGGCCACCGGGTCAAAACCCCCTGTATGTCTTATATCATCCAAACCATTGTGATTGCAACAATGGCCGCATTCAAACGATTACCATGGCCAGAAACTAAAATGCCAAGTCGCATAACTCAAAACATGGTACGAATAATGCTCACACCCGTTACTCATCACCCAACGGTAGGTTCAACAAAAACTTACGGTGAGATTAAAAGGGGTCGCAGCGAGGGATTTCGTCAAAATATCCGCGTGCTGCTCTTCCGAAGCTACAAATTGAATATCAATTTTCTTCGCACGAAGTAGCACTCGGACGAAATGGAACCGCACATCTATGTGTTTGCTCCGGCGGCCTGACCAATTACTATGACCAAACACGTGAACATACGTCTCGCACACCAGAGTAATTTTCTAGATACAGATACCCACACATAACATTCACCCCGCTATTGCAACAAAGCATCATAATATTTTTTTTTTTTGCCGGAACTACTCTACTCCAAATCGAACAGCTGCCACCAACTGGATGTACCATTCTTCCTCCAAAAACTTATCAACAGGACTCGTGGTCAAAGAGTAACTGAACAACTAATACGAGAAGCAGAACAGGGTAAGAAACTCTACGCATTGTCCGTCGACCTCGTGGTCAAAGTGTAACTGAACAACTAATACGAGAAGCAGAACAGGGTAAGAAACTCTTCGCATTGTCGGTCGACCCAGTTATGGTCGTTCTAGCGCAGTCGACAGCAGCGGTCTCTTTAGTCGTACACCTGCCCTTGCAGTCTGAGACCACCGCCAAAGTCTTTCCAGATGGTGGAACCTATTGGGAACAGGGTCAAGGCTTGACGGCGAGAGAGAGGGGTACGAGGGTTGACTGAGACGGGAACTCAATCGCTCGCAGATTGGGGGTTGTACATATGCCATGGTGCAATAAAGCCATCTAGCTGCAAGGGGGTGAAACATCTCATTCTCAAACAACCAGCTCGACTCTACCCCATCATTCGACCTCCCCTTGTATTCCCACCTATCGACACCGGACGGGGATTTTGTTCGGCGACAACTAACAAGAGAGTCAAAATGCGAAGAGTTCACCGCTTCTGTCGCGATGCCTGCTGCTCTCGGACTCGCGCACCAGCACCAGGCTTCCTTTCTCGAGAGCTACTCCGGCTGATGGCCTTGAAATGGAAGCGTTGGCGCGGGCTCTCGCGGTTACCCTCAATTTGTGCTGCTTCTCGAGCGCGACACGGACTTCTCGGAGGTTGTGTTTGCGTCGCTCCACGAAGTTGTCTACGCCACCGCTGTTCTGTCTCCGCTGACAAGGGTACCAAGGAATCTGACCCAAATTTGTGTCGTCCTGCTGTCGTCGCGCGAGGGTTGCGGGATTGGTCAGAACTCGCACCGCCCGGTGGATGGCCGGTGTCTCCATGACTTGGTGAGCTTCCGACGAGCGAGGGACCTCCCCCCCTGCTGAAAGCACCTCCCCAAGATCGACGCTGAGATCGCTACTGCTGGTGTGGGAAGGAGGCACGGGCAAGGGCTCGGATCGAAGGGAAGGCGTAACAGCGCACGGGCAAGGGTTCGGATCAGAGGAACGGCGGAACAGCGCACGGGCCAGACTTCAGAGGGAGCGATCGGTGCACGGGCAAGGCTTTGGAACGAAGGAGCATCGCGCAGGCAAAGCTTCGGGCCGAGGGAACCGTCGTTTGGTATCGGGTAATTCCGTGCCGTGGCAGGCTTCTGACGACGGCAGCACCTCCCCCCCTTCACGAATTTAAATTTCATGAAAAGAATGGAACAGAGGGACCATTGCAACAATTGTGGGTACGGACGTTTACAGGACGGCGGTAAGTAATGAAGCTACGCAGCCGAAACGAAAGGCAAAAAAAAAAAAAAAAAAAAAAAAACAAGCGCACGTCGCACAGCAAGGCAGCAACCGCGGCAAAAAGCAACAGCAGAACAGCAGCGTCGCACAGCAAGGCAGCAACCGCGGCAAAAAGCAACAGCAGAACAGCAGCGGAAAGCAACACAAGGAATGAGTGAACGAGCTAACTGAGGAATATGGCGCAGTATGCGAGTCTTTGTACAACGGAGCGCAAAAGTATGTGCACAATCATGCAATTCTGGGAAGGACATGTGAACCAAAACCACCAGCTGTAGAGACAGGCGGAGGCGGTCAGACAACAACAATGGCAGAAAACAGCTGCCTAGCAGCAGAATACATTGCTTGAGAGATGAGTGCAAACGGGAGGGAGTTGACAAATACAGCGGAGCATGCGAGCCTTTCAATATATACGAAGAAACGAAACTATGCGTGCGCGCACATGACATCCGGTTCAATAAAAAAAGAACAAGATAAATCATCAAGAGGCTCTAGTATCCGTGTCGTTGCCTCATCTTAAAGAGAGCCAACTATGTGGTTACTGCTTGCTGTGTCTGACGACAGCGATGTCCACACCGCAATCATCGCCTGCATCCAAAACAGAGCACAAAGTAATGGGGCAAAGGAAACAAGGAAGGGATGGAAAAACAGGAGGGCGGTTCAGCAACTACTGCATCACACGACGATGTCGCGGTAGCCACAACCGCAACAACAACCCGACGACACAGCAGTAACAACAGTGGAACCCTTCCCGGCAAAATGAAATGACAGATGAAGATAGGCATGCATAGCGTACGTAACAAATTTACAAAGATTGATCGACAGCGTTAATCTCCAGTTTGATCACGAGCAAACGTGGAGTTGGGTTTGATCACAGGCAAACGTGCGTGATCATGGGTTAACGTGTTTGCTCGGGTCAAACATCACCGGTTTGATCACGAACGAAGTAGATGCAAAAACAGGGAAACATCAACATTAGTGGGAGAGCAAGTGAAAACATCACCAGAAAACCGTGATCGGCATCCAGTCATCTGGTCATGTGTACCCGGTACACTATTAATGATGAATTCGCAAGCGATAGCAGAGAGCATATCGAGCAAAACAACAATGACACAAACTGCAGCAAGCTCAGCGTACCACAGCGCCAACAATTGAAATGAATTAAATGAAATTAAATTTAATTGTACGCGTATGAAAATACGTGGAAGTGTGGTGAGCTAAAGCTTCATTTTTCCTCATCCGCCGGAGAAAATAAAATAAAATATAAGAAATAATCAATTGAGTGACAGCTCCTGAAGTGGAAAGACGAGTAGCATGTTAGCAATACAGCAGTGGTAATATAACAGGGAACATTGGGAAGACGAGTAGCATGTTAGTAATACAGCAGTGGTAATATATCAGGTAACGATGTGACGAGGGAAGGCACAGACCCAGAGGAGACTGGTTGTTGTCCCCCTCGACATAGGAGACAACAACACGGCTCCACCAGGCGCAGACCCTCCCATTGCAGGGTAAATAGCAGTCGCAGGAAGTGGGGCATGTGAAATAAAGCAGTAGCAGTATGTATAATAGCGTTACAGCTCGGGAAGACACAGGCCTAGAGGAGACTGGTTGTCGTCTCCCCCAACATGGGGGACAACAACACGGCTCAACCAGGCGCAGACCCTCCCATTGTGCCGTTGTGGCTGGGGAACACAACTCAAGTACGTCAGGCATGGGTTCAGTAGTTACGAAAGTCGTCAGTAGTTACGAAAGTCGCGAGGTTCCCCTATTATCAACACGAGACACGTACATCACTGCTGTCTAATCTCTCAGCGCAAGGCATTGCTGTTGTTGTGAGTGTAAAAATTCGAACATCGTACGACTTTGGGCCTCGCCTGCTGTAGGCAGTGCTCACGGGGCACCACAAACAGTGGAGAACAAGCAACGCAAGCAACAACGCGCGGCAACAGCAGCAACGCGCGGCAACAGGAGCAACGCGCGGCAACAGCAGCAACGCGCGGCAACAGCAGCAACGGCAGCGACGGCACCACAAACAGTGGAGAACAAGCAACGCAAGCAACAACGCGCGGCAACAGCAGCAACGCGCGGCAACAGCAGCAACGCGCGGCAACAGGAGCAACGCGCCGCAACAGGAGCAACGCGCGGCAACAGGAGCAACGCGCGGCAACAGCAGCAACGGCAGCGACGGCAGCGACAGCAGAGACACACGTGCGGATAAAAGGCCTGGGAGTTTCCGCAGCCAGTACACCCGTGGCGCGCACTCAAACCACTATCCCGCATCACTTCGGACTTATGCTCTTTGCTTTTCTTTTATCATTTTTCAGCTGGCTGCCGGAAAATCTAGGGCGGGGGCCTAACCGGGTGTACTGCTGTTTAACTCCCACCTGTGCCATCCGACAACGACAGAGAGGGCAATCGGAACTGGAGGGAGCCATGGTGAGAGCAACGATGCAGACACACTCCAGGGTAGCGTGCTCCCCTGGGTGTGCCGTGGACCCCAAAAGATCAGCGGATACGGGTCGAAATAGTACAGTCTCACAGCAGCAATACTACCCTAAAAGACGAGATAACAGCATGTTGAAAGCGACGCAATTGGGTTTCGACGCGGGACGCGTGCAAAGGCGGCACCGTGTCCATTTAACTGCTGCAATGCACCGTGCCCAATTGACTTCTGCTGGACAGGCTGGGCTCCCAGGAGCGCGCGCAAAAAGTCGCGCTCACGCGCTCTGAAAAAGAGGAACAAAATGAGCGATGATGCGCTCGAAGCACAAAAGATACAGCAGCAGAGGAGCACAAAAGAAGCAGCAGCAGAAAAAGCAGCAAACAGAACCACGACAAGAAACCCAAAACTAGAGGGAGATACACAGGGTGATCACCAGCGAGGGCAAGCGCGTATCCCGGATGGACACCATGTTACGAATCGGAGCCTGATTGGCGGAGTCAGTCTGGGATCAGGGTGGACATGCGAGTATATTCATGGCGAAGAAGACGAAGGTATCTAGCCTACTAGCATCGCAAGGTCCACACACAGGCTGAATAGGTAGCCCGCATCAGGTATTCATAATGACTGACCTCCGTAGGTCCGATACGACCGAGTTCAGAAGGCGCTTGAGCGTTCCTCGGAGAAAGAGGGAGCAAGTCCCTTGTGCAAGTGCTCAGGATGGGAAGTCTCCCGAGAAGGTGGCGTGAAAATGGTAACTTGATTGCTGATCCGAAGGTTTATGAACGTGAA
Source organism: Undaria pinnatifida (assembly GCA_012845835.1). NCBI lineage: Eukaryota > Phaeophyceae > Laminariales > Alariaceae > Undaria > Undaria pinnatifida. The sequence continues at coordinate 25,322,407 of JABAKD010000025.1, forward strand.
CCCAAGGAACTGTAGATTTGTGTAATTAGAACTGGAACCGGAATTGAAATTGAAATTGTGGCAGGGTGGAGAGGCCACACCCGACTAAGGGAGGGGACATAAATAGCGCGTCCCCTACTATAACAAAAACGCCTGTCATAGTAACTCTTGAAACTGTCACTAAACCGTAACAAAACCACTCACACACGGTAGAATATGGAAAAAACATGCTCTACAATAATAAACAGAAAACTAGAAGCATTCCGGGAATCGAACCTACGACCTTTATTACATTATCAAGGAATGCAAGCCACCTTCTAACCACCCGTTGTTATCGTCACACAGGGCGCCTACTGTAACAAAACGAAAAACTAACTCCTCGATTGGGTCTCCTCTTCACGAAAATATGCGTGTTCATTAATATCATGGTGTTCCCCCGCCCCACGGGGAAGGGTGGGGGGGGTGGAAACTGACGGATCACCCTCTTCCGGTTTTACTTGCCCCCTCTCCCTCCGCTCCCTCTCCCAGCTATTGTACGCGGCTGACCTGCCCCCCTACCCGACAGATAACCTCAACAACCAGAAGCCCATTCGGAAGCCGCGTTCTACGTCCGCGCCTACCCTATTCTACCCTCGCCCCCGCCGCCCCCCCCCCCCCCCCCCATCTCGCCCCTTGCCCCGGCTGTCTGCCCGGCGCTCCTGACCTCCCTACCAATATCCTTGACACTTGAAGGGGGTCTTCCATATTCAATCTCACGTACCCCATGAATGCCTGCGACGCCAACCTTCCTTCTCTCTGGATCACCCACGGCTGTGCTCCCATCTCCACCAGCCTCTGTGTCGCTCCCCCTATCCTTCCGGAGGGCAGCGCGAACTCCTCTGGAATCAGCTCTCCCACTGCCCCCTTCTCTTTCTTCTTTTATTTCCTCCCCACTCTTTCCAGCCCGCTCCTTAAGCAAAAGTTCGCTTGCCCTTTCGTCCATACCTTCCATCTTCCCCCGCCCCTGTATGCATTCAGCGGGGCGTTTTTCCCCCCCCGGAACCGTCCTCCCGTAGTAGCCTACTAGCTTCGCCATCAAGTCCACCACGTTCCCTTCCACCCCCCCCCCCGACCCCCCCAAATCCTTTTGTTATCACGGCTACCACGCCTTTTCTCCTCTGGTCTCCCTTCCCCCCCTTGAGGCGGATCTCCACCGTATCCGCGGCTTCCTTTCTTCCCGGTCCGAGCTGCACCCCTTTCTCGAAGAAAGCCACATCTCCCCTCCTCAAGCAATAAACCTCATGCACCTTTCCCCTTTCCTCCGCGAATAGTTCCTAGGCCCTCAGCAGCAGCTGATACGTCAGTGCCAGCCCGATCCACACGATCGTCCCCCCTACCCCCCACGCGCCGATACTCTCCTCCATCACTCTGATCATCTCCCACGCCAGCGGTCTCCTTACCCGTGCCTGGTTCCCCGCCTCCACATGCGCCCTCCTGATTGCTTTTTTCACTGCCTGAATCCTGAAGTGCTGCAGTGGCAGAGACAGCCCCCCCCACTGCTCGTGATAATCGTTAACCGCCACTCCTTTGCATTCTCCTGCTACACCCCTCCCCCCCCGCCCCGCTTGCGCCCGCCGGTTGCCCTCTTCGCACCCTCCCCCCCCCACCCTTTATCTCTCCCCCTGCCCTCCCTCGCACTCCCCCTTCCATGTATAGGGGCGCCACGTCGAGCCACGCCCGCGGTGCTTTGAACTCCGGTACTGGTAGGGGCCCGGGTTCTTCCGCCGACGGCCACGTGTTCACCCTCCGCTTCAGCCTCAGCGCTTGCGTCCGCACCTCTTCCCCCGACGCTGCAAGCTCCATCTTGAACCGCGTCACGAGCCGTTCCCCCCCCTCCTCCTTTTCTCTCGCCCATTCAGATGCAACTTGCTCAGCTGCAGAAGCCACCGCACCCTTCCCAACGCCCACCCCACCTTCCCCAAGCCCACTCCTATATTTATCCACATCTCTCCCCCCAAATCAGCCACGACACCCAACCGTCGATCTCTTTTCATCTGCGTCTTCCCCCTGTCTTCCCCAGGCGCTCCATAGCGCCCTCCACAGTAGGTGCACTTCCCGTTCTGCCTTGTTTAGCTCGTGCGCGGTTCCGTTGCTGCGCTCTTCCCCTCCTCTATGCCAAATGTCTCCCTTTCCACGCCTCACCTCTTCGGCCTCGTTGCCGCAGGCTCACCTTCCATGAGCGTGTGCGGTCCCGTTGCCGCTCACTCCCCCCCTTTCTCTTTGCGCGACCCCTTTCTCCGCCCTTTTCCCGTCGTGGCCGTTCTCCCTCGTCGCCCCCCAGCCCCCTTTTCTTTGCCCCGTCGTTCCCCGTTCTGTGTGGCCCCTCTGCCGCGTTCTCCCCTCGTCTGGTCGTGTACGTCCCAGTTTCCGCACCCCCCCCCCCCCGCCCCCCTCTTGCGCAGCTTCGTTGTCACATTCCCCCCCTGCCTGGTCGTGTACGGCCCCGTTGCCGCGCCCCCCCCCCCCCCCTGGTCGTGTACGGCCACGCTGCCGCACACCTATTCCCCCATCCTTGCGCGGCCCCTTGCCGCGTCCCCCCCCCCCCGACCAAGTCGTGTACGGCCCCGCTGCCGCCCCCCCCCCCTTCCTAGTTTACGCGGCCCCGTTTTCGCGTTCCTTCCCCCGCTTGGTCGTGTACGGCCCGTTGCCGCAGCCCCCTCCCCCTCCCCTTTGCTTGCGCAGCCCCGTTGCCGCGTCCCCCCCCCCCCCTGGTCGTGTACGGCCACGCTGCCGCACACCTATTCCCCCATCCTTGCGCGGCCCCTTGCCGCGTCCCCCCCCCCCGACCAAGTCGTGTACGGCCCCGCTGCCGCCCCCCCCCCTTCCTAGTTTACGCGGCCCCGTTTCCGCGTTCCTTCCCCCGCTTGGTCGTGTACGGCCCGTTGCCGCAGCCCCCTCCCCCTCCCCTTTGCTTGCGCAGCCCCGTTGCCGCGTCCCCCCCCCCCCCTGGTCGTGTACGGCCACGCTGCCGCACACCTATTCCCCCATCCTTGCGCGGCCCCTTGCCGCGTCCCCCTCCCCCGACCAAGTCGTGTACGGCCCCGCTGCCGTCCCCCCCCCTTCCTAGTTTACGCGGCCCCGTTTCCGCGTTCCTTCCCCCGCTTGGTCGTGTACGGCCCGTTGCCGCAGCCCCCTCCCCCTCCCCTTTGCTTGCGCAGCCCCGTTGCCGTGCCCCCCCCCCGCATGGTCGTGCATGACCCCGTTGTCGCACCCCTCTCCCCGCTTCTTGCTCAGCCCCATTGCCGCATCCCACCCCCGGCAAGCTCGTGTACGGCCCCATTGCCGCATCCCACCCCCGACAAGGTCGTGTACGGCCCCGTTGCCGCACACCTCTCCCCATTTCTTGCGCGTCCCCGTCGCCACGCCCGCTGACCAGGTCGTGAACGGCCCCGTTGCCGCATACATCCCCCCCTTTCTTGCGCGGCCCCGTTGCCACATCCTACCCCCGACAAGGTCGTGTATGGCCCCGATGCCGCACGCCTCTCCCTCTTTTTTGCGCGGCGCCGTTGCTGCGTCCCCCCCCCTGACCAGGTCGTGCGCCCCGCCCCCGGCAAGGTCGTGAACGACCCCGTTGCCCCCCCCCCCCCCCCCCCCCCCTCTTTGCGCGGTCCCCTTGCCGTGGCCCCCCAAAGCCTGGTTGTGTACAGTCCCGTTACCGCACCCGCACCCCCCCCTTATTTGTGCGGCCTCCTTGCCACATTATCTCCTGTGCCTGGTCGTGTACGGCGCGTTGCGTACCCCCCCCCCGCTTTTGCTCGGCCCCGTTGCCGTGTCCCCACCCCGCCTGTTGGTGCGTGACCCCGTCGTCGCACACCTCCCCCCTTCTTGCGCTGCCCCGTTGCCGCATCCCACCCCCGACAAGGTCGTGTACGGCCCCGTTGCCGCACACCCCGGCTTTCTTGCGCGGCCCCGTAGCCGCGCCCCCCGACCAGGTCGTGAACGGCCCCGTTACCGCACGCCCCCCCCCTCCCTTCTTGCGTGGCCCCATTGCCACATCCTACCCCCGACAAGGTCGTGTCCGGCCCCGTTGCCGCATCCAACCCCCGACAAGGTCGTGTACGGCCCTGTTGCCGCACACCTCCCCCCTTTCTTGCGCGGCCCTGTTGCCGCGCCCCCCGACAAGGTCGTGAACGGCCCCATTGCCGCACACATCACCCCCCCCGTCAGCCCTTTTCCCCCGCCTCCCTTCGGCGCCATTACCACTCGCTTCCCCTTGCTGGTCATGTTCGGCCCTTTTCCCGTACAATTCGTCCGCGAACCCCCGTTCGCGAACCCTTTTAGCGTGTTTCTCCTCCTTCTCGCTCCCCCCTAGGGGCACTTGCCTCCCCCATCCCGATCACGGCCCCGCCGCGGACGCCACCACTCGTTTCATGTCTAGTCCCGTTGCCGTAGATTTCCCCCTTCCTCCGTGTGCGCTGCCCGCGCTACTCTCACCGGCATCACGATCGCTCTCCCTTTCTTGACGTATCCCACTGCGCTCTCCCACACGTCGGTCACGTGTTTTCTGGCGCTGCTATGGTTCCCGTATGCCAGTTCCCGCTCAAAATTACCTCCTGGTCCCACATCCACCGGCACGCGTACCCTCGCTATCTGTTCCAGCCGTGCGAACTGGTCGACCTTGTGTTGTTCCCCGAAAAAATCTTCACGCGCTCTACGTCAATATGTGGTGCGAGCAGCTCCCCATCTAACGCCCACACCACCTTCCCTACGTCCCTTCCTTTCCTTAGTGGCATCTCTTCTCCCAACCTAGTCACGACTCCCAACAGTCGATCGCTTTTGTCTGCATCTCCCCCTGTCTTCCCCAGGCGCCCCATTGAGCTCCTCCACCTATGGACTGCCTCCCGTTCCTCGCCCTTGAACATGTGCGCAGCCCCGTGACCACGCTCTGTCCTTCCCCCTCCGTGCGTAGCTCCTTCTCTACGCCCCACTCCCCCGGCCCCGTTACCGAAAGCTCCCCGTTCCTGAGCGTGTGCGGCCCGGTTGTCGCCCGCTCACCCCCTTTTCCTTTGCGCAGCCCCGTCGCTGCGCCCCCCGCCTGGTTTTGTACGGCCCCTTGCCGCCCACCCCCCCCCCCCCTTTTTATTTTCTTTACCTGCGCGGCCCCGTTGCCGCGTTCCCCCCGGCCGGAACGTGCGAAACCCCGTTGCCGCGCCCTCCCCCCCACTTTCTTTGCGCGGTCGCGTTGCCGCGCTCCCCCCCCGGCCGGGTCGTGTACGGCCTCGTTGCCGTACACCCCCCCCCCTTTTTGCGCGACCCCTTCGTCGCGCACCGCCCGTTTGTTTGAGCCCACCGCCTGGCCGCCGTCGCTCTGCACGGCCCCGTTGCCGCGTTCCCTCCCGACCTGATCGTGTGCTGCCCCGTTGCCGCACACCCCCCCCCATTTATTTGCGCGGCTCCACTGCCGCGCTCCCTCCCCGGTCGGGTCGTGTACGGCCTCGTTGCCGTACACCCCCCCCCCCTTTTTCGCGCCCCCTTTGTCGCGCACCCCCCGTTTGTTTGAGCCCGCGGCCTGGCCGCCGTCTCTCTGCGCAGCCCCGATGCCGCGTTCCCTCCCGACCTGATCGTGTGCTGCCCCGTTGCCGCACACCCCCCCCCATTTCTTGGCGCGGACTCATTGCCGCGCCCCCCCCCGGCCGGGTCGTATACGGTCTCGTTGCCGTAAACCCCCCCCCCCTTTTTCGCGCCCCCTTTGACGCGCACCCCCCGTTTGTTTGAGCCCGCGGCCTGGCCGCCGTCGCTCTGCGCGGCCCCGATGCCGCGTCCCCTGCCGGCCTGATCGTCGTGTGCGGACCCGTTTTTGCACACCCCTCCCCCATTTATTTGCGCGGCCCCATTGCCGCGCTTCCCCCCGGCCGTGTCGTGTACGGTCTCATTACCGCACACCCTCCCCCCCACCGTTTGCGTGCCCCCTTTGCCTCGCACCCCTCATTTGTTTGAACCCGCCGTCGCTCTGCGCCGCTCTGTGGCCGCGTTCTTTCCCGACCTGGTTGTGAGCGGCCCCGTTGCCGCACACCCCCCTCCCTTTCCTTTGCGCGGCCCCGCTGCCGCGCTCCCCCCCGGCCGGGTCGTGAATTCTATCCTGCTCGCCCCGTCCTTCCTAGACCCATTGCCTCAACTCGCCACCCCTTCCCCCCCCGGCGCCGTTGATCTCTTGTTTTGAAAATGTATACTTGTACGTATATATGTATTCGTTTCCCCTTTCCTCCCTCTGTTGCATTCTCCCCCACCCAGCGACCCCGCCCTCCCCCGCTCGTTGCCACCCGCCCCATCCGTTCCGTAGCAGTCACACTTTACACCACTATTAATAGTCTGAACAGTACATAAAGTGGTATCGTAATTTCCGAGTAATAGTAATTAGGGTTAGTAGTAGAGTGCAGTATAGCAGCATCAGCAGCAGTAGTAGTGTAGTAGTACTAGTAGTACTGGTAATAGTAGTCGTAGTAGTAATAGCGGTAGTAGTGATAGTAGTATTCTAGTAGTATAAACACTGCATGGCCAGAATATTAACAGTACTATGCTAAGGCTGAAGACTAGTGCCGTTAGTGGTTAGTACTCGTAGCGGCTGCGGTGATATCGTGGAGCTCATCCCCAGTGACGGTAAATGTCACCGCGTCACTGCTGCGGTAAATATTGAATACAAATCACCTGGCTTTCCATGTTATACGCTTACATTCCAATATTTCTTTTCCGTGGTATTTTTCATCCTATACGTACCCGTTCGTTGTTTCCGATTTCTCTTGATATCGTTATTTTTGAAGAAATGGTCCAAATACGTTATTGTTCCAACTCCAGGCCAATATAGGACCTGCCGCTCTTTAACGTCGCTTAGGGCATCCCCTCCGCACCCTACTGGTATGATATACCAGAGTAGTGCATGGTATATAATAATATACAGGCCTAGACTATCTATTAATAGCAGCCAATCCAACACACAAGCCGGGGGATAAATATCAAATTTCCCCATGTCCCCCCCCGGCCTCTGTTTCATACGAAATCCCCTTACATCAAAAAAATGTGCTCCCTTCTACGTTTTCGGGTTTTCTCTCGTGGCTCTTGATGTGGTGCATGGCTTCAGGGAACAGATCGCTGCGCTACCCATACACTCGGGACTCGCCTAACTGTTTGTTCTCGGTATGCGTCATGGTGTCGCAAACATGTCCTTACTCTTGAATCTCTGCGTTAATCTGCTCGTTCGGCATCTCTATACGACAACGCTTGTACAACTTTCCTACTTCTTATTTCTTATCTACTCATCCACAGCAGTCCATGTTGCTACAACACGCTCTCACCCCGATGTGTGCTGTTCTTCAGTAGCTTGCGATCAATGACACTACTACTGTCTTACCTGCTGTATCCCTGTTCTCCTATGCTCCTATCGTACGACTTTCCCTCTGATCTGCTGACCCTCCTGTGTTGCTGCTGCTGTTTCCATTGAAGCTGCATCTGTCGCACTCTCCTGCCCAGAAATGTAGATTGCGATTGGTGTCTTCCCGTGCCACCTCTCTACCCCTATGCTCCTGCCGACGTCTTCTCCCTACTGCTACTGCTGCTGCTGCTGTCGCTTCCGCGTGGGCGCTACTCCCTTCTTCCTCTACCAGTTGTTGTGTCCGATACTCGCTGCTGGTGTGCTGCTGCTGTGCTACGTTGTTGTTGCTGAGGTCCTCCTATTGTTCCGCTATTCCTCCCCCTGGAACCACCCCCCCCCCCTATGCTACCCGGTTCCCCGATATTTCCTCTTCGTTCCGCCAAACTCCAGACTGTTCCGACATTCTTACATTTGCACAGACTATAAAGCACCTCAATCATCATCGTGCAGAATTTTCCACAGCAGAACAGCGAAAAAGGGAAATATCACAAGAAAAAAGGACTCGAACCACGGACGACCTATTTAATGCGACAGCAGCCCAACCGTTTGTAAATGCTCATCGTTTTCTTACAGGTGAAATTGATCAGGTTGAAATGCCTCTGTACAAAGGAATGGCCAAGTTGGTATTTGGTCTAAAAAAGCAAATAGAGAAACCCCGTAGAAAGACGACGCTATTAATAGCACGACCGACACCGATCCTGGCAAGGTCGGGAGAGTCGAACAAGGTGAGGCACGTCCAGGAAACAGCGGGTCGAGAAATGAACCTCAGCACCTCAGTTCGAGCCATTTCGAAGACGGCTCAAAACCTAGTTTAAATCGGAACCTTCGGCATCTCTGGTGCAATCACCAACATATTAATACATTCAAAGAATGAGAAAACACCAGCTGGAAAATGCCCTTCAGCTGTGAGATCGATCAAAAAAGATTTTTGATCAAAAGTCGGCTTTGCAACCTGCGTATGATAATTCGATTGCGCGCGTTACCGGGTGTGTATACCCTCATGAATGATACAGGTCGGTGACTCCCCTGCTAATGCCAGGGTCGACAGGGCTAAGACGTTTGACCTTGTTCTGCGTGCGGAAAAAATAATATAACCCGCATTGAGAGGGAAAAAACTAGACATCTTGTGTGGAATTCGGTGTGCATGAAATATTAAGTGTTATAGTGTGAGTTAACTTTTGGAGTGCACGTTCCCGTCTACGCCCTGTATTTGTGGCTGACCATGAGGCCCAACCCAGGCCTGATGCTAGGGTTTTTAGTGATGTCGAGTGATGATGGAACATGCGGTGCACGATCATCGCTACTGTTCCGACGAGATTTCTATCCTGTTCTCGATGTAATGCAAAGGCACACCCACGCGCCTGTATTGGTCAAATGAAGAACGACGAGTGAGATCTGGCGTTCTGCATCATCAGCGTCGGGCGGTGCACACTTGATCCTAAATACTATATGAAAGGGTTTGTTTGGGTAAGCTATTGTTTAACCTTTTGCAAGTGCTCAAGCGGACTAAAACCCCACTACTATGATTACCTTAAAAAATGGCGTTGTAGGCAGGACCATGACCCCACCATCCGCAATAATAATATTTCAGATTTTCCCCACGTCGAACTTGAAAGTACTCTCCCCGGTATCCCCAGGAAATGATACCGCTTGGATATTGACATGAAGCTCTTCGAGCGCCCATCTGACATATTACCATGGAATACACAAACTAAAGCGTGGATCCAAAACGCCAGACGCCTGTACTCCCACAGATGGAAGCTCTTGCGCTAAGACTACATGATCAAAGGATGGTGTCGCCGAACAGCCTAGTGTTTTTGCTAATCCAGAGAGCCTCCGTGGCCATTTTCGGATGGAGTACCCGCAGGCCACAGTATATATTATAAAAATAAAAATGCACTCCAGCTGTGAGATCGAAGATTTTGTCGATATATTATAAAAATGAAAATACACTCCAGCTGTGAGATCGAAGATTTTTGTCGAAACTCATCTTTGCAAGCTGTGTGTGATACTCGATATTTACATATAATAGCTGGAGTGTATTTTAATTTTTATAATAATATGTCTAAAAAATATGAGAAAAACCATATCAATGGCAAAAGTGATGCCAACGATAGGTACACCACCGCAACAAAGATGAGTTGATAGGTTATATCAAACCTGCAGTGAAACGTAGAAAACAAATGCACTCACAAAAACATTATCTCAGAAGGGTGCGAAGCTGCAACCTTCCAACCAAAGCGGTTACAAAAAAAGTCAAACGAAAATTGAAAAGGCTGTCTGCAAAGTGCAACGTCCGTGGAAAAAAGAAGATTTGTATTTTGCTTTCGAAGTCGTATCATATTATTGCGCACCCCCCTCTCGGAGCAGGGGGGGGCGGAAAGAGGGGCAGCCCCCGGTGCTGCTCCAACAGCAGCCCCACGCTATCGTCCGTAACCCTGAGTCAACCTCCATCCCAACTGGCAATGCCGAGCTTTCGACGCCAGCCTTCACCTGAAAGACTCGAAAAATAAACACATACGTCTGCACTGTGGTACTCAGCACAAACGCACACACGACATATCTAACGCAAATCTCGTGTACTAGGGAAGCACCCATTATACATACATAACGCCAATATATATATGTGCTCTGCGGTTAGGCAGCCCTATTACGGACAACTCTCTCTCCTGCAGTTTCAGATTGCGCTAATACCGAGCTAAGTGTGGTAAAAGAACCACTGCGCCTGCTTATTAGCACCCATCATCACACCAACATCTGCACTGCATAGTGCAAATCCCATACGAAGAAGAAATGGACGCACCTCAAGCGTGGAGACATGCCCGCATGTTCGCGAATTAAGGTAAGCAAACCGATATCGCACGAACGCCTGCATTGCACAATGCAGCTTGCAGCTTCCCGACGGACAAGGGCGCACCACCAGCTTGGAGACGTGCGTGCCCCACCCTGATGACATAAACAGGGACCCTGAGCACCACACATGAATTACAAACCAAAGCGCGCAATCTACGACACCCGGGCGGCTGCACACCGCCCCCTAGGTACGTGTAGCTAACAGCAACGAACACTCTGCCCGCGTTGCTGCGACCCCTCCACTGACTCCCTCAAAAGCACGGGCGGTTGGGTGGGAAATCAGCCAGTCTATCGCACCTTGAACCTGTCTCGCTGACGATGCTTTCCTCTTCTCTGCGTACCTCGCTTGCTAGTCAGCAACCAGGCAGATTGATCAAAGGTTCCCTTTGCTATACCAGGACAAGTACAAGTAACCACCCGCGTTGATCTCATCGGTCAACGTGCAATAACCCCAAACTTCTTCCGTACATACAAAACCCTTATTTCCTCGTGCCTCGATAATAATACGCTTTGTATTTCGATTTCGAAGTCGTATCATATTATTGCGCCCCCCCTGCTTGGAGCACGGGGGGCGGAGAGAGGGGCAGGCCCCCGGGCCTGCTCCAACAGCAGCCCCACGCTATCGTCCTTAACCCTGAGTCAACTTCCCATACCAACTGGCAATGTCGAGCTTTCGACGCCAGCCTCCAACAATGGTATTTGGCTCAGCTTACGGACGCATTGTGCCCCCCCCCTTCCCCCTTTTGCTGTATCCTAGAATGCGCACGTCAAGATCCAACTTCTCATTTCTATCCGCCTGGCACAAAAAATAAGGTTGCGTACTAGCTGAAGTAGTTACGTCGACTTCTACCCCTCCAGCCTTGAAATGGGGTTAACTTGCCCCCAATCTGTACCCTTCCCCGGTTGGATCCCGTTACCCATCCCCTCCTGGGCCGTTACATTTGCTACCCAGCTGGCATCCTTCCCGTGGCTACGAACGTACGCCTTATAGGAATCAGATGCCGACGGGCCCGCCCGTTGCAACATCTCTAGAGAGGCACCCCCTGCTGACAAGTGCGTTGCGCCCCGAATCCTAAGGGAGTGCAGGGCGTACTCATCCGCCCGCACGCCCGCCAACGCAACCACTTGTCGCAGGGCTACCGTCGCTGGTTGCTTCGTCCACATGGATCATCTGCCACCACCACTGCCATACGCCACCAGGGGAGCCGATGAGGACAAAAACAAATACCGAGAAATCAACTCGAGCATAAGATCGACAGCACCATCACCGGCCCCCACGGGCCTCGGTGAACACGCCCAAACGCTCGAAATAACCGCCCCTTTGCGCAACTAGTCGCCTTAGACCCACGAAAATTGAACCTCGACTCGGTCGGCTAATCGACCACTGCGCCACCCCCAAATGCACCCGACCGCGAAAGAAAGCCACGTCTGCCCGCCGTAAATAATAAATTTCGTGGATGCGCGACCGGGTTTCCGCGAACATTTCGGACGCGCGGGTCAAAAACAAAACGACGCACACAACGCAATCCACAAAACGCGCCCCCCGTTACGCCAAGCAGGGATCAAAGTCTCGCCAGCAAGCTACATAGCCTACGACACGGGCCGACGCACGGTCGCCTGATCACCCACTTCGGCATGCGAGCGCATTGCACCTTTGAGGCCGCTGGCGACGACGGGGTGAGTGGTGTCGAGCTCGAACCTGCGTGAAATGCGATGAAAAACCTTGATGGCCGACAGATGGATTCCGATGGTGGCCGACCGCAGTTTCTTGGTAACAAACGCGTAGGCTACGTACTCAAAACAAATGCCACACGTTGGTCATACCGTCGATGCCGTGATCAAGAAAGACGGGAACACCAGAACGTACCCGAACGTTTACCCACGCTCCAAAATGCCCCAAGTAAGCCCGTTCAGTCGAGGCCACAGCGGCGTGTCGCATGAGTCCGAGGCCAACACCGACGTACAGAGAGACATGACGATGGTCCCCAGTTCCCGAACCTGCCACGGGATGTTGGGACCAACGGCGCGCAAATCACCAAGAACGGAATCGCAATCCCAGCGAGAGATACCATCGGCGGCAGCGTTGTGGATACCACGCACATGCGTCGCCTCGAAATGCCATCCAGATGACTCTTCGAGAACGCCGAGGGGACACATGAGGGCACCGAAACGCGGTTCCAGCCCCCCCCGGCACCGCCGCACCCAATGCACGGCGGCCTCGCTGTCTCCTCGCAACGAAACAAAATCTCTCGTCGCTGACGGTCGATCGGCACACGAAGACACTAGAACAAATGCCAACACAACCATGCCCAAAAGTTCAAGCACGTTGATATATAAGTCGTCCACGCCGCGGATGGACTTACTCGAGCCGCAAAACCGTGACTGTTGCTGGGCTGTGAGATCATTACGCCAGTGAACACCGGTTTCAAGACAATATCCCCCGACGGTGGTTTTTGACGCGTCCGCGAACAACGTACGTTGTGCCGGTCGCTCCAGCAAATGATACATCGGCGCCGACAACACCCGCCGCGCGCGCCAGCACCATTATCAACAAGCCACCACCAGAACTCGAGATCCGCGTGGAACTCGGGCCCAAGGACATCACGCCGCCCCGTATTGGCCTTTCGGCCAGCGAAGTGATCACCTGCTGCAACGCGCGGCACCCCAACCGAAGCCAACAAACGATTCACGAAGAAAGACCCGGGACGAACGGCAGAAGAGATGTGCATGAAGAAACCCGCCGGCTGCGACACCTGCTTCGCTGAAGCATAGGTGCGAGTCGGGGGCCGCTCCGCTAATACAATCGCAGCTTGAGGCGCTTTTGTGGCGGCGACGTCACTGTTAGCGCCTCTTTGCCCACAAACCAGCGCAACAGTTCGAAACGCGTGTCTCAGTTGGTGATTTTGCTGGCGGAAAAAAGAGGAGGGTCGGACGCGCCACGTTCGCCCAACAAGCGAAAGTTGTCCGACGCCAACGACTGCACAGCCCGCATACAGCGACGACCGTCCGGCCACCACTGAACCTCGACAAGAATGCCGTCGTCTACGTAGTACCGCACGAAGAAAACGACTCCCGGTGTAGCCGCCGCTACCGGAAACGGTTCGACAATCGCGAGGGAGGGATCTAACCGAACTACCCCGCGGCGGGGCAAGACGCACATGTTCGACGGCAGCCGCCCCTTGTGGAGAAACGGCTGCATCTTGAAACGAAGAGTGGGTGTGGGCATGTTCCAGCTCAGAAGCCATCAACCCCCAGAACCCGGGGCAATTACGCCACCCGAAGTGCAAGCGAAGATCCACAACTACGTATTCGCCCATCGCGTACCCGAACACCGGCGCCCTTACCGGCTCAAATAAGACTTGACGAAAGGAGTCGTTCACGTCAAAGCGGGAAAGGACGATTCTAGCTGTGGGACCGTGCATCTGCCGCAAACCAACACCCGTAACAACACATCCCGAAGCACATGGCCGAGCTCGCAGGAGGGAGCGGAGAAAAGATCAGTATCGTCGTTAACTCTGGAGTGGCCGCCCGCGTGCGCAATCGTGAGATCGTGAATGATGTGAAACTTAGGCTTAAGCAGGATGGCCAACGGCGAACACGGAAACCCCGAATATCAGACGCGGAACGTAATTCAAACACCATAGCCCGACTGTGCACAGCGCCAGCACATATCTTTCGGTGAACAGCAGCGGCAAGGGAGGCGACGCTCGGGTGGCTACCTTATGCAAGCTCAGCAGTCAGATTACCCCTCCGCGCAACACGCGTCGGGGAGCCCGGTGCCAAAACGCGGAGCAACTGGTCAACACAAGAGAAGTTCTTGACGGCACCAAACCAATGACGAACGATGTGAGAATGAATATGTGGGGCAATGCGAGTTGATCCGACAGCAAACATAAACAATTTAACACTGCCGGCACAGGCACACAAAAGAAACGACCCCGCGCTGGCAACCACATCGAGATTCGCGGAACCTGTTGACGATACCGACCGCGTTACGCTCTCCTGCACGGCGCGCCACGCCTCAACCGCCGAATCCAAAAGGGCGAGCGCGCGCTCGCCGTCGGTCGAGCCGTGTCCGCACCCCGAGCTAAAATCCGAACGTCGCACACGTTCGCCATGACTAGCTGTATCTCCGCGCGCGACCGATAGGCCAGTTCCTACAAAGCGTGCTGGGAAATTATTTCTCAAGGTCACGAGCTCGTCTAGGACCTTGGACAGCGCTTCGGCACACAGGTATTGGGGGACGGTATCGGGGTCAGTCTCTCCGTTTAAACCTCCTTTCTTCTTTTTGCTCTGCACATCGAACGGAAGACCATTGATTATCCGAACCGTGTGTGGCACGACCGCCGCTAGCGGAGAGATGCTGAGATTAGGGATTTCGTGAGCAGCTGATTTCTGTATAACTACAAGCTGGACCACCCTTAAAACTCATTTTCACTTAAACAGACGTTTTCGCAATCATTCGAAAGTACTTCGACGTCAGATTTAGCAGTGGTACGTCTGGGTCTGCACCGCGTTTGTTCGCGTTGGAATGTTTTCAATCCGAAAGTTTGTCGTCGAGAAGTTACAAATCAACCAAATCCCGTCACTCCCCCCCGAAGATATATCGACACTGAAGTCTATGCGAAACCCCGAGAACGTTGCAGTGCGTGTGCCGTTGAACCTCGGAGTGAGTGTTCCTTGAGACATGGGGGAACGATCGATACCCGTCTCGCCGCTCGATTCGTTTTCTGTCAAGAGATATGGCACGCAGAAGATCCCAATACAAATTTATGATACCACGATGCGAGACACAAAATCTAGTTTTCGCAGCGCAATTTACGAATATTGATCTGAACGTTTGACACGTGATTCGAAGCGCATTTGTCTAGGCTTTCAAGCTGGAACCCAAAGAAGACAAAAAATGTTTGATGTATATTTTGACACATTTTCTAGGTTGGCGTTACACTCAAACGGTCATAACTTTACCTCCTCGACTTTTTCGTTTTGGGTTCCAGCTTGACCTTTTGGGTTATACGCGTCCCGGCCGCCATGAAAAATTCCACCTTTAAAAAACGCGAAACTTCTCTGCGAAAATATATTTTGCTGTCGCTGCTGGCTCTAGGCCAGACCAGCTCATCAGCATTTTTGGCGCCTGACGTCTTCGCCGATTGTTTGCCAAATTGCCGGCAAGTGCTTGGTAACACTGCTGTGGTTTCTGTGCTGTAACGCGCGCTCGAGATCTGCTCCGGACACTACTGCGTTCATCGGCACCCCTCCCGTGACTATCACGACCAGCTCGTCCACTACTGCCCCGGAGCCTTTTAGATCCCCTAAGTAACGCTGTATGTGCACGGGATCTATTGGTGGTGCTACCAAGGACCCTCCTATCAGTCGAGCTACGTCTCCCACGACTCCTTGTTTTTCTCAGATCATGGCTGTGCAAGTGTTGGCTAGCTTGTACAGCGGTTCTTTTCTTTCTTGTGAGTCGAGTCCTTCTTGTCCGAGTCTGTCGTTTTGATCGTGCCACTACTCTACCATGCATTCTGTACCTTTTCGACTGCGCGTCTCCCCGTAGGAAAGCCGTGAGCGTGCTGACCCGCCACTCTCCCGCGCGTCGACTGGTACCGACGTGCTACCTTCTGGCTGCTGTACAGGCGGCTCTACTTGTCCTTGCCTTCGCGGCCCCTATGTCTGCTCTGATATGTGCATGTACTCCAATGGTGTGGTTTCTGCTTCTGCGGGGTATCTGCTGTGCTGCACGGGCGGACAGTCGTTCTGGTTTGAGCCTTCTACGACTGAGCGAGACTACTGCTGTAGCTGCGTTTTTCTTCCTGTCGCCGCGGCGGTTGCCCAGACTCTGCTTCAGACATTTTGCTGTGTACTACACTGCTTTTGCCTCTCGACAACTGATTCTCACCATGAAACGAGGCCGGCGACACCGATCCGGCTACGGGTGAATTGCGAAGTCACACGGACCTCTCAGCGCTATTGCCACGGGGGGCGGGGGACTCTCGACCGGATTCTCGACCGCGAACACGGGCATGGTCTTCAGCTGTTTTAACACAGCGTCGAAGACGTGGGCGAGCACGATCTCCAGTTATCCTCGATTTATTTCCTCCGAGACGTTAAAGCCGCCGACGGCGATAAACAATTTTGGCCTCTCGTTGGTCCTCCAGAGGTCAGCTGCCTGCTTGGCGTTTGCTTTTACGCCTGCGGTGACCGTAGCCTGCCGCAATGCGTCTTTCGTGGCGGATGCCATGCTGTGGGTGCTGCCTCCTACCAGCTGAAGGGCTGCCTGCCGAGGCTGGTGTGCCGGCTGCGCCTGTTGGTGCTGCTGGAGCTGTGGATGCGCTTGATTACGCTCGACGTCTGTCAGGCGCAAAGCGATCGCCTGTTGACTCGCCAGCAACTCCTGCAGAAGGGCTACGATTGCGGTGTCTGCTGCTGCGACGGCCGGGACGGGCTCCACGCCGTTGCCTTGAGGGGCGTCCTGTACTAGGGCGACTGCAGCGTCCACTCGCACATCTCCCACCTCGATATACCCTTGTCCTTCGCCGACTGGCCCACCCGAGTTGGCGTTCCCCATGCTGAAAGTCGACCAACTCTATTGGGCACGCTGCTTGACTCCTTTCAATTCTACGGTGCTACGGGATCTCGCTCCCCTGTGCTCCAGGCGACCGTCTCTAGCAAGCGCGACAGCTCTTCTGTCGCTGCTGCCTCGGCTATCTTATTTTTCCGCCTCGAGACGATCAACAAAAATTCGTCTGTTAAACCAGAATCCCTTCCACGCCTCCACAAACACCAATTTACAACTTAAAAGTTACATATGTAAAGCCTTAATTGTAGAGGGACATACCCAGTAGGCCACTCTCAATTCCCGCATGCCCTTAACTCGCGTGCTCTTAAATCGGGGCACCCACGGTTCTACCGTAGAGCAACCTTTCTTAGATATTTTAGGGGACACCATATTGCGTCCGGGCGCAGAGGTCTCCTCATTTTGCTATTAAACAGTACAATACACCACTAACAACACAAAAGCTGTGAGGTCGAGCATTTCGTCGAAAGTCATCTTTGCAGGCTGTGTGTGATACTCCGGTGGCGCGTGTTACTGGGTGTGTGCGTCCTAATTAAGGGCTTACGTTGGCCACTCCCCTCAGAACTGCAGTAGTAGTAGCTACTACATATTGCAATATTACATTATGAATATAAAATATTACCATATCACCACAGGACAGGTCAGATCAGGTCTCGAGATCTCTATTATCGTAACGCCCCATTTATGCATGCGCGCCTTGCAAGTACTACAGATACAGCAGTAAGTGTGTGTGTTCCTCACATAAAACTGATATTCCACCCACGTACCAGTATGCCCGCAAAAAACGTAGTTTTCAGCTGGACGAGTTGGCCTAGATGGTGAACGAAGGGGGTCATCATGCTCGACAACCGCATCGACCACAGCGCATAATAACCCAGTACAAAGCGGTTCAAGCGAAGCAGAGTAGATCACGCTGCCGCACAGGTTGACTATCCTCAACCGAAAAACACATGCACCCATATATACGAGTGTATACGAGGCATGCACACCTACTCAATATACTATGTACTATTAATAATAGTACAGTAACTGTAGTGTACCGATATATACCTGGTGCAGGCTGGTTCAAGTACAAAAAACCCAAATTCTCTCCACCACGAACACCGCTTGCAATATGTAGTCAAAGAGTGAACATTGAATATTTTTTAAATTAGTGTCCCCATGACCAGTGGAAGAGGGTGGCATGCCCGAAACAATAATTACCGGCCTCGGGATGTCTCTAGGACCGAAACTCGTATCGACCAATGACGGGCTTTCATGGAAAATAGGTTTTCTGTTGACCCTGACAGCATCCAGGGCGGTCACCGTCCTAAAACCTTCATGAGGGCAAAATATAGAAAACGCGCGAACGACCTTCCTTAAAAATTATGAAGCTGCGAATAAACAACCAGGTTTAATTCGCACACACCATATCATAAATGAAACACAGATCCAATGTGCCACGCAGCTTGCAAAGTCATTCAATCGGTCGTACTCACAGCTGACTTTTTTCAATTTTTTATATAATTATATTCAGAATTTCTCCCAGCGTGGGTGAAAAATCAAAATGAACCCCATTTTATAGGGCTTAGGTTGGGTAAGCTATTCGGTCAACCTTTTGCAAGTGGTCGAACGGACTGATACCCGACTAATACCTCAACAGCTTGCGAATATGAGCTTCGACAAAAAATTCGATCTCACAGCTCAGCTGGAGTGTATTTTCATTAATTTTTTTATACTATGGAATACAGCGATTCCCGCAGGTGGCTCCGACTCGCTGAAAAACGAGATCCAAAGAGTAACTCACTGCTCATAGTACAATACCGTAGCCTTGTTGATCAAGAAATAAAGTAAGTGTCGACGACCACAAAAAAATCTGTATCATGCGGTCAAGCAAGGTTGGTTGTCTAGACGGTGAATAATTTGATGTCGCCATGTTCAACGATGTCATGACAGAACACAGAACTACAACTGGAGAAAAGGTACTACTTCAGGTGAATCTGAACCGCCGTCGATCGCACCTGGATCACCGTCAACCACCAGACTCCAGAGTTATCGGTTTAATGTGAAGACACACACCAGAATTATCACCCCCTGTTAAGACAATCTCACGGCACCGAAGCCAAGCGGAATATTCAATATACATTCACTCACTGGGGGTTCTTACTTAGGTAGCAACGGTTTCCCACTATAGTGCCTGGGAAAGCGTTCGGCACGTATGAGAAAAACCAGCAGGGGGGTTGCCGGTGGCTGCTATAGTGCCGTCATTTGGGGTAGGACGATACCGGCACTACATAGAGAGAAGCCGGTCGCCCCGGTGGCGTATCAGGTTATCCTCGAGCCTGGTATAGGTCAGTTTCGTGAGTTCGAGCCCCGCCGAGTGCATACTCGTATAAATTCGTTGGGACTTTTTCTTGTGCACAAATTGACTTGCGGAAAGCGCGAGAGCGTGAGTTAGCAACACTCGATAAAAAATCGACGAGCAGTGGGATTGCTGAACCCTATGCGCGATAAAACTGAAGGCAAGAACCGGGGGGGAGAAGGGACGACACCTGTGACCACGGCTTGTCCAGAAGCTGGAAAGTATAAGTGTGCGAAGAAGAAGAAGAAGAAGAAGAGGGAACAGTACTGCATAAAACGTTATGTTCGGAAATAGGCTTACTATGTCTCGTACAGCAGTCTGTGACCACACACTTTTGGTATCTCTCTGCTGTCTAAGGTGACGAATCAGCACGGACACTGGGTGTACTGATGATGCCAGTGGGTTGCCTGTTACTGCTACACTGCCGGTATTTCCGGTGGGGACGATACCGGTGCTACAGAGGCACCACTCAAGTTCACTTCTTTTCATTTTTTATCCTCTGGCGAATGTGGCGAAAAAAAAAATAAAGCTCAAGCTCACCACACTTCCACATATTGTCAAACATGACGTGGTCACCACCCTTCCACATATTGTCAAACATGACGTGTGTCGATCTAACTCAATTTCATTCGTAACCCAGCGTTAGCTGACGTGTCCTTCAGTTCCCGTGATAGGGATAATGCGAGCTGGCTCTACCCGCGGTCCCCGTTATTACTCCGGCAGCGCAAGCTGACGTTGTAAACGGATGCGTGAGTACGCCGACCCGACCTGGCCGCTGGGGGTCAGGTGCGGTGGAGATAGCTACCCGGAATGTCATCTTCCCGGGTAGTGCGGGACTTGCGCGAGCTTACCCACTAACAAAACCCCCGGCCATGCAAAACCAGTCTTGCGCCGGATTTGGTCCAGTTACGGTTCACCCTGCCGATCCGGGCGTTGGTTCCCGTTCGCTCTGTCTCACAGCAGTCTGTGACCACAGAATTTGTATCGTATATCTCATGTAGAATGAAGAATCAGCACGGACACTGGGTGTGCTGATGATGGTGTCGCTGGGTAAAAAGAACGGTGTACCCTGAAAACAGCACAACACACACAGCAGTGTTTCTCTCATTGATAAAGATATCAATATTACGTGGCATCAAACGCGTCTGTAACGGTCGACCACAGGAAGGCAAATCAGCGCCAACCAACCGCTGAGGTTATTGCAACGAGCCGATCACCTGGGTGGTCTACGGGTGGTAACCCTCCAATACTGCTATTAATACTTAAGGTTGGAGTCAGGGGTTCAGATCTCGATGTGCATGGAGTTTTTTTTCTTGAGACACCAGCTGCCGAGGAGAGCGTTATATCGTGGGTGAGCGCATGTCGGCGCGAGTCGACGAGGAATGAAGGTGCGGCTGTACCTTTCTTGATATAGAATCGACGGCGTTATCATACCGTGGTGGGGAGGGGGGAGAAGCACGTGATTACAGCGACGCCGGCAATGAACTACGTCTAGGGAGGGAGATGGAGAAGGAAAAATGCGAAGATAATAGACGGGATGAGCACACTACACACGCATTGGTATCTCGGCACCGAAGCAAGGGAAAATATACTAATCAATGCGCGATCAATGCAGTACGTGAAATTTCAATGCGTTTTGTCTTTTATTTTTCAAAATTGGCAGCATTCTATCCTTGAAAAATATTCTTGGCCCCATGTACTCCTTTTGATGTTCGTAATCAAAAACGAGTATCACACACAGCTTGCAAAGATGAGTTTCGACCAAATCTTCGATCTCACAGCTGGAATGTGTTTTATTATTATAATACTGTAATAATAAAGTTTATTATTATTATAATAAAAATCATACTAATAAAAAAGCACTTACTATTAATATTAATACTTACTTGTTATGTGCAACTGCTTGTCGACCGTTAAAGAACACACATTCCAACACATGATGAGCACATTATGGACGGTCCGCCTCGCTCTACATATGGCAACATCCGTAGAGAGCTACGAGTATATGTAAATAGAATACCTGGTACCTGGACCTGATGGACTGAAATATCAATGACAAGGATAATTTTTATGCAAGGTCCAATATCCGTGGTTGTTTTGATGGCCTGCCTGACCCTTCTCTCTCAGCTCCGCCGTAACACAAACCCGTCCCCGTGCTCGGTTTATAGAGTTCAGGCCAAGGTGGGATCAGGTCATATACCATCCATGAGATCAAATGCCCTAGGGAGGGTCATGCAGTTTATTTTATTCCCGTGGTACTTCCTCTGCTCTCCCGGTGAGAAGTGCCAAAAAAAAAAAAAAAAAAAGCCGAGAATGGTCGACAATCTGATAAAACGAAGAACAAATCTCAAATTTCTCATTCACCAGGGAAGTTCCCGTTTGGCATCGTACCGTGAGAACGAAGAAGGTCTGCACGACACATTCCGTAGAAAGCGTTCGAACTGTGCAAACACCCGTCCTCGGCCATGGATGCTGCTGTGATCGTGTGTCTCTCGAGCTCACCGCCACCCTCCACCATACACCACCAGTCATTCGCTACCCTCTCCTTCTCCTCTACTACATCACATTTTGAGCAACATCCACTCAACTCTCGTTCTTCACTACATTATCACCCGAGCAACTTCAGAGTCATCTTCTCGAAAGCATCATCCCTTCTTGAGCATCGTCCAGCTGCTTTCATCCTACTCGCTTTCCTCTTACTCCTCCAGCCTCCAGCACGATGCGCGCTTTCGCTCTTCTGGCCACCATCTTCGCTGTGATATTCGGGACTTCCTCAGGTAAGCAGTGTCTCTATTTGGTACGTACCCTTGGCACATATGAGTCACCCCACGGTAGGGATCGCATTGTTTGTACCAATTAACGTTTCTGACCGATCTGACCGATCTGACCAGTTGAGCTCCTCGAGCGTGGAGCTACCGGTTGGTATGGTATTTTTACTATATAGACTAATGTTTGCTTGATGAACTGATGCATTTCCTTCCAGCTGTCAGATTTTTTCCCCCTAAAAAACGGCTTTTTTTATAGTTCCCGCGCACAGACTGAGTAACATCACCCTTTTGACCCTGATAGCTACACTGTAGTTGCAAGGGGAGTCGCCGACCTATATCCTTAATGAGGACACACAACCCGTAATACCCGCGATCGGAGTATCACACACAGCTTGCAAAGATGAGTTTCGACAAAAAATTTGATCTCACAGCTGGAGTGTGTTTTTATTTTTTATAATATTGATTGCTTTAGGAGAATAGTAGTCTAGTCTGTAGACTAGACTATAGCTCGTCGAGACGAATGTACTCCTTCCCCCTCTTCACAGCCGCGCATTCCCAACGGCCAAAATTCGCATCGCGGCACGAGTTCACAATTTTCTTCGTTGTCGACCGGGTTCGAACTGTACAACATATGTACCAGGTACATGTTACGATGTATGTACGTACAAGACGATGAAAATACAGTTGAGCTGTGTGTGTGAGATCGACCAAAAAGGATTTTGATCAAAACCCAGCTTTGCAAGCTGCGTGTGATACTTCGATCGCGCGTGTTGCAGGGTGTTTTTACACCCTCGTGAAGGGTACAGGTCCGCGACTCCCCCGTTACTGCCAGGGTCAACAGCACTAAGAGGCCAGGTTTATTATAGCATGAAGTAAGTCAGTCTTGCGACTTTTATCCCGATATTCCCTCCACAGCTGTCAGATTTTGTCCCCCTCATAGACGGGTTTTATAGCTTCCGCGCACGGACTGACTATTAATAACATCACCCTGTTGACCCTGATAGCTGCACTGTAGTTGTAAGGGGAGTCGCCGACCTATATATATCCTTAATGAGGACACACAAATCGTAATACGCGCGATCGGAGTATCACACACAGCTTGCAAAGATGAGTTTCGACGAAATCTTCGATCTCACAGCTTGAGTGCATTTTCATTTTTTATAATATCGTAGCACCACACTTTTGATAGTTCTAGTAGTTTAGATTTTTGCTTTAAAATGCTAACGGCCAAATCAGAAGAGCGCCAAAAGATATGTTTCCATCGCACATTCGGTTGCCTATTCTCCCGTGTGTGCGCGCCTGGCTCTAACCACGCCTGTCGCAACCCTTCTTCAACAACAGCGTGCTCAAATTAACACCCTAAAGCACTCTTGCTCTCACGCGCGTCACAGCAATCCCATGCATTCCGATACACGAACAAAGCAAAGCAGCTTTCCTCATGGCTGTACTCGAATAAGCATGACACCCTATCTGAGCTGGTTCTCGCTTTAAGCATGACGCGAGCAGTGACAGAAGGTAGCGAATTTTTTCCTGTTTAGTTTTCTGAATGACGGGGCTGCTCAATCCAAAACCCTGATAGGTATGGTCGGAACGTCATTCTGGTTTTCCAAGTATTATCCGTTGCATGCCTGCAGTAACGGTGGGGCATGGCAGGGTACATGGGGTTGCACTTGAGCGTCTAGGAATGGAGAACCCCGAATTGCAGGACGGGCCTGCAACGAATTCTTGCAGGACGTGCCTCTGATTGGCCACCTGCCGCTTTTTTTTGCCCGCGTTTTTTTTTGGCGAACGCCTGCCGAACGCGCGGCGAAGCCGCGCGAGGGCACTTTTAGCCCCACGTACCGGTCAAACGGTCAGGGTTGGGGTTGGGGTTGGGGTTAGGGTTAGGGTTAGGGTTGGGTGGGGTCTGTGAAGGGTACCTGGGACAAAAGTGTGCCAAAACGTCCTGCAAGAATTCGTTGCAGGCCCGTCCTGCAAATAGGGGCTCCCCTGGAAATGTTATGTATGTGTCTGGTTCATTTTCACGTAGAGCTCCTCACGTGAGGAGCCAAAAAAAAAGGTCTGCAGAAAGTTCTACAGCAGTCGTACGCAGAATGTGTCGCCTGTCGCTGCCACGCCTCTATCCATGTCTATCGGAGCCCTGCCCTACTCATACACGAGGGGAAAAATGTCAGCACAGCTTTGGTTTGATTCATCCATGTGTGTTGCATTTCTCCTGTGGGACATTTGTTTTGTGATGGATGCTGAAACCTCTGCATTGTACTGTGGCACATTATGGCCAGATGGCCAGCCAAACTGTAATTTGAAAACATCCTCTTGCTCTCTCGCATGTGTGCCCGTCACTCGCTACCCACAGCCCTCACCGACGCCGGCAAGAGGACAACCGTCACAACAAAGGCAGTGGCCTCCGACGAGAGGACGTCCGGCGGCGGTTGCAGCCCAGACGGCTGCATCCCTGACAACACCCGGGACAGCAGCCGCGACGCCAACTCTCGCTGGTCCTGCGTGGGCACCCTCATCACGGGAGTGGGGGGGTGTCGTATCGAGTACAACTTCGAAGAGCCCCAGGACATTGTCAAGGTCCGCATCGCGTTCCACAAGGGGGATGAGAATGTGCGAGTGCTGAAGGTGATCGTGGATGGCAAGTTTCACAGCCGGATCACGTCGAGCGGCGAAACTCTTGGATACCAGAATTTCATCCTCGACACCGAGCAGACCTCCCGGATCATCTTCCGTCTTGACGACCACGCGAATAAGCTTGACGAGTGGCTGTCTATCACGGAGGTGCGTCAGTGTTACCGTACCCCTGTGATTATATGCCCGAGCACTATCGTGGGAACCAGACCTGCACAAACCGTGTGGTGTTTGGGGTTTACAGATGGCCGTTAATGCACTAGAATAGAGTTCCAGATTATATTACAAGTCTAGACACTAACCTGAGCTTTTTCAAGGGGAGAAGGTGCACTCCTAACTAGCTTCACTATATAAGATCTTGGATTTTTTACATCTTCGGGTATATCAACCTTTTTTCTCATGACCCCTTTCAATATCAGCCTTCTTCCTTTTGATCCCCTTTGATAGCTGTTGCCCTGTACTGTATACCTTGCAAATGAACGCTTTTTATTT
This sequence comes from Undaria pinnatifida, assembly GCA_012845835.1. Taxonomy (NCBI): domain Eukaryota; class Phaeophyceae; order Laminariales; family Alariaceae; genus Undaria; species Undaria pinnatifida. The sequence continues at coordinate 25,347,456 of JABAKD010000025.1, forward strand.
TGGTAGGTGAAGTGAGGGATCCGGTTTTGCCAGTGGCGACCGGTGACACGAACTCCGACCGATGATGCGGGTATTTATTTCCTGCATATATAGACTACACAAACATTTGAGCAGTATACAGTAGTAGATATACTCCAAGCCTTATCGAAGATTTCACGATGTTGGTGATAGTTTCTGCTGTGACACTTCCTGTGATGAAAAGGTAGCGCTTTTGGATTACGTTATTATTTCTAGTCTATACGTATACTCCTAATAAGCTGCTGAGGAGCAACTAGGTGCATTTCGAATGTAATTGCTGTACTCGTACATCAATTTGTGTTCTGTTTTCAGTGTTATCATCCTTCCTTCCTTTGCACATCAAATACAGGCCATGTGATTATTGATCGAGTTGCACCGAAAAACTATCTAAATCAGATACCAGGTAGTAAGTGTGGGAGATACAGATGCTCAGCGGAGGTGCATCTACCGCCGAAGTATTATTGTATCTATTATTGTATCAGTGAGTCGTTCTACGACACGACCGGCGTTCCTCGACACCCCGACCTCGTGGATCGATAGACCTTCGCACACGAGAAAATACATGGATACTTCTTTTTCGATAGTATCCTTCCTTGTTTCGAGCAGCCATGAAACGTCCGTTGAAGAAAATCGCTGGTTTAAGGGTGGCTATCGTAGAATCAGTCCAGTATTCTATCTGGTACGTGACTTACCCTGGCCTGTCCTTGTCGCCGGTAAGCGTGACTGATATTTCTTCTATTGATGTTCGAATTGCGCGCAAGGGTATCTTTGCCAACAACAACAACCAACAACAACAGCAACAACAGCCATCCTCTTGCATAGCCGCCCTCCAAGCAATAGACCGTCTGACGTGTTCAGTCGCTGATCGAGATCAACCCCACTCTCTCCCGCCTTCCAACGCCTGAAATTCTCGCCGTACGTAACTCCCAGGTGAAGTTCATGGTGTCGTAACGCTTTTACTTGGACGTGGGTCAGGGCTGGAGAACCACGCCGTACTGGGTAGATAGCAGTGGGGATATTCCCGCAGTTCTGGCGGAGTAGTGACTGCTGCCGGTACAGCAGGGCGGGATGTCGAATCCAGATTTTTTATATGTTGTTGGGCTTTTTACTAATATTATTAATATGTACCGACTATTGCCCCCAGCCACGTGGCTAAGTTGTCCTGTGCGTGGGTAGTGTTCTAAAAGCACAACACCCGCCGGAAACTAAAAATATAGCGAATGATGTTTATTCATTTGGCTGCGCGTGCCACGCATGGTCTGCTCATCATCCGGTTGCAGTTATGCGTTGCATGGTAAATAGGTCTCCGTACGTGGGGGGTCTCACAACATTGTTGAACACGTGGCATGTGGCATGTATGTGTGTGGTGTGTTTGTGTGCATTCTGTGCTCTGTAGTTTCGCGAAAACCGTGCGCTTTCGCTGGGGGACAAGCAGTTTTGGGGAGGGCGGGACCTGACGTATGACACACGCCACCCTGTCGGATGTCTCCGCCGAGGAGAGCGTATTAGTTAGCATTAGTGTAAGCATGCTGTCGACAATATTCCATGTGCGACTTAGTTGTAGAGACGATAGCCGCATACTACCCGTCTCCTGTGCTGGAAGTCCCCAGCGACTGAATATTGCCGGCTTTGTAACGAGTCAAAGACCAACCCATTGAGAACCGCACACGGGTGTATTTGGACACTGGTAGACAAAGGGAAGAAGTGAGGTTCGAGTAAACGGCAAAGAATTGCTACACAGGTAGTCGTCGTTCGTGTCATCATTGGGTGTGTTGCAGTATCAGTACCGAGATGTATGTTTGTTTATTAGGTGTTTCGCCTCCGACTTGCCTGATGATACATGTTACTTTACCGAATAGTTTTCGAATACGGCAGTAGAGGTGACTTCGTCTATTCAAGGGTTGATACACACATAGATACTGTGGTGTGTGTTTGCAACTGATTTTCCATCCGAAAATATGGGTTAGTAATGACCTCCTTGAACGTCGATTACTCCTGACCTCTCAAGATTTTCTTTCCCTGTCGATCATCATGGCGACGGGCCACTCGATACACTCGATATGTGACAAGTCACGGGTCGCAGCCGATAATTTTGCACCTATTGGATCATCTGATTGATGATCGTGATGTAATGGAGGGCATTATCGTGTTGTCAAGGTAGGTCCGTCATGGTCAAGCATTGGCAACGTCAAATGATACCTGTAGCGCATTGGTGGCCCAGGGGGTGATTTAATGGTTTGTCTCGAACAATACTAAGTGTAAGGTAGTGAAGTCAGTGCTTCCAACCTCGGTAAGGATATTTTATTTCCATAGACTAGACAACAACTTCCGAGACCCCTTTGTAGCGTGGGTAAGCACAACTCGACGCGTTGTAGTAGTCTATTGAAGTATGGTATCAGCAGTCTTCTGAAGTTTGGTGATATTGAAACGAAGCGTGTGTATGTAGATTTTGTGGAAATATTGTCGTTTTCCGATATTATTAGTGTATGATTTGTGGTTGACGTGCGTTTCTAGGCACGGCGAGATAAAAATGTCAGAGATCGAGTGCGGGTTTTCAGCCGAACTCAATTTGCGGCAAATTTCTGTATTGTGGTACTTACAGTGATTCCTCGCCGTACTTACAGTGATTCCTCGTCGTTATTCGTTTCGTATTATGCAGACCCAGGCTACGGCAGGGGGGTCTCCTTTTGGGCCTTTTATTTCAGTGGCCAGGGGTCACTCGCGCGAGTAACCCCTTTGTTCCTATGCAATCTTACGTTTTCTTTATTTTTTACATTGACGAAATCAATCCGCAATGCAAAGGTGATCTAAGCTGCGGCAAACCAAGTTCCTAAACCATCTTCATCCGTAGGGTACAGAGCTACTCGTGCGAGTGGCTCAAACACACCATTGAAAATGGGGGTACCCCCCCTACCGTAGCCTTGGTCTGCAATGTCTGTTTGTTTCAGCTTCGCTTAATTAAGTTAGACATGGACTGTTGGTTTATGCTCGGGGACAATTAATTATGATCTAATATCGGGTGTTTATTTCTGTCACCGTAACATCTGCGGATATGCGGTGGGTTGTTTCCCGAACGGGTACAATAATTCGGTATATGGTCGTGACTCGGGGGTCACGAATATTACCAGAGGGCAGCGCCCCTATGTCAGTGTGTGTTTTATACGCACGTGAGTAAACGTTCCTACCAATGGAACTTGATAACGAAATTTCTATTTACTCTTCTCCCCACCTGATGGTCCTCCATGTATCGATACTCCTCTCCCCGTGAGCCAGCCTCCCCCCCGCGCCTGAATGGTCGACTATGGGCAGTATATGGCAACGAAGTCATACCGTAACTTATGCATCAGAGAGTATCTTGCGGGACGGGATAGTTGGAAGATTATCGAGAGTAAACTCCCGGAGATTACCAGGGGGCGGTCACACGCCCGCCTTGGTCGTCCATGGTTCGGTATGCATACCAGTGACCCAAGCAAGGCTATACAGTAGAGAGGGCCCCCCATTTTCTTGGCCGTGTTTTGACCACTCGAACGACTGACTCTGTAACTCACGGAATCAAGGAATGGCACGAAAATAATAAAGGAAATCATTGTGGCGCAGCGTAGCGTGCTATTCCATTGCGGAGTGATATCACTATCTTAGAACAGCCCGAAAGCCCTGGGTCGCGAAGCACCAGGGGGGTCACTCGCGCGAGTAACCAAGAGCCACTGCAACAAATTTCCCAAACGCGACCCCCCTACCGTAGCCTTGGTCCACCATATAATAATGCCAACTGATATCTGGTGACACCTTTATGTACTAGTAACTGGTGTTCTACACCCTCGGTAAAACTAAATGGGTCATTATGACGAATGACCCAGGGGGATATACTCTGTGGGGGGCGTGGCTTATGTGGCGTGTGCCCCGTGTAGCGTGTACCCCGGATGCTTAATAAGTGGGTTGTGGTTCGAATTTTTTGGATAAATAGGGCACCCACTCCAAGTTTTTGTGGCTTCCTGGTCGCTTGTTGACGTCCGTCCACGTTTTGGCCACGCAATAGACAGGCGCCTTTTCTCTCGATGTCCGTTTTATCCCCATCGACACAGAAGGTATGTTAAAATTCTGCACTCACAGTCACTTCGTGCCCGCCATCTCTGGACCAACAGAAACAGCGGCGTCGTTGATACAGAAGCGACAAGCCCGCACATCTGTGGTAGATGAGTGCCCTTCATACTTCAAAAATAATAGCGCCCACAATGTTGACGTCGCACTCCCTCCAGGGGGATGAGACCTGGTATAATTATTGTCGACAGTTTTCCCCCTCACTGGCATATCCCCATCATAAGAAATAGGAAGATGAGACGGACCACATATATGGTACATTATAAAAAATGAAAATACACTCAAGCTGTGAGATCGAAGATTTCGTCGAAACTCATCTTTGCAAGCTGTGTGTGATACTCCGATCGCGCGCATTACGAGTTGTGTGTCCTCATTAAGGATATAGGTCGGCGACTCCCCTTACAACTACAGTGTAGCTATATGATGACTCTTTCTTTTAGGGAACAGGGATGTGGTCAGGAGTTTTTCCGTCTCGGCCTCAGTATGGGATTCTCGAAATTGGAATTTCTCCGTCAAATCGCTTCGTTCGAGTGCTGTCTTCCGGGGGCGGCTCCAACGCCCCTCGCCCTGCCTTATCCTTTCCGAACCTCGACGTAAACGCGGATGGAGGCTAAGCAAGACGAGCGTGAGGTGCGCAAATTTTGTATTTCAAACGGTACTCTCCAATTTTTCTTTGGATCTTGATGTATGGAAAGGTTGATTAAATAAAACTTGGCATGACATTATTTCCAAATTTGCGTCATATTTTTCCGTAACACGCGCGATCGGAGTATCACACACAGCTTGCAAAGATGAGTTTCGACAAAATATTCGATCTCACAGCTGGAGTGTATTTTGATTTTTATAATATTTTTCCCCAAAACATATGCTATTTACTCTAAAAATAACCCGCGGTAGGTATGATATCATAGTAGTAGTGCATTTCGTTATTTTGAATTTCGGTAGGTACGTACGTACATGGATAGACATGGCAAGCGCACGCATGACTAAAACAAGGAGATAGTGGTTACGAATACTGCGCCAGAAAAAAAGGCACACAGCAGCATTACTAGTGGCTGGGTCCCCTGTCTCGAATGTAGTAGTTCGGGCACATCTACATAGTTTGTACTCGTGCGAGTAATATAGATACGAGTGAGAGCATACACACTGATGCGCTCTAATACACACACGCTTTTTGTCCGACTTACGGCATGTGGAGAGTCGTTTTACGGTGGCCGGCCCAAATTTTCTTTAACGAAATCGCCGGTTTTGAAACCAACATCCGGGCGTATCTCCTGAAATGCGGTGCCCCTTACCACCCCGACGTCATCGTTCGATCGTCTTTGAAAACAAAGCAATGTATGAATTTATTTTGTCTTCATAGCATCCTTCCTCGTGTCGAGCAGCCATTAAACGTTTGTGAAAGAAAATCGCTGGTTTCAGGGGGCGGCTATCGTAGAATCGGTCTGAAGGAGGGTGTACCAAAAAACAGGGAATAACTTTTCGAAATAAAAAACAAGGGAAAATCGTTCCTGTTGAACTGCGCCGCGCGAAGGTCGTATAGTAAGTAGTAGACGGTATCCACGGAAGAAACCAGTGGCATGCACTCGTCCCGGTATCGCATCGTGTGGTGGTTTTTTTCCCCGAGAATGCTCTATGGCGGTGTGGAAGGCGTGCTTTGTTGTTGCTGTGGTGCCTCTGTCCCCGTTGCTGTTTTGGTCGTTTGCCGCGGTTAACTGGAAAAAGTGCGGCCGTGTTGGTACGCAACTGACAAATACGTTTGTGTTGCTTCCTACTTGACGTGCTCCTTACTGCTGATTGCTGATTGATGATCTTCAGTGAGCCGTATAGAGCCGGTCGCCCCGGTGGTCCATCTAATGGTTACCTTCGAATACTACTAGCGTTGGTGCTTGAGTTGGATTCCCACCGTTACGATATTCTATTTTATTTGCAGAAATGCAAAAAATGGATCAAGTAACCGCTGAGAGCGCCTAGCAGCGTGGATGGGTACAATTCGACGCGAATCCACGACAGATAAAAAGTAAGGCATGAACCGTAGAGGAGAGGGGGCAGGAGGGCCCGCTATGTGACCCCTGGTGTGAGTTATACTACTACCGGGAGGGAGGGCGAGAGTAGTGAAAAAAAAAATATATATACATGAGGATATGGAAAAAAAGTGATACAATACGATAACAGTTTGCAGACAAGCAACGCCAACAAGTAATTACTGCAGCAGCAGTACACAGTGCGGGTATTCCGATTCAATGTTCTCAGTGACAAGCCGAAGCAGGCGCTCATTGCTCTTGCCTGTTGTGGGCAATATGTGACTGTCAGTATGCCAGAACATGGTGATTTGACCGCTCTTATGTCCCTAATGGCTTTATCTTGAACGATCTGGATACCAACTGAATAGATTCATCTCGAGGTCGATTGTTTTGTAAAAGTTGCGGTGTCGCAAGGCGAATTTTTGCCCTGTGGAAAAAAACCCGCAAAATATATATTTGCGAGCTTAGGTTTTTAGGATAAGCGAATGAAATCGGGAATATCAGCTTTTTCTTTCGTTGTCGCATATGCGACAAAGAGATTAATAAAGTATTCCATCACTATTCGATCATTCATTATTACGCGGGTCAAATACGCACTGTTTTGGCCTCATTCTAGGCTTTCTCCACGGTTATTATACACGTGTTGTGCCAGTGTTAAGTAGTTCCATTTAGTATGTCGTTTTGCTTCGAACACCCCACTTTTGGGTTGGAATTGTGTTTATAACCGGACCTCCCTGAATCCTGGATACAAATCGCTCTAATCCGTGCATTTATATTGCGGTTAGTGCTGTTGTTACTGTTGAAGTGTTCCTCATCCGCATTTTTGAGCGTGCTTGCTCGGCACGCCAACCTGATATGGCCTTAAAACCGCTTTTGTGCGACCTACCGCGCAAATAACTGGTCGAATTGCGTTCGCATTGCAAATGTTTGCCGTTTACGGAAGTATGCGAGAAAAACGAGTCGGTCGAAATGATTGTGAGATTATTGGGTCAAAGGCTACCAGCCAATCACGAATAAGCTAATGGGTTCGGGGTTGACACCTTGTGCGCGGGGAGGTATCGATCCCGGAGATCATCGTTATAGTTCCCGCGTTGTTGGAGCTGTAGAGATTTGGAGGATTTATGAATCGAGGATGGAGCCCCATCTCCCCCGTGTGCGACAGAACTGCCCCCTATTGGTTGGTGAGCCTCTATCGTCCTCCTAGGGTGGGACGGCGCTGTGGAGCTCGCATCAATCAGCGGTTTTAGCCGACGGAATTGGGGCTTTCACACCGTGGGGGGCGATGACGACCGGAGAGAAATCGGTTTTATTCCCCGGTTTATCTAACTTTTAGATATATAGAATGACCTCTGAACCGAGAATGGGACCACATCGTCCCCGGGTGGAGCTGGATCTATAATATACGACCCCCAGCCAATCGGAGATCGGCCGGTCGGTGGGGTTGGGTATTTCCACACGGTACAGGAGCTATCAATTCTTGTTGTATCCGTGTTTGTTCCCGGGTTGTCGGAGTTGTAAATGTATGTGTGGATTGACTATCATCCTAAGATGTGACCCTATCGTCCACAGATGACGGTTACTTTATGTACGATCCCCGGCCCATGAGCGACCAGCAATCAGCCAAGAAGACCATACCAGTAGCTAAAAAATGAAAATACACTCCAGCTGTGAGATCGAAGATTTCGTCGAAACTCATCTTTGCAAGCTGTGTGTGATACTCCGATCGCGCGTATTACGAGTTGTGTGTCCTCGTTAATGATATAGGTCGGAGACTCCCCTTACAACTACAGTGTAGCTATCAGGGTCAACAGGGTGATTTTAGTCAGTCTGTGCGCGGAAACAATAAAACCCGGGGGACAACATCTATCTGACAGCTGTGGAGGGAAATGTATCATTTTATCAAGTGAATCCTGTAAGTCGAATAACCGGTGAGGGGGGGGGCAGAGTTTTGAAGGACGTGGGGGGCTGGTTTTGATCAAAAGCGAGCGGGGTTGGAGGGGGGGGGGGGGGGGGGAGGGGAGGGGGGAGGGGGGGGGGGGCGGACGGGCGGGCAAATTGTGCATGTAAGCTATACATCCTTTCGAGGGGATAAATCTGACGGTTTTGGAAGAAAAAAATAAATAATAAATAATAATAATGCACCAGTTTATCATGGGGGGGGGGGGGTTGGGGCGGGGTTAGGGCGTGTGGGGCAGCTCAATCTGTGCGTGGAAACTATACAATATTTTGGGGGGATAAATGTGACGGTTTTTATATTATAATATCTACTGGTTGGTACGCACTTTTTAACCATATTTATTGTGTTGTTTTAGCATTAACTCGCGTACCCAGTCTTTTTTCAGTTACTATTCGAACCGTTCGGGAACGCTCAGACTTTCCCGGGCCAGGGATAAGCGGCCCCAGGCATCGTAACCTGCCCTTTGCATTAGCTTCGACGGCGGCCCTTGCTCGGCCGCCGGCGACGCCCCCTTGTAATACATATCATTGTATATATGCAGACAGAAATACAGATAAGTGGACCCCTTTTAAGGTACCATAAGCCGGTCGTCCCGGTGGTCTAGTGGTTAACTTCGAATACTACTGACTAGCGTTGGTCCATAATGAGTTCGATGCCCACCGTGGTGAGATTTTGAATTAGTTTGCAAAAATGCTTTCGCCCCGAAACAAGGAGCAACTACAACTAACTGCTGAGAGCGCCTAGCAGCGTGGGTACGCACAAATCGACGCGAGTCGACGAAGGAAGAAAACGCTGACTTTTTCACGCGATAAAAAATGAAGGCACGTACCGTACTGGGGAGGGGGGGAGGAGAGCCCGCTATGTGACCCCGGACCTGGGTTATTGGTGACTGGGAGGGAGAGCGCGAGAGTAGTGCGAAGATATTGAACGGCATGAGAAAAAAACAAAAAAAGTGCGTCCGAGCGGAGAGATCCCTCCTATATTGTTAATACTTACCAGGTACTACTACTGTAACACGGCCAGCTGTGAGATCGAGGCTTTTTTCGACGAAACTCATATATTTGCAAGGTGGGTGTAATACTCCGATCGCGCGTGTTACTGGATATATAAGCTGCCTCAGCAAGGCTATATATAATAGGTCGACGATACACTTACAAACGTACGGTAAACAGGGCCTCTCATATATCGAGCTCTCTGAAATCGTACCCCGCCCTGTACACAACATGCGTTTCCGGCTACTACATCGCACAAAAAACGCATATTGTATTAATAGTCGTGCATGGTGGGTGAGTTCGTCTGGATAGATGGTAGATGAAGGGGGTCGTCATGCTCAACAATCACATCCACAGCGCATAACTCAGTACAAGGCGGCACAAGCAAAGCAGAGTTGATCACACTGCTGTTGTACGACCGTTCGATCACCGTCAACCCGTCAACTCCTAAAATATACCCCCCAAGGTAGGGGTGTATGTACTTCGTACGAAGTACGATATTAAGCCGGCCGCCCCGGTGGCGTATCAGGTTATATCCTCGAGCCTGGTGTTGATCAGTCTCGTGAGTTCGAGTCCCCGCGAGTGCTTAACTCTTCTTGCAAATTCGTAGGGATTTCTGTTTAATTTGGCACAAATTGGCTTGCGGAAAGCGCGAGGAGAGTGTGAGTAAGCAACACTCGATGAAAAAACGACTAGCGAGGGAATTGCTGAACCCTATCTATGCACGATTAAAATTATTGAAGACAACAAACGGGGGGGGCGAAAGAAACGACACCATCTGTGACCACAGCTTGTTGTGCAGGAGAAGCTGGAAAGTAGAAGACAAGTGTGCAAAAAACAAAAAATCAAAAATTTAAGCCATGCACCCCTATATATATAGGTCGGCGACTCCCCTTGGAACTAAAGCGTAGCTTGTTCCATGGTCAACAGGGTGATGTTAATCAATCTGTGCGCGGCAACCATAAAACCCGTTTTTGACGGGGATAAAATCTGAGAGCTGCTGTGTGTATGGAAGGATACGCATAAGTAAAAAAACGTATATACCTGGTACACGATGTCTTCCCCCCCCCACCCCCTCGAACACTCCGCCCTCTCCTCAACGGTGGTACGACTTACAGGGTATATACATGAACTACATACATGATAAAGTGGTGAGTTCGTTCCAAAACCGTCAGATTTATCCTCTTGGAGGATTTATAGTTTCCACGCACCCAGATTGAGGTGCCCCGCCCGTTTTCCCCCCTCCGCTCCCTCTTGTTCAAACCCAGGCCCCCACGCCCTTGAAAACTCCGCCCTCCCCTCACCGGTTATACGACTTACAGGATACACTTACTTGATAAACTGATGCATTTCCTTCCACAGCTAGCTGTCAGATTTTGTCCCCCTCAAAAACGGGTTTTATAGTTTCCGCGCACAGACTGTCTAACATCACTATTTTGACCCTGATAGCTACACTGTGGGTCCAAGGGGAGTCGCCGACCTATAATATTCGTAATGAGGACACACAACTCGTAATACGCGCGATCGGAGTATCACACACAGCTTGCAAAGATGAGTTTCGACAAAATCTTCGATCTCACAGCTGGTGGATTGTATTTTTTTTTTTAATACCTCCAGCTGTGAGATCGAAGATTTTGTCGAAACTTATCTTGGCAAGCTGTATGTGTGATATTCCGATCGCGTACTACTGGCTGTGTGTGTCCTCATTAAGGACACAGATCGGCGACTCCCCTTGGAACTACAGCGTAGCTTGTACTGGGGTCAACAGGATGATGTTCATCAATCTGTGCGCGGGCACTATGAAACCCGTTTTATTGCGGGGGACAAAATCTGACAGCTAGCTGTGGCATGCACCAGTTTTGTATGTCACAAATTCCACAGAATCGTTCTTTCATGTGGTCAAACGAAGTTGTTTAGACGGTGAATAGTAGTGAAGGTCGTCATGTTCAACAATATTGAATAGACCTTACCGCTTTTTCGAGAAAATGGTTGACACACGGAGATACACGCTCATTGATTGGTCAAATACTATTTTGGGAATGAGGTTTCTCGAAATACCAAGGGCTCAATACCAAAGCTGTCCATCACAAATCATGGAGCGCACGAAACATAATAATAGATGAAAAGGTTCATCAGGTTTTGTTACTATTTCCGGAGGGGCGATGGTTCTCCAGAGTCAGCCACATGACTTGGGTACTACTGCCGTGCGTTGTGCACGCGACCGAAAATACGTGTGTTCATGTGGTTCGGGAAGATTGGTGTGGGTGCCGCCAAGCTTACACCAACAGCGTGGCTTGACCTAAGGGAGCTGAGGCGGACATCATGAGTACAGGCGACAGCAGAGATTACAGCTTCGACAATCGAGTTCATGCCCAGGTGCGTTTACTCGTTTGCTAACTCATTTGCTCTGCTGCAGTCAAATAAATATGTCAGGAGGTACGGTACTTTCACCCCTTGATGGACGGCAACTAACTTTCTAAACATTCTACCTTGACTGACGTATTTAACCACTTCGTAGTGTTCAGTGTTGAGCGCTCGGTTTTACACCCTTGACCGCTGCACGTTTTCCCTTGACTGACCGTCTCCCAACACATTCGCTCTGCAGCGGGCTGGTTCCGCAGTAAAGGTAAATATTTTATTGGGGGGGGGACAGTTCGGCATCAGCCCCTCCCCAAGCTCCTACAATGTTAAGGAGTATCAATTTGTACCCAACACATATCTTGCAAAGTTTGAAAGCAAACGTGACATGGTTGGTGCCCGGGTTTGAACGGATTCAACCGGCTCCCTGTGGCTAATTTTGAAAAACGAACGCAAGAATTCGGGGATGGCACCGAAAATGCCCTTGTTTATTTTTAAACTGCTCCGATCGAGGCAAAACTTTCAGGTCAGGGTTTCCATATCGATGGATTCGATCGTGACATAGCTGCGCATAGTTCAGTAAAAAAACGGGCATGACGCAAAAATATCCTCTCCCCTGAATACGTCCTAGATTGATTCAAGCACACTCCGGACGTCAGGGCAGGCGAATTCTAGGTCGAGGATAACCAAAAGATCGTCAAAATAGCCCAGGCCGGTGATAATGCAGTCGACCTCCATACAGCAAGTGAGTGGTACAAACGCTGGGCTTTCGTGAGCAATTTCAGTTTTTCCGAGATTTTTTTTATTTCGGTTCTGGGCACAGGTAGTTTTTGCATTTTTTTTGTGTGGATCTACCCCCCCTAAGCCGGCCAAGCGGAAGCAATTGCATGCGCGACGAGTTCGTCGGAGAAAAAAATGGTTCGGAATAGCGGCGGGGAAAAAAAACTACGCAAAGAGCCGAGCACCTCTTTTTAGTTTTAGACGGGTTTTTTTACCTCTTTTTTCGGCATTTCAAATCGAACCACAAAGTTGATTTTTCCATGTATCTTTTTTCATAGTGAGTGGGAAGGGCAACTAATATTTTGCGCGGAACCCGCCAGCAGTGCTGTTCATTTGCGGCGCGTTCACGCGGTGCCGGTAGCTGCTGCGTGCGTGTATAGGCCCTGCCCGCAAAGGTCGCCAGATGGTACCCACAGAGGCGTTATTCTAGCTGCTGCTGTGTGTTATCTCTTGCTTGATGTTTCGGCCCCACAGCAATGTGATAATATCAATTGTACGTACTATGTGTGGTCTGACATCCTCATTATCGATTCGCTAGTCGCGCCAAATCATGGGCCTCTTCTTTCTGCCCCTTTTACATGTTGTAGTTTATTCTTCCTCTCGCCAACGAAGCGGTTTGGTACCGGTACTACACTGCAACACCACCAGGTTTTGTACATACTGTATTGATGAATCACAATGCGTGCACCCCCAGCTCATCTCAACCCAGCTATATATAATTAATTCAGCAGCCCAGCGCCGTGCGGTGCCGTGCCTTGCCCTGATGTGCGGTGCGGTGCTGTATCGTGCTGCACAAGCAGCTCTTGGCATTATCAATTCGCTATTCGCACCAACTCATGGGCCTGTTCTTTCTGCCCCCTTTATATATTTTAGGCGTACTCTTCCTTGCACGAGCGAAGCGGGCGGCGTCAACCGCCCCCGGAACGGAGCCCTTACTATTAAGCCCTTACTATTAATACACCACCAGATTTTTTGGCACTACCGTATACTACAGAAGACACCACACCAACAAAATAAATCACCCCCCCCACAGAAACGCGCACCCCGTGATATTTTTTGCAACTTCAAACGAGGAGCGAATTATGACCCGGGTTACATAAGATAACACACCCCCTGAGGTTACTCTGGATACATTCACGGGGACCCTCCTCTTATCACCGCGGTGATAATGCATTTGCCTGGGGATCACTCACAAAACACACACCCTCTGTGTGCGGGGAAACACCCCGTATGGAGACCTCCAACAACATACATGTGGAGGAAGAACAGAACGCCGCCGCCAGCACTTGCACACATTCGACAACTGCTTCGACCGCAGCAGTGCAGGCGCGTCCGATCACCTCGTTCTTTCAACCCGAGCAAACTGCTTTTACACCTGCAGCTCTCTTTCTACACGTACTTTGCGGCTCCTCCTGTTGCTGCTCCTGTTGCTGCTGCTGTTGAATCGACAGCAGCAGCAGCAGCTGGCACAGCAACAGCCGCCAATATGCCAGGGACCGCACTGGCTCAGCAGCCAGTTGCTGACTCGCTCGCAGCCGCATCCTGTGAAGGCATTGCTATCACCCCCCCGCAATACCACACCCTTCAAGCGAGCGGCAGCAGTACGATTCGTTACAAACAGTGTCATCTCACCCTTTTTTATCACACCCCTCATTACCACATCCCCTACGCCCTCCTGTGGGTGTGCGGAAGTGCTTTCACACCCCTTGGTTTATCACAATCCATTCGTGGCTCCTGCGAGCTGCATTATACCACCCGGGTTACATATACCACATGTCCCCCACGGGATGCTACACCCGGTGATATTTTTTTTTTACCGAAAATATTGTCACCAGGGTGCGTGGTTTCTTATGCAGTATATTGTACGACAGCACATATTGCTGAAACACAAAAAAATGATCTTTAAACGCAGCTCTGCCCAGCTACAAGTATTGCTCAGCAGCGCAGCGCAGCGCCGTGCGGTACCGTGCCTTTTGCCCTGGGGTGCGGTGCTGTGCCGTGCTGCGCTGTGCTTTCTTTCGAGCATACGGAGTACCAGGTATCATGCGAAAAGCATCAGGTACCCGGTGCCGATATATGTACGTGTATAGACTACAAGTGTTTTTGCTTTCTTCTTCATTCGATTGTCCTTACTCGATCGTGTTTCGTTTTGCAAGTTGCACCCGTACTGCCGATCACAACGTGGCATCGCCAACAAGAACACAGCACAGCACAGGCCAATCAGCCCTGCACAAGTAGCTCCTGGCATTATCAAATCGCTAGTTGCATCAAATCATGGGCATCTCATTTCTGCCCCCTTCACATATAGTTGTGTTCTACCGAGCTTAGCGAGCGGCGTCAGCCGCCCGCGGAGCGGAGCCCTTGTAAACTATACCAGGTAGGTATACGTTACGTGCAGCAGTAGCACACCAGCAACGCGTAGCAGCAGCAGACAGGCATCAGAAGCGCTCGTCGTTTTATTCACAAAACAATAGTTAAAGTAGTGCAACACCACAAAGGGCAGCATACATGAGCGCCGCCGTAATCCAGAGTAGCATAGCATACATTTACCACCATGCTGGTGGCAGGAACAAACAGCAACAAGAAGCTCAACTCAACGTCGGTCATCTGGGCACTACGTGCCAGATATGCATGTGCTGCGAGCAAGCAGCAGTATGCCCCTTCAGCAGCACAATTTACACGCATACATACTCCACTCTGCTGTATACATACTATTAGTATGTGCATTCGCTTGAAGAAAATATGTCGGAACCCCTCCAAGCGTTTTTAGGTCAACGATCGCCCCTGCTGGCAACCCTCGATCGACTCGGCATCTGTTCGCACATCGGCCCTTGCCGGTCCAGCTAGGCCAGCGCGCAAACGTAGGTATAATTTATTGACCGACACAGTGCGGACAAACCTCAGTAGGGAGGCCCCATTGCTCCGCGAACAACTACCCGTTTGTAATATGTGATAGTTCTGGAATGCTCTGCCGTCACGTGTGCAATAGCAAGATGCTCCCCTCAAACAAAGATACTCCACCACAATGTCCCCTCTTGATCGCACCCAGGCTCCGAACCCGTCGGAGGGCGGTAACGTCATACAGCCACCGCTCCAGGAACCCTGGTCTACTTTCCCGAACCCATCAAACTTGTTGCCGAGGGTTCCTTCGTCGATTCTGCCGGGGCTGCCGCTGGGGCTGTCGTCGGGGCTGTTGTCGGAGATGCCGCTGGGGCTGCCGTCTGGGTTACTTTCGGGTATGCCGCTGGGTTTGCCGTCGGTTCTGCCGCTCGGAATGCCGCCGGACCTCCCCGCACTTATGGCGCAAGGTGGTTTTCACGGAGGTATTCCGAGGTTAAGTCAGGTCCGTCTGCTTCCTCGCCGTGAGGAGGATAATGCGGGACCCGTCATTGGCGGTGCAGGCGCAAATCATGGTCGAGTGGCAGGACAGGGGAGGGCAACTCCCCCGTCGGTGTCTCAGCACCCCCTCGCGACAGGTAGACTTGGTGGTCCTCACCCCTTCCCAGCTGGTGAAGAGGCTGGCGTAGACCGTGGGCATCTGTTTGATGGAGAAAGTAGTGCAGGCGTTGGTGCGGGCGGAGACGATGATCGATTGGCGGGGCGGGGAACTCGTCGGCTGCCGGCGTCTGAAGGTCCCCAGGCGACCGGCGGGCAAGGTCCCCAGGCGACCGGCGGGCAAGGTCCTCAGGCGGCGGGCGGGCTGGGTGGCGCTAGTCCCTTATCAGCAGATGAGGAGCTTGGCGCCGGGATGGTGGCACCGCAGAACAGCGACATCAATGCAGAGGGGGACGCGACGCCAGCGCCTACTCACGCATGCCGGCCGCGCGTGAAACGTCAAAAGGCGCAGCCTTCGATTCCTCGCAAGGGGTTAGCCACGGGTGGAAGGAGAAAAGGAGCGCTCACAGTAACACCTAAATGTTGCCACGGGTGCAGAACAAACACCCCAAGAGGTGGTTTCACACATGTTTGCCGCGGAACGGAAGAAGGCGGAGGAACACCAACAGCGACGTGTGTTTACTGGGTGTGCGAAAATTGCTACGCTCGCTGGACGGACTTTGATGCATCTCCTGGGAGTTTCTACTGCTGCATCCACGGTTGTCCCAAGGATCACTGCCCATGCTCGTGGTGAGAATAATCGAGCAACACCTTATCTGAGTTTTTTTTTTTTTGGAGGAAGTGATCGTACGTGAAATATAAACGCCACAACGCTAGACGCAGCACCTGACCTTCGTGCCCTCCCCTCCCCGTAACACCCTTGTGATTGAACGCCAGGTTCCGGCAAAAGCCAGCCACTCAACGGAAAGGACCAGTACCAACATTACACCGTTCTGAACAGGCAATGCAGCGGAAGGTGACGACGAGCGCATTCGAGGTTCCAACACCGGTTCAACCCACATTGCCTTCGCCGTCCACCACCCCAACGACGTACTCTGTGTGCACGTCGACAAGCCATCGTCGTGTGTCGTTGATCTCGACGGAGGGCGGAAACATCATACAGCCTCTGCTCCGGGAACCCTGGTGTACTTCCCCAAACGCATCAAACTCGATGCCGGGTGTTCCTTCGTCGATGCTGCCCGGGCTGCCGCTACTGCCAGGGATGCCGCCAGGTTTGCAGTGGGGGCTACCACTCGGGACATCACTGGGGCCGCCGTCGGGGCTGCTGTCGGGGCTGCTGCTGGGGCTGTCGTCGTGTCAGTTCTCGGGGATGCCGCTGGGGCCGCCGTCTGGGTTACTTTCGGGTACGCCGCTGGGATTGCCGTCGGGGCTGCCACTCGGCATGCCGCCGGACCTCCCCGCACTAATGGCGCAAGGTGGTTTGTACGGATGTGCTCCGAAGTTAACCCAGGTCTGTCTGCTTCCTCGCCGTGAGGAGGGTAATTCGGGACTTGTCGTTAACGATGCAGGCTCGGACCATGGTCCAGTAATAGGGCAGGGGTGGGTAACTCGCGCGTCGGTGTCTCAGCACCCCCTCGCGACAGGTAGACTTGGTGGTCCTCACCCCTTCCCAGCTGGTGAAGAGGCTGGCGTAAACCGTGGGCATCTGTTTGATGGAGAAAGTAGTGCAGGCGTTGGTGCGGGCGGAGACGATGATCGATTGGCGGGGCGGGAAACCCGTCGGCTGCCGGCGTCTGAAGGTTCCCAGGCGACCGGCGGGCAAGGTCCTCAGGCGGCGGGCGGGCTGGGTGGCGCTAGTCCCTTATCAGCAGATGAGGAGCTTGGCGCCGGGATGGTGGCACCGCAGAACAGCGACATCAATGCAGAGGGGGACGCGGCGCCAGCGCCTACTCACGCATGCCGGCCGCGCGTGAAACGTCAAAAGGCGCAGCCTTCGATTCCTCGCAAGGGGTTAGCCACGGGTGGAAGGAGAAAAGGAGCGCTCACAGTAACACCTAAATGTTGCCACGGGTGCAGAACAAACACCCCAAGAGGTGGCTTCACACATGTTTGCCGCGGAACGGAAGAAGGCGAAGGAACACCAACAGCGACGTGTGTTTACTGGGTGTGCGAAAATTGCTACGCTCGCTGGACGGACTCTGATGCATCTCCTGGCAGTTTCTACTGCTGCACCCACGGTTGTCCCAAGGATCACTGCCCATGCTCGTGGTGAGAATAATCGAGCAACACCTTATCTGAGTTTTTTTTTTGGAGGAAGTGATCGTACGTGAAATACAACTCCCAAAACGCTAGACGCAGCACCTGACCTGCGTGCCCTGCTCTCCCCATCACACCCTTGTGGTTGAGCAGGTTCCGGCAAAAGCCAGCCACGCAAAGGAAAGGACCAGTACCGATATTGCAGCGTTCTGAACAGGCAATGCAGCGGAAGGTGACAACGAGCGCATTCGAGTTTCCAACACCTGTTCAGCCCACGTCGTCGTCACTGTCCACCGCCCCAACGACGTACTCTGTTTGCACGTCGACAAACCTTCTTCGTGTGTCGTTGATCTCGACGGGTGACACCTTCATGTGCGCACGGAAAGAATGCAGAAAGTGAGAAGTAGTGTATACCGCAAAAGTACTCGATGGATGCGATGAGGTGGATTTCTGTATGGATGCCGGGAAAGACTATTAATGGCGACATATTTTGTTTTATTTATATTTCGTGACCGGCGTCAGCTGGACGGAGTCTGGGCGTGCAATGTGTGGAGCATGTGGTGTTCGATGTTGTGTGTTTAGCTGGCTCGGTGGATATGGTCTTCTTTGCCCATTATTCTTGTCATGAGAAACAAAACACCAACGACGACACGCTGTGTCGTGAACATGCCGACGTATGGAACGGATTATTTGTTCAGTAAAACCGACTCAAAAAAAGCCTTCATGTATTTCGTCTACGAATGTCAATCGTCATTAACCCCGGGCGTACTATTTATTTATATGTCCCACCCAATTATCACCTTATGCAGAATCGAGACTCTGAAAAGAGCCAGACATGGAGCGGCCGACACCAACCTCCTGGAGAGATGCCCCCACGCGGACGTCGTCTACGAGGCGAAGCGTGCATTCGCGCCGATACCGACCGCCGACCCGTTGTTCGCGACCAAGCTAGAGTTTGACAAGGCGTTGGAGAAATTGCCGACGGGCAGCTTGAATAAAAGCTGTGTCGAGAAGATGCACTCCCGTGCTGCTGCTGCAGAAGAGGAGGGCGTTCCGTTGCTTGTGCGCCTCGGAAACAAAAGTGGTTGGTTCGCAATGAGAGAAGGTGGTTCGTTTAACCGAACGATTGTCGGAGAATGGGCGCACGTGAAGTGCGACGGTTTGGAAGGCTGTGGATCCACCCGCGATGACAGAAAGAGTCGCAGCTGTCGTTTTTTGCAGTGCAAGGTGAGCGAGGGGGCACATATGGCGCTGGTGAGGGTGCAAGCAGGCCGTTCTCAATACAAACCATAAGGTGAAAGTGGCTGCCCCAATGAAAGTATCCCAAAGACGAGCAGTTACTGGAGAACGCCAGTGGAGAAGCCATAGTTTCTATGCCCTTTCAAAGGGTACATATCGCTACACCGGCCATCCGGTGACACGCGATGGTGTTGCAACTAGTTCCGTGAAGGAGGATTGATTTGCATGTGGCTGACTTCAAGCCGTGAGTGGTGCCCCTACACAGCTCTTCATGGGGCACCGATGCAAATTTTGTTCATTTGGAATGGAGTTTGCTTTGAAGTTTTTGATACACCGCGGCCGCGAGTGGGGCGGTGGGTGTCGCTATTGAACCCATGACCCCCCCCCCCCCCCCCCCCCCCCCCCCGCCAGCCTCCTCACCACATACACGAACCTTTCTAATTACTTTCCCTCTCCGCCATTTGTTTGACGTTGCCACCGCTCCGCGAACCATTTTTATTTTTGGGGGCATGTCGAGAAGGCGAACAACGGGAGCCCATGTAGTGAAATGCAGGTTGGAAAGAAGACCGCACATTGCGTGCATGTTGCCGTTGTGGCATTGCACCTCTACGCGGCCGGCCTGACAGGTCTGGAGGTGTTCAAGTTCGAGCGTCATCGCATTTGTTAAGGTGTTCTCGGGGTATCCCTTAGTTGGAGCAGGGTTTTTTCGAGTCACATGAAAGATGGTTTTTCTAGCTTCCACGTCGTACCTTCAACCTAACCTAATGTGTCGTACTTACGAGATACGAGCGAATCGCGCGCATCAAGGCTTAGGTGTCCGTGAATAGAGTCATCTACCGACGGTGGTATCGCTTAAAACACAATTTAGGGGTAAGCACACTGGCACACTAGCACACTACCGCAAACTGGTTTATGGAGTGTAAATCCGTGTTAAAAGCCTTGGTTTGGGTTGCCTTTTTGTTGAGCTTTTTACCAGTGGTCAAACAAACAAATACCCACCAACACCATACCAAGTGGTGTCATCGACAGACCGTGGCATTTTGGGTCGTGCGTTCTAATCTCACCATCCAACAATATAATTGTACGGCTTCCCCCTTATCGAATTTGAAAAATACTCTCCCCGTTGTCCCCGGGAAATGCAACCGCGTGGATAGTGACACATCCGCCCGTATATATCTGGCCGACATTCCATCCCGCAAGTCCAGGGGGGAAGAGTGCTAGAAGAGGCTTAGCTTGGTAGGCAATTGGTTAACATTTTTCCAGCGGTCAAACGGATTAATGCCTCACTAATACCTCAAAGCACCCATTTATCCAACTGTTTCACCCCCGGCAGAACATTTGCGGGGGGCGGCCTCCGACTGTCCTCCGGGGGTCCTCCGGGGATTCCAGCGGGCGGCCGACTCATCTGCGGCAGGTGTGTTGTGCCCGCCGCCCGTCCTGGGCTGCACGCAACACGCCTTCTTGCGCCTGTCACGCTTCACGCAACAGACACCAGAATCCTAATGTGTGGACGACCCTCAGTTTGTTGTGGTTTGAGACCACGGGAGATGGCGGTTCGCTCTTCGCGCTCTCGGCTTCCGGCGGGTCCTGCGGAGGGCTGAATATGCTTCTACACCCCCGGCTGGGATCAGGTCCGGGTGGTACTAGGGTGTTAGTCGAAGATATCGTGTGCGCTTTGTCTTCGCTAATGACGACTCTCGAAATATCACTAGTTGGCTAACGAAGGGATTCCTCGAAAAAATGGTGATCTCTACTGGAGGGCACAGCTCACCATCTCACGGAGGGTGTCTCGCGTGTCAAATTCCTGCTACTCAGGGACCGGTTTTGGAGAGAGAAAACAAGGGGGGGTGGGGATGACAGACCCCAATCGATGGTATGGGGATGGAGCTTGAGTGCGGCTCAGGATTTGAACATGTAATGTAAAGAGCACGCACGGAGAAGAAAGGAGCAGGGGCAACAAATGGAGTACGGTAGATTAATCTTAAGCGAGAAGTAGGCATACTAAGGGAGTTATAATTGGTGCATTCGTTTCATTTTGTTTCCGTTGTTTTCTTCTTCCGAAAACACAGTTGGTATTTACAGGAATGAAGGAATAAAGGACTTAGTACTAGGCGATGTACTGACGATAATTTGTAGAACGCACACCCTCTCCCGAATAGGCAACCCAGCCTGGGCCACAGCAGTATCCATGGCTACTATTATCAATATTGGTGTCCTTGACCATACTCCTGCTGTAACTCCTGCTATGTCTTGCAATATTACACACCTACTGTACCGACCCTCCCACAATAAACCTCAGACCCATCCCCTTGTCTTGACCGAGCCAGAAAGCCCAAGTTCTTCGTGCGCAAGTTATTATTTTCGTCGTCGAGGACAAGATAGGCGAACTTTAACGGCACCGCCGAGATTAGTACGAGGGAGTGCCAGGTACGCTACTCGTACCAAGGCCTTTTCTGCCAACATTGTAGGTATAGTGCGACAGAGCGCTCGCTATTCAGAGAAGGGACCATGTTTGTTTCTTGCGCCCGCTGTATAACGTGTACTAGGTAACCACGCGGGGTGCCCCGATGGAGTAAGTAGAGGAGAGCACAATATATATCATACACAGAGCCGCACCTTTAGACGACTCTCAAGCACACACAGAAGAAGCTCAGTACCTTGTCTTCAAAGCCTCCGGACATAAACCACACAGGAGAAGCTCAATGCCTGTCGTCAAAATGTCTCAATTTCATATTCAGCATGAATCTCCCATATAAAGTAAGACAGTATCTACGGTGGAAGAGAAAAATCCAACAAGCAATCATCTGTTGGGAAAACCTTCAAATAAAATCACTAACACCGTCTTCACATAAAATCCCATCGCCCAATAATGCTGCCTCCCCTGCTTTTTAATCTGTAGGAAAGAGCGAATAACAGCACGTCCCCGGACCAAGCCTACGGTAGGGGGGGTACCCCCATTTTCACTGGTGTGTTTGAGCTACTCACACGAGTGGCTCTGTACCCCACGGATGAAGATGGTTTAGGAACTTGTTTCGGCGCAGCTTAGATCACCTTTGCATTGCGGATTAATTTCGTCAATGTAAAAAATGAAGAATACGTAAGATCGCATAGGAACAAAGGGGTTACTCGCACGAGTGACCCCTGGCCACTGAAATAAAAGGCCCAAAAGGGGACCCCCCTACCGTAGCCTGGGTCCCCGACATAAAACAATTCCTATCGAAACCCTCATCAAATCGAACTCTAGCAGCCCCCATGCAAGACAATCCCGATCACCGAATGCAAACGCAAACAGCAAAACGCCTCTTTGTGCAACGGTTTGGTGAGAGAGGCAGAATGTTACTATGATGACGCACGTGGGAAATCTTACACTCTCCGTTGACCACACTACATTTCCATAGACGAGAGCGTAACGCATGTCCGTATCCAAGAGAAAAACGATGAACAAGGCATCAGCACATATCACCACACCTCCGCCAGAGGCATAGACCTCCGACAACTAGCCTCTTGTGTGGGTATTGTTTTCGTCCAAGTACAACTCCAAACTGAACACCACCAGCCTTATCCCCCTGAAATGTAATACCGTTACTGTATCAATGCATATCCGGACAAAATAACATATTACCGATCGCTCAACTCATACCTCCGTATACAGGTGCTAGTAGTATTCGCCAATCAATGATCGAAACCGTACCAAACATTTGACATCTGGTCGTAATTATCTCGCATGCTGTGTCGGGAAACATGCCAGTTCGCGGCAGGGTCAGTCGCCGTAGAACTCGCGTTAAATCACATACCAATAATAGCAAGCGAGACACTCGGGACGCTCCTGCCATTAGAGCGGGTCATATCCTCCCTTGCAGCCTATCGCACACATATTGCACTATCGGTTGCCATGCACGTCACGAATTCGGTGGTTGCTGTGCACGTCGAGTATTATTAGTGAACCCATGTTATAAAGCGTAGTTTGGGTAAGCTATTGGTTAACTTTTTGCAAGTGGTCAAACGGACTAATACCCCACTAGACTCATACCTCAACAAATGGCGTGGTCGACAGACCATGAGTTTTTTCGGTCGTGGGTTTGAGCCCCAAATCCATCATAATAAACTTTTTCAGACTTTCCCCATGTCGAACTTGAAAAATACTCTCCCCGGTATCCCCAGGAAATGAACCGGCTTGCATACTTGACAGGTCCGCCCGAATATCCGGCCGACCTGCTATCCCGCCGTTTCAGGGGGAAAGAGTGTTATATGGCTTAGTTTGGGTAAGCTATTGGTCAACCTTTTGCAAGTGGTCAAACGGACAAATACCCCACTAATACCTTAACACGTCCTTGAAATAGTATTATAAAATATTATTTTCTGTAAAAAAAAAAACATGGTACTGCGGTAGGTATCTTAGTAGTGCATGTATTGATTGAGTTTCGGTAGGTACACGTACATACATGGATATTGACGTGACAAGCGGACGCATGACTAAAACGAGGAGGAGGTAGCAGTGGTTACGAATACTGTCCCAGAAAACGCCACACAGCAGCATTGCGGGTGGCTGCGTCCCCGGGGCCTCGAGGGTGGTATTATACAAGTTCGGGCAAATTAACATGGTTCGTACTCTCGTGCAAGTAATATAGGTACGTACGAGTAAGACTACATGCAGCGATGCTCCATTACCCACAACATGCTTTTTGTCTGTGACATTTTTTTATGGCATGGGGGGAGGGTGTACTAAAAAACAGGGAGTATATTTTCGACACCAAAAATAAGAGAAAAAATAACCGTTTCACCTGTTGTTAAGCTGCGCCACGCGAAAGTCGTAGTAAGTGGACAGTATCCACGGAAGAAACCAGTGAGTGGCATGCATTCGTCCCGGTATCGCATCGTTTTTTTAGGCTTTCTTTTCCCCGAGAAGACTCTGAGGAGAAATGTAAGCGGTGTGCTCGTTGTTTCTGTGGTTTCTGACTCCGTTGCTGTGGTCGTTTGCCGGTCAAGTGCAAGCAGTCGTGTTGGTACGTAACTGACAAATAAGGTTGTGTTGCTTCGTACTTGACGTGCTTCTTGCTGCTGATTTGATTGATCATCTCTTCTAGTGAGGTTTTTTATTTTTTGCACACTTCTACTTTCCAGCTTCTGAACATGCCGTGATCACATGTGTCGTCCTTCCCTTCCCCCCCCCCGGTTATTGCCTTCAATTTTTTTTTGCACATAGGGTTCAGCACCCACTGATCGTCGATTTTTCATCGCGTGATGCTAACCCACGCTCTCGCGCTTTCCGCAAGTCAATTAGTGCACAAGAAAAAGTCCCACGAAAAATTATACGAGTACGCACTCGGGGGGATTTGAACTCACGAAACTGACCTATATATACCAGGCTCGAGGACAACCTGATGCGCCACTGGGGCAGTGAGTGATATAAAGCCGGTCGCCCCGGTGGTCTAGTGGGGTTACACTATTAATACTATTAATAGCGTTGGTCCTTTAGTTAAACAACCACCGCGTTGTGAGCTTTGTTGACTTTATCTATTTGCAGAAATACATGAGAAAAAAAGAATCAACTAACTGCTGAAATCGCTAGGAGCGTGGGTAGATACAATTCGACGCGAATCGTCGAGCGAGGAAAAAGCTGAATATTTCTCGCGATCAAAATAATAAGGGCATGTACCGTAGTGGGGATGGGAGAGGGGAGTCCGCTATATGACCCCGGATCTAAGTTATGCTCCTGGGAGGGCGAGAGTAGCGCGAGCATCGCAATAAATGGGATGGGAAAAGAAAAGAAGTGAAGAGTGTATTACTGCTGCTGTAATAATACGATACCCAAACAAGTTGCACCGATCGACTCGATCTGGATCGACTGCTGTATATTATGCAATTGGTCCATGTACAACTTATCTAATCACAGGCCAGTATGAGATGATAATCGTTGAACTTGCTGAACTTCTTAGTGAACGGTGGTTTCCTCTACCCACGAACCCAGGCCGAGCCGATCAATCGAAGGTTGGGTTACACTGTGCGGGGTGGTATCGAGGCAGGAGGTCAAATGAAATGTCCGCGTACCGCGGGTTGGGGTATACGAATAAAAGTTCAGCAGCAGCGCGAGTTGCCCCATTTTCTTCTAGTTGAAAATACCTTGAAGGATTTCTGAACCGGGGTTGGACCCTGTTTTGTGGTGCTGACGTTGTATACGAACCTCAGCTAGCCAAGGCTTGCACACCTTGGGGTGTAGTGTCGACCCGGGAGAAGTCAGTTTTTTTCCCCTGTTTGTTGGAGTTGATGGGGTATGGAAGGATATCTGGAACGGCGATGGGGCCCTATCCTCATCGGGTGTGTCGAAGCACCCCCCGCCCGTTTGCCGGTCTATCTCCTCCCCGGGTGTCCCTGGCTCTACGAGCTGCACAGCCACTCAACGATAAGCCAATGTGAACAATAGATGATTGTCGCACCATCGTGCGGGGCTGTGTCGACCCGCGGGAGAAATTGGTTATCGTCCCCGGTTTGTCAGGATTTCTGAAGCGGGCACTGGACTCTACATACATCCTCCCATGGTGGCGTTGCCCTTATGTCCGAGCACCAGCCAATCAGCGATAAGCGAATATGGTTGGGGTTCCACTTCGTGCGGAGTGGTGTCGACACGGGAGGTCATCGTTATTGTTCCCGCGTTTTTGGAGCTGTAGAGATTCGAGGAATTCATGAATCGAAGATGGGACCCTATCTTCCCCGTGTGTGACGGAAATGCCCCCAATTGATGGGCCTCTATTCCGCCTAGGACGGCGCTGTGGATCTCGAACCAATCAGCGATTAGCCAACGGGATCGGGGTTTTCTCACCGTGCAGGGTGGTGTCGACCCGAGAAAGCTCGGTTTGCTTCTCCCGTTGATGGAAGTTTTAGAGATGTGGAACGACCTCTGGACCGGGGATGGGACCCTACATCCTCCCGGGGTGGAGCTGGCTCATCATGCGAACCATGGCCAATCAGCAAATCGGCCGGTGGGGTTGGGATTTTCACACCGTGCGGGGAGGTATCATGTGTGAATGGATTCCGATCGCGGCATGTGACCCTATCGTGCCCGGGTGACGCCTACTTTGTGCATGAATCCTGTCCAATGAGCAATCCGACAAAACTGACATGTTTTATTTTCGTACTAATAAAACTCGAGTCTGAAATACTTAGCTGTCAAAATCGTAAGCGCTGTAATCGCGTACTGTATCTACAAGAAGTGAGCGATCTACACAGCTAGCAACAAGCAGCAGCATTGCAAGAGCATTCGAGGAGTTGAATGACGAAGGCAGTCATCATACCACCGTATTTCGCGCTGGAACAACGTCAGCACCTTTCTCCACGATCAGACAACTCACAGACAGTCGATCTGGAACGCTCGGGTCAGGATGATACTAATATATCATGCGTTTTATATTTCAGAAGCTAGCTCAGTGCGCGCCTCTCAGTGGCTACGAAGAGAACACGCAGTGGACATGGTCAGTCACCTTACTGGCCCCGGATGCTTGATTGAGTTAAAATATCATAAGAAACGCACTCGACACGTTTCGTCGCCAGACTGAAGGGTCAGTCGGCGTGTGCTCGGATTTATCCGATTGAAATCTGATTATTGAAGCTGACATCGGATTCACATGAAGAACGGTAGCTATTAATAGTACTCCGAAGTACGTTGTTATGATTGTTAGTCTCTATCGAACTCTTGGCATTACCCTGACATACTGTACGCGCAGACTATGATTGATTGTGTTTGGTGACTTTTTTTACTCTACCAAGTAATGAATCGAACAATTCGAAGTGCTGCCCTGCTCTACCCGAAGCATGGGTGCCGGCATGGCACCCATGCGGAGTCCTTGTTATAACATAGATGTTTTCTTGTATTAATGCCTATAGATTGAGTTGTCTTTCTGAAATCTAATTTCTCAATTTTTCCGAGATTTTCTTATATTATCTCAAGATAGTAAATTTATCATCTTGTTGCCTAGCTTGAGTTGTCTTTCTTACACCGAATTCTTTTTTTTTTCGGGAGTTTCTTTTCTATTATTGCAAGGGTGTGCTCGGTACGGTACCGGTATTCTCGGTGCCGGTATGGATGTCGTACCGAACTTACCGAAGTGTCCGGTACCGGTATTGGAGGTGTACCGAACTTATCGAAGTATCCGGCACCAGTACGAACGTATGTACCGGTACCGCCGGTACCGGTATTGATGTCGTACCGAACTTACCGAAGTTTCCGGCACCGGTATTGATGTCGTACCGAACTTGCCGAAGTTTCCGGTGCCGGTATTGATGCCGCACCAAACTTACCGAAATTTGCCGTACCGGTATTGATGCCGTACCGCCATTATTACCGAAGCGTCCGGTTACCGGTACGAAAGTCTGTGCCGGTGCCGGTTTGATGTCGTACCAAACTTGCCGGAGTTTGCCGTACCGGTATTGATGTCGTACCGCCATTACGGAAGCGTCCGGTACCGGTACGAAAATCTGTATCGGTACCGGTACCGGCACACACTTGAATACATATGCCGGCAGTACCGGCGGTATATACCGACGGCAAGATACCGACGCACACTTGCGCTAAGGTACATAAACTGGACATAAACTGGCGGTACATGGTACATGGTATATGTACAGAGCAAATCCGGTATGGGCCGGGGGCACCCGCTGAGGAATATAGTAAATTGAAATGAATTACCAAGGTGTTGACTAAACCGAAGGGGCGAGGTTAACACCAAGTCTGCGTTCTGCAGGTGGGCAAAAACTGGTACACAAACAAAACCGTATGGAGCTTAAGCTTTTTTTACCCGGATCTCCAGGAGGATCCAAAAAACAAAACAAAACAAGAGTTATAATTAGTTCATATATTTTCAATACTATTCTATTATTTTATGTTTGTCTTGATGACATCATGTGCTGTTCAAAAGGTAATGTACCCTTTTAATTATCAGCAGGGCGCCGTCTTCTCGTCGATCTTTTCGACGTGCGTACACGCCAATCGAATACATACACGAGGTCTCACGCGTCACTTCCCTCCGAAAACCAGCCGGCACCGGGAACCTATTGACGGTTTTGATCGTCTCCGCCGGCAGCTCGTGCACACGTCTCCCGTGAGCGAGTTGTACACCGGAGCAGGCAAAATCACCCGCACGGCTTTCGTTACCGCGTCCACGTCGATAACTTCTGCCGCCGGCACTGGTGTGTGTGGGATCTGGCAAAGATGATCCGCCACCAGAAGCGGTGGCATCTCTGCTAGAGGCCACCTCATTCTGGGAAGTTGCGCCCTTGCTCATGCGTGCCCAAAGTGTCGGTATACCGAGCGTACTGGAAGATGCTTGGGGACCGGGGTGTATGTGGCTTGGAGTGACGCCTGGAGCCAAAGCTCCAAGGGATGACGTCACAATGTGGTGGAATCAGATTGATATCGTGCCAAACGTACCGAATTGTCCGGTACCGGGTTCATGTTGTGCCGATCTTACCGAAGTGTCACGTACCGGTATCGATGTTGCACCGATACCGGTACCGGCTCCGGTGCATACGTGCATACCGGTACCGCATGTCGTACCGAACGTACCGAAGTATCCCGTACCGGTATTGATGTCAATTACCGAAATTACCGAAGTTTCCGGTACCGGATTGATAGCGTACCGAACTTACCGAAATGTCCGGTACCGGTTTTGATAACCTACCGAACTTACCAAAGTGTCCGGTACCGGTACGAAAGTCTGTACCGGCACCGTTGGTACCGGTATTGATGTCGTACCGAACTTACCGAAGTTTCTGGTACCAGTGTTGATGTCGTACCGAACTTACCAAAGTTTCCGGTACCGGTATTGACGCCGTACCAAACTTGTACCCAAGTGTCCGGTACCGGTAATACCGGCGGTATATACCGTCGGTACGCCTCGGTACGTACCGTACCGAACACACCCTTGTAATATTGTTTCTTGTCTTGCTACCTAGCTTGAGTTGTCCTTCTTACGCCCAGTTTCTTATGTTCGCCGAAAACTTCTTGCATATTGTAATATTGCTTCATATCTTGTTGCCTAGCTCGAGTTTTGTCTTTCTTAGGATCAATTTCTTATTTTTTACGGGATTTCCTTATCTCTTGTTCTATTGCTTCTTATATTTTTGCCTAGCTCGAGTTGTCTTTCTTACATCAAATTTTATTCTTGTTCAAAAAGTCCCAGCCTGTCTTAATATTTCTCAAAACCAGGCACCCTTTGTTCTGTACATCGACAACACAAAATTAACACCACCAGAGTTTGTGCAGGTAGAGGACACAGTTATTCCAGTATATACAGCATGGGACATCTAGTAAGAAAAAGAAGCAACGAACCAGTGGGTTTATTATCAAGGAGCTGGAGTGTACTACATACACTAGCTTTGGTATAACGACTCCGGAATATCTTATTTTCAGGTAAATATAATCCTGCCTTTCTTAGTACATTGTATGCTTGTTCCGTGAGTGAGTATACTACACGGCCTGTGGATCTCTGCACCGTGCAGGTCCTCCAAGCAGTGGAAGTGAAAGGAGCCGCCTAAGCTGCTGCAGCTCTAGATAGCAACCTCCTGTACCAGCTATACACCCTGCCAATTTGAGCTGCCCAATTTCATCCTTTTTTACGGGATCTGAGAATAATACCCCTAATCCCTGGGTTGAAACAACGGCCGCCTTCGCTTATGAACTGCATCTTGCCGTTGTCAGGAAAGCGGAACCTTCGGGAGTCTCGCTAGCTGATAGACTGAAGGGGAGGCCCCCAGAGTGTGTTCGATCCGGAGGAGCAACGCAGTGTCCCGGGCTAAAGAACGATAATATGTAGGAAACAAGTGTTGTCTTCGTTATTAAACGCCGCAAAAAATGGTCGAAAACGAGAACTGATGAGAGGGGGGCCGTGACGGTTGCCCTATCTGAGCCTGCGTACGTACGCCAACAGCACAGGAGCACGACTGCCGACCTTGTTGACTGCTAGAGTCAGTGTAGGGGGCGTATTCTGGGCCACAACCACCCGCAACGCACTGGTCTGCTGTGCTCGGACGCTCTCTGAAGCCACAAACTACCTCTCCAACGGGATATTGTAAACTGCATACCTCTCCGATGTACTTTCACGTCAACACAGCTCTGAACTAAATCTACTCTTGCTCAATCAAGTCTGTCTACTGCTCTGCTCCGCCTATCATGTCTTCTCAGGTTACAGTTCTGCTGCGTACGTCCATCGTTCTTACCGCACATGAGCGTTGAGCCATCTTCGTGTGAGAGGTGGCTCCCACGCTTTTGAAATACCTCTCCCTATTCCCAAGCAATCAAACTGCCTCGCAAATCGTGTCGAAAGCCAATTTCACCACACTAGCCAGCCCTGATCCGTCGTTGCCATACAAGGGCGATCGACGGAACAACAATCCGTATGTATGTGAGATTGCTGGTCATAAAAAAAACAAAGCTAAATTCACTGTCGTTATGGAAACCCCGGCAAAAAACCACCCAAGATGCAACTCTCCTAGAATATGTACATATTCTGTAGCTCGGAAAAGATGTTCCATCCTGTAGCCTGATTTTTGTTTTCACCATAATCTAACTATACTGCTGATGCCTTGTAACGCCCCCCCGTTAATCTGGAGAATGACTGTGTCGCTTTGTAACCACCAATCCCCCCAGTTGATCGACTGGATCCGTTAGCACTGTACCCTCCGATCACCCCAGTCGACCCACTCGCACTCGTTCCTCTCCGTAATGTAACCCCCCCCCGTCCCGTTTCCCACTACACCAAGGACGGGGCGTAGTGCTTCACGCTCCTCGTCCGCTCGTGTATGTGCCAGCACCACTCTCCTGGCTGGTCTCCGACGGTTGTCAGCGCTTCCTTGGACAGGCACACGTTGTACTGCTTCCCCGGGTCCAGCATCTTGATCGTATGCGGCAGGCTCTTGCTCTCCGAATCTTCCGCCAACCCCACAACCCTTTCCAGCTGCCACCCTGTGTTCGTCGTGTTACAATATATATATATATATATATATATATATACGACCCGACGATGTCAGGTGAAGAGAATTCCGGTCTTCCGCGGTTATCGCAGCAGCTTATACAACCATTCAGTACGTGTCTCTCGCGTTTTTGGCGTGCAATGGCTCTTTTTGCCACTCGGACTCGGTACCTACGGTATTTTGCGCTTCCGCTCCCGTCTTGAACAGGTTTCCCGCCCAGTAACTGACTACGAGGTTACCACACTGGTGCAAGTCCTCTTCGTGTTCCCACGAGGGTCGTGTTAGATTCTCCCAGCGTGTGAGGTATTGCGGTTCAATCGTTCCACCCAGCCCCCTCTTCAACCGGTGTTTGGCTATGTTGCACGGCGTCACTCGATAAGTGTCTAGCTCTGTGGTCACATCCTCAGCCGTTAGGTTGAACGGTGGGGATAGCGCTGAGTTCTTGTTGAGGATATAGTTTCTCAGAGCCCATGGCAAAAATGTCGGCGAGGTTGCTCCGTCGTGAAGGTTAAAGCACGTATTCCATCGGTGTACCGACACCCTTGCATTAGTTTCTCGACCGGGTTCGTCCACTCGTATCTCCAACAAAATTGATATTGATCCCACCTCTCCACCGTCGGCCATTTTCCGGTACCCACAAAGAGCACTTTGTACGGGCCTGTCCAACCGTTTGTAAGTTCGCTAGTGCAAAGAATTTCTGGGCCGAGCTACCCTCGTATGGTTTGAGAACATGTTCCCCGCCTCCCGTGACAGTGCTGTGGTCATCGTATACCCACGCCTAGTCTCCTAACTTCGTGAATTTCGATTTATTGTTATTGGCCGCATCAATTTCTTCATTGGCAGCTTGATGCTGTGCTTTCAGCCATCGATCTTTCTCTCGTACCAAGTTGCAAGCTCGTTTTTGTCGGTCTCGCATAATAAGTTCAAGGAACTCCAGCTGATCCCGCTTCTCGCTTTGGTGTTCTTTTGCACCGCTACCCCCTAGCATAGTCATTGGCCGGGTAACGGCCGATGTGAATCCCATTGGGAGCTAATCCCGTACCTCTGCTAACGTTATTGTTGTGGGCGGATATCGCGTGCAATAACATATCGTCTCAGTTATTCTCGTCGTCCGCGATGAGGAACGATAACATTTGACACAGGGTGTGATTCAGTCTCTCCACCATGCCGTTCGTCTGTGGGTGGTATGAGCTCGTATATTTCTTCGCTGAGCCCAACATCTCAGAAACCCCTCGGCACACGTTCGACGCGAACTCAGCTCTTCTGTCGGATAAAACGGTGTGGGGGCACCCCCATCTCGGAATATGATCGTTAACCACCCGCGCAGCACAACCTTCCGTGTTATTTTTCCCTTCATAATGGCGTACGCTTCGGCATGGCGGCTGGATGAATCAAGTACCAGGAAGACATACGCATTTTCCCTCTGGCCGTTGTCGGCAAAGGTCCCGACAGGTCAAACGATGCAATCTGTCCGGGTTTGTTTGGTAAAGTCAATGATATCAGATAGATGTCAACATACGGTTTGCCTAGTGCTTTTGTGGGCCTGGCAGGTATAGCACCGCCTAATCCACCACGTTACGATTTCAGCCATGCCAATCCACCAATAAAACCTTTGCAACAACCACAGTGTCACCTTCTCTCCTGGGTGTACCGCTTTGTTGTGCGCGCAATCCATCACCCACGGTCTCAGCAGTAGCGGCACATACGTCCTCACTGGCTCATCGCCGAGCAACCTCTCGTAATGTCCAGGATTTATGTCGGGACGGTCGGTCGGGGTGCACGAGGGACGTCGGACCAGCAGTGTTTCTGCGTTAGGAAGTTCCATTATTTTTCCCTGCGGCTGTAACCGCTTCACTTCTTGTACGTATAAGAGGACCCGACACATCCTCATTTACTTCGCTGCTTGGTGTGTCCTGTAAGATATACTCAATCACAACACTAGCCGTCGTATGTTTGAGTTGGGCTGCTGCCCAGTCCGTGGCCGTTTTCGGGCTCAGATTTTCTCCGAACTCACAAACTTCGTCGCTATTAAGCTCTTAGTGCGAGTCTGGAGGTTCGCTTCCATTGTTGGGAGAACCAGCGTCTGCTGTACCAGCCGCGCTACTGCCACCTTCGTTCTGGTTTATTTCAGCCACCTCCTGACCTAATCTTGAATGCAAAAAACGTTTCTCCTCTTTCGTCATCACGCAAGCATGCAACACTAAACCGCGTTGAAGCTGGCCGTTGACCACTGAGTTTTTCTCTGGATATAGCAGCGGGCTGTAGCCGCGTATCGCGTGCACACTCGAAGTCTCAAGTCTTACCCTCTGACTACTTTCGCGGTTTCGATAATTTTGCATCACCAGCTATAACAGTCTCGCTTGTTCGTTTTGGGAAAATCTAGTATGACCCTCGTGGGAACACGAAGAGGACTTGCACCAGTGTGGTAACCACGTAGTCTGATACAGGGCGGGAAAACCTGATCAAGACGGGAGCGGAAACGCAAAATACCGTAGGTACCGAGTCCGAGTGGCAAAAAGAGCCATTGCACGCCAAAAACGCGAGATACACGTACTGAATGGTTGTATAATTTGATTCGATGACCGCGGAAGACCGGAATTCTCTTCACCTGACATCGTCGGGTCGTATATATATTGTAACACGAAGAACACAGGGTGGCAGCTGGCAAGGGTGGTGGGGTTGGCGAAAGATTCGGAGAGCAAGAGCCTGCCGCATATGATCAAATATGCTGGACCCGGGGAAGCAGTACAACGTGCGCCTGTTCAAGGAAACGCTGACAACCGTCGGAGACCAGCCAGGAGCGTGGTGCTGGCACGTACACGAGCGGACGAAGAGCGTGAAGCACTACGCCCCATCCTTGGTGTAGTGGAAAACGGGACGGGGGGGGGGTTACATTACGAAGAGGCAAGCAAGAGTGCGAGTGGGTCGACTGGGGTGATCGGAGGGTACAGTGCTACTGATCCATTCGATCAACTTGGGGGGGTGGGGGTCAACGTGCAAAAAGACACGACTTCAGGTGACACCGAACCAGTCGATCAACTTGGGGGGATTGGTGGTTACAGAGCGACACAGTCCTTCTCCAGATGAACGGGGGGGCGTTACAAGGCATCAGCAGTATAGTAAGATTGTAGTGAAAACCAAAATCAGACCACAGAATGGAGCATATTTTCCGAACTACAGAATAAGTACATATTCTGGGAGATTTGCAGATTGGGTGGTTTTCTCCGGGGCTTCCATAACGACAGTGACATTAGATTTTGTTTTTTTTTCTTTCGAGCAATCTCACATACGGATTGCTGTTCCGTCGGTCGCCCTTGTATGGCAACGAACGACGGATCAGGGCGGGCTAGTGTAGTGAGATTGGCTTCCGACAGGATTTGCGACGCAGTTTGATTACTTGGGGCATAGGGAGAGGTATTTCAAAAGCGTGGGAGCCACCTCTCACACGAGGATGACCCAACGCTCCTGTCCTGTAAGAACGATGGACGTGATAGGCGGAGCAGAGCAGTGCAGAGGCTTGATTGCGCAAGAGTAGATCTAGTTCAGAGCTGTGTGTTGAAGTAAAAGTACATCGGAGAGGTATGCACTTTACAATATCCCGTTGGAGAGGTAGGTTGTGGCTTCAGAGAGCGTCTGAGCACAGCAGACCAGTGCGTTGCGGGTGAGTGTGGCCCAGAATACGCCCGCTATACTGACTCTTGCAGTCGACAAGGTCGGCAGTGTCGTGCTTCTGTGCTGTTGGAGCGTACGTACGTAGGCTCAGATGGGGCAGCCGTCACGGCCCCCCTCTCATCAGTTCTCGTTTTCGGCCGTTTTTGGCCGCGTTTAATAACAAAAACACTTGTTTCCTACGTATTCTCGTTCCTTGACCCGGGAAACTGCGTTGCTCCTCCGGATCAAACAAACTCTGGAGGCCTCCCGATCAAGGCTACGGTAAGGGGGTACCCCCAGTTTTCATCACCGGATCAAAGCCAAAAAAGGGTATACCTCTTAGATTAAGGCTACGGTAGGGGGGCACCCCCAGTTTTCATCACCGGGTCAAAGCCAAAAAAGGGTATACCTCACTGCTCAATATTTAAACAGGGGGAAAATAAAATATCCGCAACCATTCAGCTCGCGTCATCGGCGCCACCGGCGAAACCGAAACTCTCAGTTAACCTCTTGCCCGAAGTGAAAACCGTTTGTTTTCGGGGCTTCCTCTGTATTCAGTACAGGGCACCGGCTATGAAAGCTGATCGTGAGAAAGGCAGGCTGATATATACAGAGTGCCTTGTATTCATGTTGTTGTTGTTGTTCTCACGTTAACTCGCATAATCAAGTCCGTGGTCACAGGACAGGCTCCAGTCAATCTGTAGCTGAGGAACACCCGAGAGAAAAAACACAAACAAACCAAAGGCCATTCGTATAAATAGTCGGGGCTGGTTGATGGAATATACTTGAGATTCCTAAACGGCCGTTGCGCCCTCCCCTGTTACATACGCAAAAACAGCCCCCCCGCCGCCCCACCTAAATCAAATCTGCTAGAATAATAAACCCTACCAGGCAGGTGATATCGCCTTATCACCTATCCAACCAGCCGTGCCGTAGCTCTAAATTCATTTACCCCCCCCCCCCTCCTTCCCCACCACCCACACCGTCGCCTAGACCTAACACGTATAGTGAAGCTCAACCTAGAGGGGTTCAATTACGCCCCCCCCCTCGCCCCCCCCACCGTGTTGCGTTCTCTCCCGCCGGTCCACCTAAATCAAAATCTGCCAGCGTAATAAGCACTGCCAGACAGTTAATATCACATCATTACCTTTCTAGCCATCCATGCCGTAGCTCCAATTCATGCCCCCCCCCCCCCTTCCTCTTCTCCCCAACGCCCCCTCCTTCCCCACCACCGGCACCATCGCCTAGACCTAGCACCACGCGTATAGGAAGCTCCTAATAATATACATACATTCATGCGACCTAAAGCTGCTGGAAATTCCCCCCCCTCCCCCTTCGAACACTCTGCCCTCTCCTCACCGGTTGTACGACTTACACGATACACTTAATAAACTGATGCATTTCCTTTCACAGCTGTCAGGTTTGTCTCCATAAAAGGATTTATAGCTTCCGCGCACAGATTGAGTTGCCCCCCAAACCTCCTCCCCGCTTCCTCTTGTTCAAACCCCGGCCCCCACGTCCTTAAAATATCGCCCTCCCCACACTGATTATACGACTTACAGGATATACTTGAACTGATGAATTTCCTTCCACAGCTGCCATATATATTTTGTCCCCCTCAAGAACGTTTTTCTTACTTTCCGCGCACAGATTGATTAACATCACCCTGTTGACCCTGGTACAAACTACACTGTAGTTCCAAGGGGAGTCGCTGACCTATATTCTTAATGAGGACACACACCCAGTAATACGCGCGATCGGAGTATCGCACATACATATAGCTTGCAAGACGATTCCGACGAAATCTTCGATCTCACAGCGGGAGTGTATTCTTAATCTAACAAAAAATGCACAAAAACACAAGAAATCCTGCATCATGTACATACATACATGCATAGAGTGGAGCTATTTTGTTTAGAACGCAACGCCCCCAGAGAAAAAAACAAAGCAGCTCGGGGGCAGGATATGTGTTCAATACATGTCCCTGGAACCCTATTAACAGTAGCGCTGTAACTGCCATACATGCGTAAACGGCCTTACACCAAACACTATGTCGCCCAAAATGTCTGGAAAGCGGGACCTCGGGGGGTCTCGCTAGCTGATGGACTCCTCAAGGGTCGGGTAAAAGCTCAACTCGACGCGAGTCAACGAAGTGGAAGAGGGTGCTGATCTGATCTTGCGATATATGTGAAGGCGCGTGCACCATGGTGGTGGGGAGGCTGTCTAGCGCTTTAGTAGTCTGTTCAACTTGTATGTTAATATTGTAGTCTACTGAAGAAGTATGGCTGTAGGAAAACGAAGCGTGTGTGTGTGTAGAATTCGTGAAGATGTTGTCGTTTTTCGAGATTATTGGGGTATGGGTTTGTTTTTACGTGCTTCTTATACCCGGGGTGGTAGTGCTTGTGAAGCGTGCTTGGGTGAACGGTTGCGATCTATAATGATGGCATGGTGCGCGAAACCTAGTACGCGTTACCGGTGGTGCGAGTATTACCGGTATATTTGGTGTGGTGGAGCGTCAGTAACACAATTTATTTGTGAACTAGCTTGTGATACGAAGATATTTCCGTATAGATGGGTGACATGATGATGAGATATATCGGTACTTTTCTGCAGGGGTTGAGAATGAGTGCCGGTAGGTTTGAAAGGTCCTCGGGTGACGCCGCTACCGGTATCTGTGATAACGACGAAGCAGTATCGGTAATATTATTATCTGCGTCCCTCCTTTCGTCGTTTGTTCCCTCTTCTTTTTTTTTTATATAATATACGAATCGTATCCTCCGGCGGATGGGGGAAAATAAAGCTTTAGCTCACCACACTTCCACGTGTATTTCCATACGCGTCGTGTGTCGATTTAACTCGGTTGCTTTCGCAGCCCAACGCTAGCTGGCGCTCCCTTCGGATCCCATTGTAGGTATAGCGTAAGCTGTCCCTATCAGTGGTCTTCGTTGCAACCCCGGCAGCGCAAGCTGCCGTTGTATACGGATGCGTGTGTATGTCGGCCCGGCCTGTCCCCTGAGGGTCAGTTTCGGTGGAGATAGCCACACGGAATGTCATCTTTCCGGGTGGTAGTGTGGGACTTGCGCAAGCTCACCCACTAACAAAACCCCTGGCCATGGGAGATGGCCTTCCGCCGGACTTGGTCCAGTTACGGTCCACCCTACCCATTCGGGCGTTGGTCCTCGGCGTTCATTTTTCCGTTTGGTTTCGCTTGTTTGTGTTTTTTTTCTCGTTTGATTTGATGTTTTCAGCGGTAAAAATGTTGCCTCACAACCAACCAGCGCGCACTGCGGTGGTAACGGTACGATACCGTTGTTGTGCTGGGTTCGGGCTAGAAAGAAAGGGTTAATATCAGAAGATGGTAGCAGACGACTCGGCAGTGGGACAAGGCCTTTGACGTGCAATTAATTGTCGGGAGTCTCATCATTGGATACCGGTGTGTTCGCATTACCGGTAAACGTTTTCCGGTATCGCAGCAAGGCGGGGATTTTTGCTGCCATCCCCGGGTTTCAAACGTGTGCTTTACCATCACCGGCATTACGTGATGATGAAAAAAACTCTGGTTTCAAACCTGTACCTCTAATGTGTTAGCACACACACCCCCTGCAAGCTTGCCGCGGTCTGTTCGCTCTCCCGAGCAATCACTGATACCGTTAGCACACACCCTCGTTAGCACACACCCTCGTTAGCACACACCCTGTAATCTGGCCGGGGTTTGTTCACACTCCTTAGCAATCGTCAACAACGTTAGCGTACCCCCTCAATATCACACCCACCCCTCCTAGCTGCGGGGCTACCGTGCATGTGGTTGCTGTCACCTGGGATACGTTAGATACCACATAACCTTACGACAGCACACCCGGTGATAACATTTTTAAACGCCAAAGTGTTATCACCGGGGTGTGCTTTCTTCCGTGCTATAGACTATATAGACTACATACGGTATTTCACTAAAATCTATAGTCTAGGTTTTTAGGCTGTTTTTTTGTGTTTAACCCTAATCCTAAGGTATGATGTGTGGGGTGAAAACATCGCAAAGGCTACTGAAGGGGCTACTACTGTGACTGTGGCTCATAGGATATACCCGCATGAGCTTTTTTGAGGTTGACGCAGAAAGTTGACGGGTTGACGGTGATCTACCTGTCGTCGTGCAAAACAGCAGTCATGTGATCGACTCTGCTTCGCTTGTGCCGCTTTGTATACTGGGGGTTATGCTCTGTGGACTGCTGTGTGGATGTGATTGTTGAGAGGATGACGCCCTACTCCTTCATTTATATAGTCTTTAGTCTAGACTATATTATAAGAAATGAAAATACACTCTATCTAGCTGTGAGATCGAAGATTTCGTCGAAACTCATCTCTGCAAGCTGTGTGTGATACTCCGATCGCGCGTATTACGAGTTGTGTGTTCTCATTAAGGATTTAGGTCAGCGACTCCCCTTACAACTAAATAAACTATATGAATGTGAAGAACACCCGTCGCTACTGCTGTTGTAGCTGGTGGTTCCGACTCAATGAAAAAGGAGGCGCAAAAAAAGGTTACTTCATATACCGGTTTTAAATAACACAGACAGCAGTACCTTTTGAGTTGTGGCACAACTGGAACCCCTTTTTAGGGACACTTTTACTTGAATTTAGTCTAGGGAGGGATTTGGGGGCTCTAAAGGGGCAACCCCACAAAATCGTTGTTACGTGCGGTCAAACGAGACTGTCGAGTATTAGTATAGACGGTGGATGATTTGAGATAATCAACGGAGTATGACAGAACACAGAACACAAGAAACGAAAGAACAGGTGAATCTGAATCATCGTCGACCGCACCTGGATCACCATCAACCACCGGGGTTATCGGTTTAATGTCAAGAATAAACACCACACACCAGGGTTTTATCTCGGGTTTTACTGCCTTTTGGGACACGTCACGGCACCGAAGCCGAGCAGAATATACTACCTGGTACATATATTCACTGGGGGTCCCTATATAGTGCCGGTGGGGTAGTACCGGTTTCCTACCATAGTGCCTGTGAAAGCGCTCAGCACACATGAGAAACAACAGCAGTTGGTTGCCTGTTACTGCTATAATGCCGGTATTTCCGGTGGGAAGATAACTGCAGGGGGACACCAGTACTGCAAATATACATGATATTCTGAAACAGCGTTTGTTTCTGCTACCTCGTATTGCTCATCAAGATATAAAAATTACCTGGTATCATACCTGGCATCAAACATGTCGGTCACGGTCGACCACATCACAGGTATTATATGGATAGATCAGCGCCAACCGCTGAGGTTGTTGCAACGAGCCGGTCACCTCGGTGGTCTGGTAAAAGTGGTAACCAACCGTCGAATACACCGCTAAGACGGTTGGAGGGAGGGGTTCAAATCTCGGTATGTATGGAGATGTTATTGCCAGAGACACGCCAACTGCAGTGAGCGTTTCGGAGCGTTAGTAAGCACAGTTCGGCGCGAGTCGACGAGGGAAGACACAGCAGCAGTGCTGTACCCTTCTCGCGTTGAAATCGAAGGCGTTACTATACCGTAGTTGGGAGGGGGGGGAGAGCCTGCCTAGTGGCCACGGATATGAGTGTAGCATCTATTATTAGGGAGGTGGGAGAAAGAGAAAAAAAGGCAAAGTGCGCAGATAATAGACGACGGAATATATATGCGAAAACAAAAAGTACACAAGACACATTAGACATCACGGAATGAGCTAAAAAACACACACATACATGGACGTTGCCGGTGACCAAGAAAAATATATATATTATAAAAAATGAAAATACACTCCAGCTGTGAGATCGAAGATTTCGTCGAAACTCATCTTTGCAAGCTGTGTGTGATACTCCGATCGCGCGCATTACGAGTTGTGTGTCCTCATTAAGGATATAGGTCGGCGACTCCCCTTACAACTACAGTGTAGCTATCAGGGTCAACAGGATGATTTTAGTCAGTCTGTGCGCGGAAACTATAAAACCCGTTTCTGAGGGGGACAAAATCTGACAGCTGTGAAGGGAAATGTATTATCTTATCAAGTGAATCTTGTAAGTCGAATAACCGGTGAGGGGGGTGGGGATATATACCAATCAATGCAGTGATGTGTGTGAAATTTTCAACACGTTTTCTCGCTCGTTGTTCAATTTTGTTGGAAGTAATCTCCATCCTTGAAACATATTCTTGGCAACATGTAGTCTACATGTCCAGCTGTTACTACTTTTGCACTGTCGACCGCTCCTTCGCAAAATACAAAATCCCAACACATGAGCACTTCATGTATTATCATCTGTCGTGCTATATATATTCACTTTATAAACTGATGAGTATCACACACAGCTTGCAAAGATGAGTTTCGACGAAATCTTCGATCTCACAGCTGCTGGAGTGTATTTTCATTATTTTTAATGAACTGATGCATTTTTTCCTTCCACAGCTGTCAGATTTTTTCCCCCTCAGAAATGGGTTTGAAGTTTTTTTCGCGCACAGACTGACTAAGATATCAACCTGTTGACCCTGATAGCTGTAACAGTACACTGTACGACACGGAATGAGCTAAAAAAAACACACATTATGTCATGTATATTGCGGCAACCAAGAAAATGTACCAATCAATGCAGTGAGTGAAATTTTCAACACGTTTTCTCGCTCGTTATTCAATATTGTAAGTATTCTCCATCCTTGAAACATATTCTTGGCAACAAGTGTCCAGCTGTTAATAATTTTGCACTGTCGACCGAAATACAAAAATTCCAACACGTACGTGAGTACTTCATGTATTATAATTTGTCGTGCTACATATTTTCACTTGATAAACTGATGCATTTCCTTTTACAACCACAGCTAGCAGCTGTCAGATTATGTCCCCCTCAGAAACGGGTTTTTTTATAGTTTCCGCGCACAGACTGACTAGGATCACCCTGTTGACCCTGATAGCTACACTCTGAAGTTGCAAGGAAGGGGAGTTTATCCTTGATGAGGACACACAACCCGTAATACGCGCGTTCGGAGTATCACACACAGCTTGCAAAAGATGAGTTTCGACAAAATATTCGATCTTACAGCTGGAGTGTTTTTTTTTTTTTATATAGTAGTCTAGTCTAGACTATACATATGGCAAAATGCAAAACGCATAATAAAGAACTACTACGATGTACAGCAGTAGTATATATCATGTGTAAATAGAACACCTGGTAGACTTTAATTATCAACGGGGAGAAGGAGGCTATATCAAAACGAGATCCGACATTCGTTGCTGTGTTATGGTGGCCCTACCCGGCGCCCCTTCTCTCTCGGCTCTATTGTTGTTGATTTAAACCCGTTCCGTTGTCAGTTTAGACAGCTCGAGATCACCTCAGGGTTGGATCAGGTCTTACCATTATTAGCATGATGGTTCTATTTCTGTAAGGGAGGTCAAGCACTGCTGTATGCATTTAGCTACATGCACTATTGTTATACCCGTACGTACGTCCTCCTCTGCTTCCCCGGTGAGATGTATGTGCCAAAAAAAAAAAAATGCCCAACAAGCCGAGAACAGTCGACAACAATCTGATATACCTCCAGGTACTTCGTATAAAACGAAGAACAAAAAAATCCACTTCCACCCAACATTCACCAGATGACTTCTCATTTGGCATTGTACCGTATGAATGAAGAAGGTTTGCACGACATATTCCGTAGAAAGCGTTCGAACGATGCAGACATCCTTCCTCGGCCGTGGATGCTGCTGTGATCGTGTCTCTCGAGCTCACCGCCCCCCACCACCACACCATTCGTTATCCTCACCTTCTCCTCTACTACATCACCTTCTGAGCAACATCCACTCAACTCTCGTTCTTGACTACATTATCAACCGAGCAACTTCAGAGTCATCTTCTCGAAAACATCATAAATTCTTGAGCATCGTCCAGCTGCTTTCATCCTACTCGCTTCCCTTCCTACTCCTCCAGCCTCCAGTACGATGCGCGCTTTCGCTCTTCTGGCCACCATCTTCGCTGTCATCTTTGGGACTTCCTCAGGTAAGCAGTGTATCTATCTGGTACGCTTAGTCTACATATTTGAGTGTGTGCGGCAGCACCCCCAGTATTGACTACGTAGTGCGTACTAACAATCAATGTAGACGTGAATGAGTAGTAGTGAGAGATATCGAATCGCCCCCCCCGTCCCCCTCTACACCAGCACATTTTGTGTTCGCGCTCATGTTCCAGCCCCCCCTCTCGTTCGTAGTTCGAACCCTCAGTCGTGCAGACTGCATTCCTCCCCCCTTTTCGCAGCCGTACCTGCCCAGTTAGTGCCCATCATTCACATGGCGCGACACGAGTTCGCCATCTTTTTCGCCGTCTCTCGCGTCGGACTGTACATACACACTACGTAAAAGTCGATTTTTAGGAGCCAGGTTCAATAATATCATGAAGAAATAAACTACATTCACTACTCCACCAGCTGTGAGATCGAAGATTTCGTCGAAACTCATCGTATTTGCAAGCTGTGTGTGATACTCCGATCGCGTGTATCCAACTGGGTGTGTTATTCTCATATCGTGTGGTGGTATGATATCAAGGAAGTCCGTCTTGACACGTTTACTTCACGATGTAGCACCACAAAAGTTTACTTTTAACAGCAGCAGTGTTTGTGAGTAAAAACGTCAAACAGACGGCTAATAAAACCAAAAAAGCGCCGACAGAAATGTACCCCTAACGCACCCTATTTTGCTCTCTCTGGCCTGTCTGCGCCCGTCTCTACCCACGGCTATCGCAGTCAGTCCCTGTCGTCAAAGAAAGTTGTACTCGAGTATGTAGTATGTAACGAGCCATATCGCAACGCTCTCGCATGTCACAGCGCAGAGGCACATATAATTCGGTACACACGCGCAAACCAAAACAGCCTTCCTCAAGGCCGTACTCGAATACGTACGATACCCTCTTGCCCTCTTCTTGCTCTCGTTTGCGTGTTATGCTTGACGCATGCAACTATGGAAGTTACATACTACATCACACAACGCTTCTTGGCTATAATGTTTTGTGAACACAAGCAACGGGGCTGCTCAATCCAATACCCTGGTGTGCATGGTCGTGAACGCCATTCTTGTTTGCAACTATTGTCCGTTGCATACCTGGGCCAATGGCAATGTCCATCCAGTTGAACTTAAAATGTTTCTAAATGTTTTTGTGTCTGATTTACTTTGTAGAAGGAAGAGTTCCTGATGCGAGGAGCCTTGAAAAAAGTTCAGCTGCATCCCTTAACGTATTAACGCGTGTCGAGAGTGTCGCTCACCACGCCCGTGTCTATTTCAGCCCTGACCGACGTAGGCAACCAAGAGGAAAACGGTTTCATTTTTTTTTGTTTTTCTCTTCGTGTTCCTCCTTGCTCGATACTTTTTTTTTTTTGTGATCGATATTTGAAACTCATCCATTCATGCTGCACAGATGGTGGCCTTTAAAACCATCGAAACGCACTTGAAATGTTTTTAAATGTTTTGTGTCTGAATTACTTTGTAGAATGAAGAGTTCCTGATGCGAGGAGCCTTAAAAAAAGTTCAGCTGCATCCCCCAACGTGTCGAGAGTGTCGCTCACCACGCCCGTGTCTATCTCAGCCCTGACCGACGTAGGCAACCAAGAGGAAAACGGTTTCATTTTTTTTTTGTTTCTCTCTTCGTGCTCCTCCTTGCTTGATACTTTTTTCATTTTGTGATCGATATTTGAAACTCATCCATTTATGATGCACAGATGGTGGCCTTTAAAATCATCGAAAGATAACACCCTTTTTCTTGCACTCTCGCATGTGCGCCCGTCCGTCGCTTGCTACGAACAGCCCTCACCGACGCCGGCAAGAGGACAACCGTCACAACAAAGGCAGTGGCCTCCGACGAGAGGACATCCGGCTCCGGCTGCAGCCCGGACGGCTGTATCGCCAGCAACACCCGGGACAACAGCCGCGACGCCAACTCTCGCTGGTCCTGCGTGAGCACCCTCGTCACGAAAGTGGGGGGGTGCCGTATCGAGTACAACTTCGAAGAGCCTCAGGACATTGTCAAGGTCCGCATCGCGTTCCACAAGGGGGATGAGAATGTGCGGGTGCTGAACGTGATCGTGGATGGCAAGTTTCACAGCCAGATTACGTCGAGTGGCGAAACGCTTGGATACCAGAACTTCCGCCTAGACACCGAACAGACCTCCAGGATCATCTTCCGTCTCGCCGACCACGCGGATAAGCCCAACGAGTGGCTCGCTATCACGGAGG
Source organism: Undaria pinnatifida (assembly GCA_012845835.1). Lineage (NCBI taxonomy): Eukaryota > Phaeophyceae > Laminariales > Alariaceae > Undaria > Undaria pinnatifida. The sequence continues at coordinate 25,392,354 of JABAKD010000025.1, forward strand.
TGGGTTAACCGTGTTCATACTGCGCAAGTGTGGTATACGACCAATTCGAGGTGCTGTATTCTTTACCATAAACCAACTTGAGTACAGTTGTCCTATCGGAGTTAACGCAACTCGAAGACTACGTACGTCAATAGCGATTAATATATTGTACAGAGTATGGGTTATAAAACGCAAGGAAGCTGTACTTGAACCGGAGGACAGGACAATCCCAATTGTATACGTATTTCGCCTCTCATGGTTATAACTGCTACTACTGCCCAGGTACTTTCTCCGGGACCTGTGTAAGGTAATACTTTCCGAGTCCAAAGACTAGACTAATACTTATACAGTCAGTCCTGGTCGTTTCTTTGCCGGCTTGACATGTGCCATGTGTTATTTGGTATGGGACGCATGCTATTAATAGCTAGGATAGGAGTAGCAAATTGTGGCAAGAAAAATTCTGAGCGGCGGAGAACCCTACGTCACCCCGAAAACCCTGCTGTATACCATTCCCAAGTAATTTCGTACTCAAAATGGCTTTCCAGTTGTAAAGGCGCTAGCCTAAAATCGCAGGGGATGGCATTCCCAGTTTTCAACCTCAAGTTTTTACACGCCAACGTAGCGACGCATGCTACGGTAGAGGCTGCAGTTTTGGTCTGAACCGGTTGTTGAATGGCGGGGTTCCTTGACCCAGAGGAAGTCGTCTAAGTTTCGGTTTTTGTTTTTTCAGAATTTTCGTTTTTTATGCCTAAGCCATGGGATATTTCGTCCGGTCAGCTGTTGTTTTGTTTTTTTAAACTAGTTTTCGGGTTTAGAAGGACATGTCTTGCCCTCCTATATGGTGGGAAGTGTCAAAAAAGAAGTGGTTCACCTCTTCTCAGGTAAACGGTGGAGTAGAGGCCCCTCGCTCGGGAATAAAGCGGTGCACCTCGACCGCAGCATGTGGCACGGCGTCGCCGCCCCTATACCACGGATCAATATTTGGAAGGATTGCACGTGTCTGCTCTTGTTTTTCTTTGTTGGTCGTGACCGTTACATCTGAAGCTTAGTCTACACCTGCAGCTTTTTTTTATACGATTTGTCACACGCGTGATGCGGTAGAGGTGCGCCAATTTTCTCCGAGGGTCCTCAATTTGGAGCTCAAGACCCGTCCCGAAAACTGACTTGGAGAAGAAATATTACTGCAAACTGGATAACGAATGCCATGGCCTGGATACACAACGAGAATCATGCAAAAATGAAAAATGGCCCATTATTTTTTTTTTTCCGACGATTTTGGGTCAAGGAGCCTCGTCGTTCAGGAACCATTTCAAACGAAAATGTCTACCTCGATCGTATCATGCGTCATGTCACACGTAACCTCTTCAAAACATATCCACGATTTCGGGGGTAAACCAATCGATCATGTACAGTCCATAGTCGCTTTTGGGGGGACTATGGTACGCCGGGGACGCGTCGCGGTCCCTTGTTTGCGGTTTCCCGCTTAAAATGTTGGCCCTTTCTAAGGCAACTAAAAGCCATGAAATATGCTAGATCATCACCAAAGTTGTTCTTCGTACACTGCTCCTGAGATGCAAAGATTTCCGGGGGTGAACTCGTTCCCAGGGGCTCGAGCTCCAACTTATTCTTGCTTTCTTTTTGCTTTCCCATGGGTTGCCTTCGCATCTTTTCTCTCTCCTTCTCCCTCTTAGACGAAACTCAAACCCGGGGTCACCTAGCAGACGCTTCTCCCCCCTACCCACTACGATACACGCACTCACTATTTTCTCGAAAATACTTTTGACGCTTTCGTACCTCGTCAACCTGTATCATACTGTGCCTACCTGCGCTACAAAGAACTTTCGGCAGATGATGTCTCTAGAAAATACAAATCTCCATGCCGGTATTTTAACCCCTGCCTCCAAGCCCAGTAGTGAGTGTGCGAGCTACCGACGAACCACTAATAGCCCCCGTCCGCCCCATTACACATTTATGACATTTCAATGAGGAAGGTTGAGGACAACGCTATGGTGGGCGGTTCGTTTTTCCAGAGCACACAGCATCCACGCCGCCCAATCGACAGCATCCATGCCGGCCGAATTGACATTTAGAGGCTTCCCAAGCCACAGAATCCACGCACATGTCATCACAAAACGTTCGGGATATATTTTAGGTCTGGTAGGGGCTAGCGTACGGGTCGGGCACAGCGGTCATCGGTCTTTCATATAGCCCATATAGAGGACGGCAGTACTGTCACGAGTCGTCGGAACCAAAGAATTTTCCTGGAATCGGGTTTCTCTAATAAAAAGCGTCCATGCAGCCTCGCTCGCTTCCTTGTCCCCTCTTCGACGAAAAACATCGCCCGATTGTGCTTTACCTGATGTAGATCGGCCCCTCGGTTTATCTTGAACTCACCACCACCAACAGTTACCATCCACTCATTTGGTCGCTGGTCAACCAAACCACCATCCAATGTGTTTCTAGTCACCGATACGATCCAACCCCTCACTGTCTCGTCGACCCACCGCCACCAACATCAGCCACAACCGCCGTGTGGGTGCATCTGTAACTGACGGAGGTTACCCCTCTTTTTTGTTTTCTTCGCTTGACGAACGTCTCTCCCAAACGTTCAGGTGAAGTTCATGGTGTAAGGCGTCCTTCCGCTCAGGGTCCGGCCTGGATGACCACACCGCCAGCGTGCTACGTGTCGCACGATCGTAGGAGTTGCTGTACCTGAGTAGGCAGTTGTGGGGGGTGGAAACCTGATGTACGATACACGTCACCCTGTAGAGTGATTCTACGTCACCCTGTAGAGTAATTCTACAGCACACGTCATACCGTACGTAGTGTTTTAGTAGTAGTGTCAGAGGGTTACTGTACCTGAGTAAGCAGTGGTGGGTGGGGGCCTGGTTTGTGATACAATTCGCCCTGCAGAGTATTTCTACAGTGGTTACCCTACGTAGTGTATTATTAGTAGTAGTGTCAACAATACTGCATGCGCAACAATATAGTCTAGAGCTGGTCATAGACCCCTCTTGCGATCTTGAGCTGGTCATGAACCCCTCTGTGGTCTTTATAGAGCCGGTCATAGACCTCTCTGCGATCTTGAGCTGGTCATAGACCCCTCTGTAGTCTCACTTTCCCTTTCGACTAACATTTTCCTAACTACGGCTTACTAAAGAGAGATCCAGGTAGTAGGTGGTGTTCAGTAGTGTGCGTGTAGTCTTTTCTATGTCTGGGTGTAGTGGTTGTCGCTTGTGCCGCGGTGTGCGTATCGGTGTTGATTCTTGGATTAGTATCTCGGGACCGAAAATCGCTACCCCAGCTCGTGACAATGGGAATGGCACTCGTTACGTGAGCGTGGGTGGAGTGGAAAAACCGATGGCTTGGTTCTCCCAAACCATCGCCTATTATATGGTGTATGGTGTATTGCTGTTCTTGGAGTGGGCGAGACGAAATCGACATGCGTTACACCCACGATGGTGCATCGGGGTATGTCATGCTGTATGGTGTTGGCAATTGTAGGACAGTCAAGGTCTGGCATCGATATTATTGTGAGACGTGGGTGGAGCATTGCTAGGAAAGGGCATGCCAACTCTTAGTCCAAGAGGATCTTCAGTGCGGGAAGTTTTTTATGTCGTGTCGGTGGGGGGCTGGAGTCGGCAAGTCCCGCTAGCCTTGAGTTTTGTCTTGTATATGTTGTACCAGGTATACTAGATTGCGGATGGTATGGTCTATGAAGTATATAAGCAAAATATAAATATGTAGTCTAGACTAGTGGATGCGTATCGTAGTCCCCACACACGAGTAAGGGAAAAGAGTATAATAATGTCCATGGTTGCAGGAGTACAAGTAAGACCATAATATGCATAGTTGGGCTTTTGCGCCGAACTCAACTCAATACGCGGCAAGGCTACGACTTGAGTGCTGCAGTTGGTTCCTCTTCATATTTTTATACACCGTCCCCGGTGGTCGATTAATGCATTTGTTACTATAAAGGTACATTTCGCGGGTTCGAGCCCCCCCCCCCCCCGTCTTTTTCTAAATTTGCCAACCTTGTCTCGCCGGACGTGCGAGAGCGTGATCTAATAATAACAAAAAGTTGATGAAAATCGACCAGCAGCAGTGAAAAGTCGTGACCAAAACTAACCTTTTAAGGTAGAAGAGGGGTTGTTTATGTTTTTTTCGGGCATTTTCGTGCAGTGCCTCGGGGTCACTCGCGCGACCGACCCCCCCGTTCCTTTTCGTTCTTGATTTTAGGATTTTTCGTACATGCATATCGTTTGGATGTTTTTTGCGGCATAAATCCGCAATGAATGGAATGGTAGCTACGCGCTGCGCCAAGCAAACAAGAGCCGTCCATGCGAGTGGCTCAACTCCAGCAGGGAAAAGGAGGTTACACACCCTACCGTAGTCTACCTATCTATGTAGGTTTCTGAACACCCTTCGCAAAACGAACGAAGGCACGTACACCAGGGGGTGGGTTAGTTCCATCCATTGTGAAAAACACAAAAATACTGTATAGACACCCGGGCAGGACGACACCTCTCTTCTTGTGGTTGTTTGTGGTTTGTCCAACAGCTGGGAAGTAAAAAAGATTTTATGTTAATCATGTTTCATTTCATCGGGGCGTAAAATATTACATATAAAGACTATACTTGTATTTCAAGAAGAACCTAAGTTGACACCACGTGTGTATTGGGAATGTTGATCTCAAACGCAACACAACTACGCGTAAAGTGCAGGAAGGTATGCATGCGTGTACACGTCTGTGTGTGTTCAGGCAGTGCTTACACCCACGTTGACCACACCTGCCACCTACTTCATTCAGCGTTCGATTGTTTCTTGGGTGTTCCGCCATTTTGGCCAACCAGTAATCGCCTATCCCTAAAACCATCATTAGTTAGTTTTCGCATGGTGGTCATAATAAGATCGATATGTCCATAGCCATGCCATTTGGTGCATGTGTGCCACCTTTGCATCTCTGTTTAGAGAGTGGCACGACGAAGCCTTGACGAAGGCAAAGCAGTATCTCACACAAACTGTGTCCATTGTTTGTTGATAGAAAGGAAACATGAAACGACTGATTCTACGACAGCCCCTCCCCAAAACCAGCACTTCTCTTCGACGAACGTTTCGTGCCTGGTCGGCTCGAGGAAGGATGCTTTGGAAAAGCTATCTTGATATAGTTTTGTGTTTGCAAAGGGCTATCTAACGATGACGTCGGGGCATCAAGGGTCGCCGTATTTCAGAAGATACGGCCGGGAGCTGGTTTCAAAACCGGTGATTTCGGGAAAGAAAAGTTGGGGGGTCTGCCGTAGAACGACTCAAACATTACACAACGACTCCGCCTTACACACGGCTGGATGTGGAGTTCAAATATAGAGTTGTTATTATAATGATAATTTAATGGCGAAACGCAGTGTAAACTCGCCTCCCGTGTCGAAAACGCAAATTTCCCGGCATTCTTGTGCACAGAGAGAGGATGGAAACCTTCACGTGAACAAGCCGAGCCCCCTGCTCACGTTCCCGGCAGGAGAACAAACGCAGATTGTACTAGTTCGGGGAGACATTAACACGGCAATCGGATGAAAAAATGTGGTTATTTAAATAGTGAAAACTGGACGATGTATAGTCTACCACTCTGCCCATAAATAGAGGCAACATTAAATTTTGTACATTATTATTGAAATAAAATGTTGCTTATACTTTCATACAGAGTGGTAGTTTTTTGGGTTACGTTTTATATTAATTATATGCTGATTACTATGGTCCACTGCAATAACAACTTGCGATGCAGCAGCAGGGCTATGTGTCTCAAAGATGTGTCGTCTACTTGGTTTGTGGACTTTGCTGGTCATCGGACGCTCAAGGAAACCCAAACTCGAGAGGGATCCCCATGTGATGGCGCGCGGTCAAAACTGGAAGCTGCTCGCATTCCGTCGTGCAATCATACAACTAACTGCTGCTGCTGCATGTTGTTATTGATTGATGACTTGACCGAATTGTTTGACGCGAAGTAAGTGTGCTCGTGCTTGATTTGCGATAGTAATTGCCGAGGAACGTTCGGTCAGTCTCCGTACTGTAGCATAATAATATCTCTAACATTGTTTTCGTTGTCGATATCGACGTCAGATATCAACAGGCGAATAGTTTGCAAAATAAATGATGAAATAACTGTGATGTTGAATAAAATACCTACGATGAATACTACTGCTGTGTAGTATATACATACGTGGCTGTTCGGGAGACAGCGCCGTGTGCGTTGAGAGCGCTGCGCAAAACGAGGAAATCCTCGAATCAAACACACGCGAGTGCGCAGGAACAACTCCCCCACCCCGCCACCCCACCGGAAATCTAAATCTGCCAGAGATATATACATTAATAACTACCAGGCGGGTGATATCCCCTCATTACGTTTGGAACCATCCATGCCGTATCTCCAATTCATTTATTATACATGGTCTTCAAGTTCATATTAACTTTCGCCCCTGCCCCCTCCTTCCCCGCCGCCCGCACCATCGCCTAGACCTAGCACCGCGCCTATAGAAAGCTCCTACCAGATATGCGTTTATGCGACGTAAAGCTGTTGGAATCCCCCCCCCCCCCCCGAGTCGTTCTACGATAGACCCTCCGCCCAACGTTTCTTTAACAAAATCGCCGGTTGTGAAACCAGATTCCGGCCGTATCTCCTGCAAACACGGTGCCCCTTGTCGCCCCGACGTCATCGTTCGATAGATCTTTGCGAGCATGAAAATGTTCGAGGATGCTTCCTTCATAGCACCCTTCCTCGTGTCTAGCAGCCATCAAATGTTTGTTACAGAAAATCGTCGGTTTGGGGGGGGGCTATGGTGGAATCAGTCCCCCCTCCTTCGAGAACTCCGCCCTGCCCTCACCGGTTGTACGACTTACGGGATATACATGGTAAACTGATTCATTCATTCATAACCGTCAGATTGGTCCCCTGAAGGGGTTTATGGTTTCCGCACACACATTGACCCCCCCCCATTCCCCCCATTCCCCCTCCTTTTCAAACCCCCCATTCCCCTCCCCCCGGCCCTTACGCCCTTAAAGACTCCACCCTCCCCTCACCGGCTATACGACTTGCAGGTTATATACTTGAAAACTTGACAATTTTCCTTCCACAGCCGTCAGATTTTGTCCCCTCAAACACGGTAGGGGCGTTATTATATTGTTTTTTGGGTCGTTTTTTGCAGTGACTCGGGGTCATTCGCGCGAGGGCCCTCCCTGTCTCTAGATGTGCGGTGTCGAGCCTTTTGTGCGCTGGTTTTATGTTTTGCTGTGTGGGTCAGAAATGGAATGGTCATCGACGCTGCGCCAAAAAAAAAAAAAAAAACTTCTTCGTCTATTTGAAAATCGGGGCACCCCCGCTAGCTACCGAAAGCTACCGTAAGCTACCGTAAGCTACCGTGAGCTACCGTAAGCTACCGCAAGCTACCGTAAGCTACCGCAAGCTACCGTGAGCTACCGTAAGATGCATTCTGCGATAGAGAGGTGTGTTCTACTCTTTTTTCCGAGGTTCCTCAATTCAGGAGCTTAAGAACTCTCTCCAAGGAAAACTGATTTGGGGAGGAAAAGGACTGCTGTTATACTTACTTGATAAAAATCCCATGGCCTAGACACACAACGAGAATTAAAAAAAAAAAAAATGACGTGTATTTTCCGACGATTGTATTGTTAGTAGGTAAAGGAGCCCCGTTGTTCAGAAAACAAAGTTAGCCAAAAAAAGGTATACCTCTATTGTATGACGGGTCGCTAGTCATCGTCGTGTCCGCGCACAGGTTGTTGGTTAAGAGTCACCTCACGGTAGAGGTGCAGCATCAGTCCCTGACGTCCTCGCGTGAGGAGCTCGATATCTCAATCTAAAACAAAAATCGAAAAGGCATTCGTTCGCACAACCCGACGAAGCTCCTATGCCTTCGTCCTGCCTGAAATAGTATGTATTCGTGAAATTACTTCTTTCACCGGCAGTTCCTCAAATGAGGAGGTCAATCGCCCAGGGACGTTTTGGCCCAATCTTACAACTGCAACCCGTACCGCGGGACGACTCTTAACATCGACCTGTCGACCCTGGCACAAGCTACACGGTAGTCCCAAGGAACGCGTGCTACGATATAGGTGTACGCCACGTTTTTTTCTGGGGTTACCCATTTTAGGAGCTTAGGATATCTCTCTCAAGAAAGAGATTAGGAGGAAAAGTAAAAGTGCGAGAACGGATGAAAAAATCCCACGGCCTGGTGTTAAAAGGCTTAGTGTGGGTAAGCTATGGGTTAACCTTTTGCAAGTGGTCGAACGGACTAATACCCCACTAATTCCTTAACAAATGGCGTCGACGGCAGGACACTAAAGTCCTCAACACTGGGTATACCACGAGAAATTATAATAAAAAAATGACCAAATTGGGACGATTTTGGGTTAATTAAGGCGAGCCCCGTCATTCATGGATCATTTCAGAAAAAAAGAAAAGTGCCACCTCTACCGTAGCACTTGCCAACAGGAGCGTCATTCTACGGTAGCCCCCCCAGCCTAACATTTGAGTCTCACTACACGGTAGCCCCCCCAGCTTTCCTTCTTTAACGAAATCGGCGGTTTCAAAACCAGCTCCCGGTCGTATCTCCTGAAATGCGATGTCCCTCGACACCCCGACGTCGTCGGTCGTTAGACCTTTGCGCACAAGAACATATATGAATTTTTTTTTTTTCAATAGTATCCTACCTTGTGTCGAGCAGAGCCATTATTAAACGTTCGTTAAACAAAGTCGCTTGTTTTGGGGGGGGGAGCTATCGTAGAACCAGTCATTTCTTTAACGAAATCGCCGGTTTTGAAACCAGCTCCCGGCCGTACCTCCTGAAATGCGGTGCCCCCCTGCCACCTCGACGCCATTGTTCGATAGTGGTTTGCAAACACAGAAATGTACGGAGGCGTTTCTTAAATAGCAGCCTTCTTTGTGTCGAGCAGCTATGAAACGTTCGTTTAAAAAAACGCTGTTTCTTGGGGGGGCTGTCGTAGAATCAGTCGGGAGTCGCTGACCTGTATCCCCTTGGTGAGGACACACAACCCGTAATACGCGCGATCGGAGTACCACACACAGCTTGCAAAAATATGCGTTTCGACGAAATCTATCGCGGAAGCTATCCTGTACCAAAAACGGCCCGGTAATCGACCAGATACGTCGTAGCCCAGGGCTGGTGCACCGGAAACATATTCAGAACGGGATCGTAAAGAACGGTGTTTTCGACACCGGTGTCGTAAATATCATATTTACGACACTACGGAACGTTCACGATACGGATCCCGGATCGGCTAGACGCTGCCACGGCTGGTTTGGCATGGTGTAGGGCTACGATTAAAGCTATCATGTACCCGAAACGGCCCAGAACGTACTCGACAAGATACGTCGTATCCTGGTGAACCAGCAGCATGATCTGACCTGTCTCGTAATTAGGCCCGGACTATCCCTTATTTACTACACCGGTGTCGCAAAGACCTTATTTACGACACCGCCGAACGTTCACGGCACACATGCCGGATCGGCCAGACGCTGCCACAGCTGGTACATGGCATGGTGTAAAGCTACCATTGGAGCCATTCTGTACCTAAAACGGTCCGGTACTCGACGAGATACGCCGGATCCGCGTGCGCCGGCAGCATATATATTCAGACCGGTGTCCGAAATAACGTTGTGTACAGCGCCGGTTTCGCGAATACGTTTTTTACGGCACCGCGACACGAACCCTGGACCAGCTAGACGCTGTCACAACTGCGTTCTTGGCATGGTGTAGGGATTCGATTGAAGGTGCTATATACCCAAAACGGTGGAGCACTCAAGTCAACGAGATACTTGCGCGGTATCCGCCTGCGCCCAGAGCATTGTTGTTTCTCCAGGCTGGCCGTTTACCTCAGCACCCGGTGACAATGCGCGTGATTGTACGCTTCAAAGCGTCGCAATATCTCCCAACGGGACCAAGGCTACGGTAGGGGGGGTACCCCCATTTTCACTGGTGTGTTTGAGCCAGTCGTACGAGTGACTCTGTACCTCACGGATGAAAATGGTTTAGGCACTTGTTTTGGCGCAGCTTAGATGACCATTGCATTGCGGATTGACTTCATCTATATAAAACATCAAGAAAACCTAACATCGCAAAGGAACAAAGGGGTTACTCGCACGAGTGGCCCCTAGCCACTGAAATAAAAGGCCCAAAAAGGGACCCCCCTACCGTAGCCTGGGTCACGGGTCAACTAGGAACACGAAAAAGGGGCACCAAAGTTATGGTGTAGTGTCTACGTAGTAGGACGTAACCCGCAGATGCTTGCGAAATAGGTGGGTTGACGCGTTGATGTGAAGACGCAACTTATTGTTTTTGTTCGCTACGAATGAGCTGTTAAGAGCTTGCTATGCTTGGGTGGTAGTTTTGGACCTAATCAGTCTTGTACCTATCGAGCTCGTCGTGGCTGTGCAGTGCAACTATTTTGCCCAACACGCCTAGCCATCCCGTGCTTTTTGGTTTTGTGCTCTTGCTTGCTGCCTTAGCGACGTGCCTGCCGTGTAGGCACTACTTTGTAACTAGTGAATATCACAGGCAGGACGTACGGCCAATTAAAACTAGCCTTTGAGCATAGCGCTACAATGATGCATGTATGCACAACCATTGACAGCGGAATAATGAGTCAGACTTGCCCTGGAAGATATCCCAGGTGCTAACATCGTCAAGACACGGCGAAGGCTGAGACGAGCATCACGAGGGAAAAGACGACAACTGCTGGGGTCCTACGCTTGACGACAACTCGGATGGCGTGCATCCCGACGAACGACCCGCACGGGTAGGACAGTACGGGAAGGTGTCAGACCAGCGGCGAGTGTATGCCAAATATGATATGCGAGAGCAAGGAGAATGTCGGTGCCATCATGACGTCTGTATCGCTGGACGAAGTGCGCGTCCTGAAGATTTTTTTTTTTTTCATCCTTCGGCGGATGGGGAGAAGGTAGACGCTTGTGTCGCAGTCCTCTTGAAAAACACAGAGAGCGCGGTCGGTCCGAGAAATCCTGCACGCCCCGCCCAGAAGGAGAAGCCTAAGAAGAAGGGTTCAAGACGAAAATCTCTTGACGATCGGTAGTACGATAGCTCGAACAGAAATCACTCCAGCGCGAACGCCGGTAACCCCGGGGGGCGCGGCGGAAATACACGTCGGGGATACATCGTATTATTAATAGGAGGAGTTTCCTCTTCGTTAATGGTTGTAAGTGTAAGCTGTGTTTTGGCACCGCCGGTGGGTTTCCGTGGGTTGCACACCACCACCAGCAAAAATGGTGACATCGGCAAGCACAGTCCGTCCACAGCCCACGCCTTTTACCGAGGGGACGTCCGTAGCATTTATGGTCGAAAACTACAACTTCCGCCTGGATGAAGGGTTCGATACTGCTGCTGCTGTAGATACTAAAAAATGCAGCAGTAGAAAGGTCATAAAAAAAAGCAAGTCCTTGACGGCCCATGCATAGCGTAAAGCATGTGTCGACCATGTAGTAATACCTTGCGTATTCACATCAGTTCGTCAACCCACCTATTTCGCAAGCATCTGCAGGCTACAATACTACTGCACTGCACGTACACCACAGCTTTGGTGCCCCTTCTGAGAGACAACTATGCACGGATGCATATTGCTTGACTTTTTGGCGGAGGTCCGCGGCAATGACCGCTCAACTTCCGTGGATTTCCGTGGATATTGCCACGGGCTACCGTGGAAATCCGTGGGTTTCCACGGCAAGTGCCACGGCCCATGGCATTTCCACGGCAAATGCCACAGTTGTGGCCACGGCACGTTCTGCGGTTTTTTCCGTGACAGACTCCATCGTACAGAACTGCCGCGGCAATTTCCACGCGGCCATCCGCGGCCATTGCCACGGCAACGCGGCAATCGCCACGGAAGTCCGCGGCAATTGCTGCGGAAGATTCCGCAGTCGTCTAACCGCAGCAATTTCCACGGCCACCCGCGGCCGTTCGCGGCCATTGCCACGGCAATCCTACGATAGTGATACGCATTATTTGACTTTTCCAACCATTTTTCCCCAGTTATATCATTAGGGGGCATTTCGACCGATAGTATAGTATTTCCTATGGGTAAAGAACTACTGTAGCAGTTTCATAATTTTGAAAAGCACAATAATGTAAGACACCCGGTGTCCGCGGGCATAGCCGGGGATCTTGCCATGGGTGTTTCCGTGGACCTATCCGTGGATGTCCGCGGACGTTTCCGTGGAAAGTCCGTGGGTGTTTCGTGGACGTGTCCGTGGGTGTGTCGGTGGGCGTTGCTGTGGGTGCTTCCGTGGACGTTTCAGTGGGTAACTGTTGCTTTGCCGTGGTTGCTGCCGTGGAGATTGCCGTCGAGATTGCCGTGGAAGTTGACATGGCTAGTGCCACGGGCCTCCACGGTGTTCCGCTACTTGCCACACGGCATCCCATGGAAGCCCGTGGAATGCCCGTGGAAGCCCGTAGAAAGTCCGCGGTAGCCCGTGGAGTGTCCGCGGTTGTCCGTGGAACGCCGTGGACATGGCCGTGGAAAGCCGTAGAGGTCAGTGGACAATGCCGCGGTGCTCCGCCAAAAAGACAAATAATGTGCTGCAAGTGCAGGTGGGGTACCACGTATGCAGTATGTATCTCGTCGAGTAATCGACCGTTTCGGGTATATGGTGGCTTCAGGTCCGTGCCGCGGTGTCGAAAACAACGTATTTGCGACAACCTTGGCCGGTCGATCCGGGATCCGTGCCGCGGTGTCGTAAACACGGCATTTGCGACAACGATGTTGTAAATACCTATATTCACGACACCGGTCTGAACCTTCCGCGGGCGTTCGCGGATTCGGCGTATCTCGTCGAGTACTGGACCGTTTCGGGTACAGGATGGCTTCGACGATAACTCTACACTATGCCGTTTACCAGCCGTGACAGCGTCTAGCCAATCCGGCATGTGTGCCGTGAACATTCGGCAGTGTCGTAAATAAGGCCTTAGTTGGGCCTATTTACGAGAACGGTCTGGTTATTATGCTGCTGGTGCACCAGGGATACGGCGAATCTCGTCGAGAACTGGACTGTTTCGGGTATGGGAAATGCTATTTGCGACAGCGGTGTCGCAAGTAAGCCATTTTGCGAACGGTGCCGCAGATAAGCCCCTTCTTTGCGACACCGCACTGCGTTCGCGGCAGACACATTAGATTGTCTCCAAACTACCTAGGGTGTGTCGGCATGGCGTAAGGCTACCATTGAAGCTATCGCTCAGCCAGAACGGGTCAGTACTCGAGAAGATATGTGGTATCTTGGGGCAACCGACCAATGTTCAGACCGTGTCGCAAATAAGGGGCTTATTTGCGACACCGCGCTGCGTTCGCGGCAGACACCCCAGATTGTCTCCATACTACCTAGGGTGTGTCGGCATGGCTTAAGGCTACCATTGAAGCTATCGTTTAGCCGAAACGAGCCAGTACTCGAGGAGGTATGTGGTATCTTGGGGCAACCGACCAATGTTCAGACCGTGTCGCAAATAAGCCCCTTATTTGCGACACCCCGCTGTGTTCCCGGCAGACAACTCAGATTGACTTCTAACTACCAAGGGTGTGTTGGCATGGCGTAAGGCTACCATTGAAGCTATCGCGCAGCCAAAACGGGCCAGTACCCGAGAAGGTATGTTGTATCTTGGGGAAACCGAAAAATGTTCAGACCGTGTCGCAAATATATTTGCGACACGGTGTAAATAAGCCTCTTATTTGCGACACCGCGCTGCGTTCGCGGCGGACAACTCAGATTGACTCCTAACTACCAAGAGTATGTCGGCATGGCGGAAGGCTACCACTGAAGCTATCGCTCAACCAAAACGGGCCAGTACTCGAGGAGATATGTGGTATCTTGGTGCAACCGAAAAAAGTCCAGAATGGTTGCGAACATAAGCCTTATTTTCGACATCGCACGACGTTCGTCGCGCGCGCCCCGCTTAGACCAGGACTACGACGGAATTGTTAGCGTGAGGTGCGGCTATCAAATCGCCCTAGTTCCACGAGTAGACAGTAGGCAGGTGAGCACGTGAGCACAGCCTACACATGCACAAGAGCATCGTAGCTAAAGCTTACCTAGTTATTATGCGTCATGCACGCTGTAAGAGTTTTTTCCCGACAAAATCGCACCTGTTGTAGCACCAGCAGCAGTACGAGTACTCAGTATCCGTCATCTAGTTTTATCATACACCTGGTACTATTATCAATATGGCCTTATTAATAGTTATTGGTAGGGCCATATTGTTGTGGGTATTGAATCCAATCGAGAGCTGTTCTCGGTTGCTTGTGTTTTTTTTGTGAAGTCGCAGTTGGAGTTGGGGCTTGCGGAAGCGAGCAGTCCTATACTCCCTCGCTCGGGAGATGTTCTACAGTGCGCTGCAGTGATGTGAAGAGTTTCCGCCGTGTGCTATGTAGGGAGCCTAGGCTCAGGCCCATAATGCTAGCATAGCTTATAGGATATTTGGCTTTTTATCACATAAGTGAAAACATAGACCTAAGTGGCGGGGAGCATTGTTTAAGCCTTAACCATATATTACGCCTTAAACAAAACATATACACGTCAGCGACGAGCATACCCTGCTATTTTTTCAGCCTATCGGCTGCAAATGAGGGCACAAGGGGTATCTGAGATATTTCCACAGCGCCTAGCAGCCTACAGTTAATGCACTACAATGTCGATACTTTGACTTATTCGTATAAGATTACCGGATAACGCAATTACATACCTCACGACCTAAAACAAGGAGAGTGGTTTTGTTTAAACGAGCAACGACATCGCACCGCACAGAGCACACAGCGCACAACACACAGAAGACCACAAGACCACAAGACAACACATCAAAAAGGACAACAAGGGGGGAATCCCTTCTTGGTACAACGTAGCCAAAGACGTGGCCTTGATCCAGCCCTCTTCTGCTTTCGTAGAACAGGTGTTTTCCATCCTTCGCAGCTGCCTTGACGGCCGGCAGCAGAACTGCTACCTCGGCCGCATTTCGGCGGCAACTCTTCTTCTCAATTACAATAGGGCATCGGAACGCCGAGGCTAAGAGGCAACTTCGAGTAAGTCATCATGGTAGTATGGTAGAGCGGGGTGTCGCAAATAAGGGGATTATTTGCGACACCGTGTCGCAAATACCTTATTTGCGACACGATCTGAACATTGGTCGGTTGCCCCAAGATACGACATATCTCCTCGAGTACTGGCCCGTTTTGGCTGAGCGATAGCTTCAATGGTAGCCTTACGCCATGCTGACACACCCTAGGTAGGTAGGAGCCAATCTGAGTTGTTTGCCGAGAACACAGCGGGGTGTCGAAAATAAGGGGCTTATTTGCGACACCGTGTCGCAAATAGCTTACTTGCGACACGCGGTCTGAACATTGGTCGGTTGCCCCAAGATACCATATATCTCCTCGAGTACTGGCCCGTTTTGGCTGCGTGATAGCTTCAATGGTAGCCTTACGCCACACACCCTAGGTAGGTAGTAGACAATCTGAGGTGTCTGCCGCGAACTCAGCGCGGTGTCGCAAATAAGGGGCTATTTGCGACACCATGTCGTAAATTGCTATTTGCGACACCGGTGTCGCAAATAGCATTACCTTTCGGGCATATGATAGCTTCAATCATAGTCTACCCCTACACCATGTCAAACCAGCCGTGACAGCATCTATAGCCGATCCGGGATCCGTATCGTAAACGTTCCGTGGTGTGGTAAAATAATTATGAAAAAACTCACCCACATAGTATATTACAAGTACCAACAACGCAGCTTGCAAAGATGAGTATTGACCCGAAATTCGTCGAACTCACGGCTGACGTCCTTGAAATATTTTTATAAAATAAGGTATTTGCGACACCGGTGTCGTTGTGAATGTAACGTTATCTACGACACCGGTCTGAATATGTTCCCGGTGCACCAGACAACGACGTATCTCGTCGAGTACCAGGCCGTTTATGGTACAGGATGGCCTCCGCGATAGCTTTTCACCATGCCAACACAGCCGTGGAAGGTCCGACCATGACCAACCGCCACTGAGCATTTTCACTTCTTTTGTTTTCCTTTTTTTCAGGAACTCTACTAGTAATACGTAAACACAATGGGCAATGGGCAATGACCCGCATGTACGTAGGTGATCGATGACAAGTCCATGGGTGATTCGTGAGCGACCCATGCACCACCCTTGAGCGAGTTGTTGGCGACCCATGCATGGGTGACCCATAGGCGAGAAGTCAGCACCCATTCATTGGCGATGGGCGACCCATGGGCGACCCATTCGGCGACCCGTGGGCGACCCGTCGGCTAGTTTGCTACCTGGTAGAAGTCATGCGCGACCCATGGCCGACGCAGAGGCAAACTCACGGGCGTCCGAATTATACTGTCGCGCTGAGCAGTGCACGAGTATCGTGACGAGAGAGACTTATTATCACGGCCACTGATCTGGTCGTCAAATAGCGGCATCGTCCCGGCGTGTATAGCGCCGTCCCACAGCAGTAAACAGGCGGCGGAGAAGAGTCGCAACGGCTGCCACAGGCGCAGATCTAGGTGCTTGTTTGCAGCGCCGGGTCGCTGTGCCGTATGCGGCCGCCGTGCATCGGCCTATTAGGTGTCGTTTCAGGATGAAGGCCAAACAAAAGCCCTTGATTGGGATACAGCTGGCAAATATCGTATTTTGATTGGAGGGCAGTTAAAATTATGGAGTTGTAAGGTTTTCAATGGCTTTATTTTTAACTTTTGAACCCCGGGTTGCTAATCGCTGCCGTGGGCAGCACAGGAGGGTGTCTCTGCTCACTGCAGACGGGCTGCTGTGTATGTTGTGTAGTGGGACCACGCTCTGCTGTACGAGATGGATGCTCTCCTCCAGGAGGTGCGCCAGGAAGCTTGGGATGGACTCATCCCTGCCGAGTTCTCGATGGATAGCCAGGAGGTGACCTCTCTTCAACGACCGCTCCCGCTCTACGTGAGTATCGGGCGATGTTCCATCTACCGCTGTACTGTCAAAACAATGCTGCACCTAATGCGTAGTACAGCAGCAATGCCGAGTTAATGTTCTGCCACAGCGTTGCACCCCCTCGTAGATTTCTATGCCGGCCCATGCGTAGCACAAGCCAGAAGCAAGGATGCCCCACTTTTTGCGTGCTGGCTTAGTTCTGGCACAGGCTTTTTTGCAAGTTCTGCCAAAGTTGATCCCTGGAATTGCATCTCGTGCACAAGTGTCGTATCATAGGACCATCCATGCACACGTACACGGGTACGCACAGCTTCGCATGGAAGCTGTGCTGCGTGATTGGGCGTGGCTGCTGTTCGAATTTGAAGCTGAGCCGCCTTGCCCGTTCGGTACCCGCTGCAGAAGCCGGGGCTTGTAGGTCGGGAACCCTCCTGGGACTTGGGACGTTTGCTGCAGCTTACAGCTAGCTGCACCCGCGTTTTTGGGGACAAACTACATAAGAATAGAGTGCAATGATGGTTGCAGTTCTGAAAGGAGTCCCCTAACGGGCAGATAGTTCCCCCCGCGCGACGAAAGTGTTATGCTATACCAGGTGCCTGGTAGGCAACTGGTAGGCAACTGCTGTGCGTAGTCTAACCAGGTACTCTGAAATATATTTCAACAAGCTGCAGTACGTCAGAACGGCTGGTAGTTATAAATAGTTGCGTTATCAAGTCGGCTGTACGTATAATGCAGTTCAACGCGAGTCGACGGAAAGAACGGGCTTAGAAGTCTTGTCGCGATGACAATGAAGGCACGTACCGTAGTGGGGAGGGGGGAGAAGAGCCTGATTAGGGACCCCGGATCTGAGTTACATGTATTGTAGGGAGAAAGAGAAGGGAAAAGTGCGAACATACTAGACGGGAGGAACAAAAATAGTAAAACAGTAACAAAATAATAATACTCGTACGTATCATAAGATTTGTTGGTTTGTTGCGGCGGCGGCGGCGGGCGGGGGGGGGGGGGGGCACCGTGCGGATTGCACCGCGTGGCCTGTTGCTCTCCCGTCTTGGGTTTTTGCGGTGCTTCCCGATGGCACTACCAATAGATGGGTCGCATCGTCGGTGTTTTATTCGTGCCTCGCCTATATTGACTGCTGTCAGTGTGCCGCCTTAGTGGAGAAAGGGTCGAAGACCATGTATGATAATGTGCTCGTGAACTAAAACTGATGATGGTGGGCCATATCAATAGCCGACTATCGTGGCTGCCACGAACCGGCTACAGCGGCAGCAGCCGACTATCAAAGCTGCCACGAAGCGGCGGCAGCTAAAGCTGCTCTAGTAATGACGAATCGTGAAAAATTGGTATGGGATAGAATTGGATGGAATGGGATGGGATGGTGTGGTGCGGTGTGGTACGTGTGGTGTGTTATGGTATGGTATTATAGGATGGTATGGTGTGATACGTTGTGGTGTGATATGGTATGGTGTGTTACTTTTATGGCGTGTACTGTATTGTATACCTGGTAGTATACAAGGGCTCCGCATAGGAAAATATACCTCATGATTCATTCGGTACCATCCTTATTATGTACGACAATGTGATGGGGCTCGCTCGTGTTTCGGTATCTGACACACAACAACGTATAATATATTCAGGGCAATGGTCAGGGCAATGCCAAGTGTTGCTGGGATAAAGAAAAATGCCAAGTGTTGAAATTCAGTTCGCTTTCTCTGTCGGTCTCATAAATGCATCAATCAGTCGCTCCTCCTAGGTGTTCGTGTTCTCCGAATGAATAGTCCCAGTTCTCAGGCTAATAAGGAGGCGTGTGATGCAATGTGATGGCGCTCGCTCGCTCGTGTTTCGATATCTGACACGTATGCTAAGTGTGCGAATGTCAGTTCGCTTTCTCGTCGGTCTCAAAAATGCATCAATCAGTCGCTCGTTTTAGGTGTTCTCTGAATAGTCCCGGCTCTCAGGATTGAGAGGAGGTGTGAGATACAATGCGATGGCGCTCGCTCGTGTTTCGATATTTGACACATAGGTACGTACGTAAGAATCAAAGTAATGCCAAGTGTTGCAGGAAGAAGGAAATGCTGAAAAGTGTTGATGCTCAGTTCGCAACTTCGTTTCTCAGTCTCAAGTCTTAGAAATGCACCAAAAGTCGAGGTGGGCTCAGTTTTGGTACCGCAAAAGGACTTCGTGCCGAGCAAGCGGTTAGGCAAGGATGCTAGTAGTCGAAAGGCTTCAAAGCTGGCAAGGGGAGGGGGGGGCACCAGAAGAAAGACTCTTTGGCGCGTGGCGAAAATTAGGAAGCATGCTGACACCCTCCGCATGTCCGAACGGAGCCCGTGGTGCCTATTGCCTATCTTGTACCCTCGTGAAAACAAAATAATTCAGTTTTTGTGGAGGCTACACTCTCAATGGTTTGTTATTTCTCACGGCCAAACACACCGCTCGTGGCGCGTGTTTTTTACTTGGATTCAGCATCATCTGTTTTTGGCTCAAATGGAATATCTGTACCTTGTTTTGGCTTTTTCCCTCTCTGAAATTTCTAAATTCTGCGAGCAAGTCTGAACCCTCCCCCCACCAGAGAGTCTTCAATATAACAGTAGTCGATGTGCTACGCATTATGTGCCTGGCATCTACATTTAATTCCTCTATGGGCTCGTTTCAGAGCAGACATGGAAGGATCTACTGCAGCAGTACCCCTGGTGCTGCACACAGCAGTGCTACAACATAACAACGCTACGTTTGTGTACATCAGTACTACAATAATGGAATACGGTAACCTGCCTCGACAAGGGAGCTATGAATAACCCGCGAAAATATATGTACCTGGTATCTTGCTTGTATTAGTATGCCGAGTTTTTTGTTGTCGTATTGAACTGTACGAAGATGGCTGTGCTTGCTCGGTAGTACTGTACTCGTGCCCCGACGAGCCAAGGCCGAGGGGGTGGTGGGGAGAAAGCGATGGTGCTTGCGAGACCGAGACATATATCGAACAGAAGAGATACCGAAGCTCGCGATGACAGAGAAAGACTCGTATTCCTCCGTAACTCTCTGAGACGCGAAGTTGACTCGTAAAGATTCCCGGATTATCGAACGAATTGACCCGTAAACAGTTCTGCAAGATCCTCGTCGCCAGACAGAGGCTCGAAGGAACGAAGCCAAAAGATCGAAAACTCAATATATCCTCCAGCATCAAGCAGAATCGAGACGTCTCCGCAAGATCCGCCCAAACGAGCTCAGTTACGGAACGACCTGGCCAAACCCACAAATTGTATATTCACCGTCAGTATAACCGACCTGGCATGAGCCTTACAATAGCAGGGTTTTTAGTCAAGATCTTGAAATCAGACTGTGACCCTTCAATCTTCGAACCGTAAAATAGAGGGATTTTGTCCATACCATTGGGCATCTTCCGAACGAATCGACCCTTGAACCTTGCAAACGACTTGATACGTACAATCGGAGGGGTTCTGGTTGATATCTTGATCGCTCCGAAGGGGTTGATTTACGCTTATATTATATCTCAGCAGGTAGCATCGCATGCTCCAACAGCCTAGAGGCGAAAAATAGAACAGGGACACCACAGAGGGAACATCCGCCAATCTGGCACGAACGATGAAGGACGTCGCGGGAGCCTGATGGGCGTGTGGCACGCAATCGGGAAGGCAGGGGCCGAGAAGGCAAGGCTCTGTGGCGGTCGAACTGCTGCTGGGATGGCAGGGACCGAATAAGGCAAGACTCTGTGGCGGTCGAACTGATGCTGGGATGGCAGAGACCGAAGAAGGTAAAGCGGCGGGGACCCGCGAGTCAACAGCAAGCACCACAAATATCTCCCTGAGCGACCTCAATGTCTCGCCATCTACGCAACATCCGCCCAGTTCGCGGTCGACGCGCTCTGCGGCGGCGCGCGACCCGAGCGTGCGCGCGCGGGAAATAGGCGGGACAGAGGCTGAGGAACGCGACCCACCAGAAGAACGGGCGAGAAAGCGATCTCGAGGGTGCCGAACGGATTCCGAGCGGAATCCGATCTGAAGCGAAGACAATCTCAATCACCTCCGCTCTAACGGGGTAGTCTGCTGATGATCATGTATATGTATCTGAAGTATGGTGAGATGCATTGTGGTGTGTTAGGGTCTGGCATGGTATGGTAGGTTGGTATGTGGTATTGGGTTCGGTATTATATGGTGTGTTATGGCCTTTGAATGGGAAGGTATGGGGTATGGTGTGATGTTATGGTATAACAGCATAACATCGTGCCGACCACTTATACTGTGGTCGCAGCGATACACCTCAAAGCGCATTCTGCCAATTCTACGCAGTATTGGTATTGCTTACCTGACACAACTGACGGTGTGGTATCATACAACAACTGCAGTCGCCCTATCATAGCCCCAACGCTACTCCTTCTGTGATGTCTGTCCGTACTGAGTTTACCGTGCATGCCTACCCCCCTGCCTCCCCTCCCTGACCCTTCACCTCCCCCCACCCACCTCTTTCCCGCCGTCTGGTCGCGATTACTGGACCGCGCAACATTTCAACAGCTGCTCCTGCCGCGAATGGGTTTCCTACCCTGCATAGCGGAGGCGGTTTCGCACCACTTCGGCGAAGTCGCCCCGGACGCCCAGCGCAACCTCTGGCTGGAGGACGCTCGCTCTGGAGAGCCGCTGAGATGGTACGTTTTTTGTTTACGATTAGAAGCATATCGACAGCTGCCGACAGTAAGTCAACTAAATAAGATTTTATATCCCGTGCATTTTTACACCTCCCTGGACAATGTCAGGACGAATATCACAACGGTCCTTGAAATTTCGTCCAGAGTGTGTGTGTGTTTTTCCCCATCACATTTACTTTCCAGCCCAACTCGTGGGAGGGTTCATTTCCCCCTGTTACGTGTTTCTGTTTGTGTTTGGCGCCGTGGCCTCGAGAGTAGGATCCGGTCGAGTGTTTTTTTCCGTGCGGTTTGTTGGTTGAGTGTTCTGGTTGGTTTTGTTGGTTTGGTTGGTGGGTTGGTTCTTTTTTGTCGGTTGGTTGGGTGAGTGATGTTCTTTTTTTGGTTGGGCGACTGTCCATTGGTTGGGCGGGTTTAGATAGCTTGCTGTTGGTTGGGCGTTTGGTTGGTTGGTTTGTTGTCGGTTTCTGGGTTGGTTAGTTGGTTTAGCGCTGGGTTGTATTTTCGATTTACCCATACCAATCAGGCTCGTGAAGAAGTCGGCTGAGGCTAGCTCTACAAATGGGAAGGTACGGTGCCCAGCTCCCTCCTCAGCTCGTCCCTGCCCTCCCCCCCCCCCTTTGCCCTCGCCATTGCCCCCGCCTCCCCCCTCGCCCCCCCTCCCACCCCGGTCGCCGCGCCGCACCGTACCGTGTCGCAGGCACGTTCCTACGGGTGTCTTGTTCGACCTCGTCGCCGGGCGCGAGGGGGAAATATTTGACATGTTTCACACCAAGCGAGAGGAGTCTCGCGCGACTAGCAATCCGCCAGCAGCAGCAGCAACAACAACAACAGCAAAGGCAGGCACAGCATCAGCAAGCACAGCCGCAGCTGCAGCCGCGGTTGCTGGCGAAAACGAGATGGTGTCGCGGGCCGCTCTGCCGTGGAAGATCACGGTGCACTTCCAAGGATGTCCCCGGCAACAGGTGAGGGACGGTAAGGTACGGTAGGGTATAGCAGGGTAGGGCAGGGTAGGGTAAAGTAAGACAGTGTTGGGCAAGGAAAGGTTGGGTAAGGTACGGTAGGGTAGGGTAGGATAGGGTAGGGTAGAGTAGGGTAGGTCAGTCTAGAGCAGGGTAAGAAAGTGTTGGGAAAGGTGGGTAAGGTAGGATAGGGTAAGGTAGGGCGCAGTCGCGGTCGCTGGTGGGCACGATATGGTGTCGAGAGCTTGTCTGCCGTGGAAGATCATGATGTACTTCCAGGGGTGTCCCCGGCGAGAGGTGAGGGTACGGTAGGGTAGCGTAGGGTAAAGTAAGGTAGGGTAAGGTAGGACAGGGTAGGGTAAAGTGGGGTAGGGTAAAAGAAGTTACAGTAGGGAAAAGTGGAGTACAGTAAGGTGGGGTTCGGTAAGAGCATTTTTGTGTTTTGTTGGCGGAGAGATGGGAGGGCAGGGGGGGGGGAGTTAACACTTGACCGACGAGAATGGTCGATGCCTCGCCACGGTGATATCTACCCCACACACACTCCACCCTCTTCCGTCCGTTCTATGCCAGATATCCCGATTTTTTGTTTCAGTTGTAGTTTGATGGGATGTTTTCATTGCTTTCGTTTTCTTGTATGTTTCGTCGTGCTATGTTTTCGTCGCGCTTGGACACGAATGAAAAGGTTTTCGCGCTGGAGAACGAGGCCGACATCCGTCGGCACTACACGAACGGTCTCAAGCAAGCCCTCTACCTGCAGCTGGGCTCCTCTCGCGCCGGCATGACGCTGGCCAAGGACAAACAAACGCGCCTGTGGAGGGCGCTAAAAGCGAGTGAGTGCAACGTCGATACGTCGATGATAATAATGGCCAGGGTAGGATGTATACTCTCAAGGACCCGAATACCCAACCTGGCTGTGTTGGCCATACTCGGGTAGGTCCCCGGATATCCATACATGTCGCCGGTATTACGCTTGCGAAGGATGAGCAGCCGCGCCTGTTGAGGGTCCTGAAAGCGAGTACCGAGTGCGGTGTCAATAGCACGGTTGTGCTTGCTGTATTATGTATGGTGTGTATTCATGAGGTACCCTGGTACCAAAATCTGGCCGTTTTGGTCGTACCTGGGTAGGTACCGGGGTATACAGTACATTGTATCGGCATGACGATGGCCGAGGACACGCAGACGCGCCTTTGGGTGGCACTGCAAGCGAGTGAGTGCAATTTCAATCCAAGAAAACTCTAGAAAGAAGCGCAAACCCATGTTTGTGTGTGTTTAGCATGCCCCTTGGATTGGTCCGGTCAGAGTACGAGAAATATCACGGGGACGCGCTACCTCGTAAACGCAAAACTCAAACAAAGAAATATTTGTTTCCTTTTCTTTGCTCGTGTTCGGAGGAATATTTTGCGAAAATTCCTTGGCCTCGAGCCGACGGCTGTCGAACTTTTTGTTTTCGCCGCTTTAAAGAAGCACTCAAAACACAAGCATTACTTCTAACGCAAACACGAACACGAACACAAGCGCGAACACGAACACGAAATGCACAACGCAGGAGCGAAACCCAGAACGCGAACCGAAAACACGAACACACAAACACACGAAGCACACCGCTGTTTCCTTTCGTTGCACTCTTAACCTATCCCTCCTTTTCGCCCCCTGTTTTCATTGCTCACTGCATGTCGTCCCGTCCTGTCGTGTCGTAAAACATATAAAAAGACGATGCTAAGGTTTTCCATGAGATGGATGCGTTTTTGGGTGGTGACGGCGGACTTCGCCTGGTTCCCGTCCGGCTGCTGATGGGCGACGCGCCCCCGTCACAGCTCCCGATACCGACGGAATGTCCAGATGGTGGGATTGTGTGGGATTTTGTGGGATTTTGTGGGGCATTGTTGAATGTCGCGGAATGTTACGGGATATTATAGGAAATTTTGATACAGTGGATTTTTGTGGAGTTTTGTGGCAGCATTGGGTGCACTTATATATTTGTACCGTATTGCCCCCCTCACGGCTCCCAATACCGACGGAACTTTCGGACAGTAGACCGTTGTGGGATTCTGTAGGACATTCTGGATTTTGTGACATTTTGCTGCGTAGATAATGTGAGATTTTGTGGAATATTCTGAGATATGTTGGAATTGTGTGGGGTATTGTGGGATATCATTGATCGGGCGCATTGATATATTTATGCCGTATTGCCCCGCGCGCAGCTCCCGATACCGACGGAACGACCAGGCGGTTGGATTTATGTGGGTCTTTGTGGTATATCGTGTAGTATTAGGGGATACTGTAGGACATTATGGGCCACTGTTGAATGTTACGGGATGTTGTGACATCATTGATCGCGAGCACTGACATGTTCGTATCGTATTGGCCTCATCTCGGCTCCCGATACCGACGGAACGTCCGGACGGAAGGCCATTGTGGGATACTGTGGGACATTTTGGGATTCTGGGAGATTTCTGTCGAAGATGTTGTAAGATATTGTGGGGCATTCCGCGCTTTCACACGGGTTATAGAGCGCATATTTGACATATTTTATGGATAGTACAATGTGGGATGTCATAGATCGGACGCACTGGTATTTTTCGACCGTGTTGCCCCCCTCGCAGCTCCCGATACCGACGACACGGCCAGACAGTGAGATATTGTGAGATTGTGTTAGATAGTGTGGGATCCTATGGGATTTTGTAGGATAGCACGGGTCGGGAGCCCGTATGAGCCGGTCGCCCCGGTGGCGTATCAGGTTATCCTCGAGCCTGGTATAGGTCAGTTTCGTAAGTTCGAATCCCCCCGAGTGCATACTCGTATAAATTCGTGGACTTTTTCTTTTGCACAAATTGACTTGCGGAAAGCGCGAGAGCGTGAGTTAGCATCACTTGATGAAAAATCGACGAGCAGTGGGATTGCTGAACCCTATGCACGATAAAAATTGAAGGCAAGAAACGGGGGGGGAAAGGGACGACACCTACCACAACAAGGTGTCCACGGCTAGTCCACAAGAAGCTGGAAAGTAGATGTGTGTGGAAAAAAAGAAGAAAAAAAAATGTTAATGCAGCGTATTTTTATATTGTACGGTATTCTTGTACCATGCCATTTCTCACCGTTTACCGCTGTTGGGCTATTATACGGGGTATTAGCAACTCCACGATATCCCATTGTGTATTTGTGTGTGATATTGGGGGATATCATGGATTGGGAGCACAAATTATATTTATACCGTTTTGTTGCGTTGCACCGTCCCGTACCGTACCGCACACCGCTGTAGGGCTATTAAGGTGGTAGGAGGTCCTCTA
This sequence comes from Undaria pinnatifida, assembly GCA_012845835.1. NCBI lineage: Eukaryota > Phaeophyceae > Laminariales > Alariaceae > Undaria > Undaria pinnatifida. The sequence continues at coordinate 25,418,225 of JABAKD010000025.1, forward strand.
TTTATCTCTGCGTCACTGTGAGTGCAGTATGCTAGACTATATATTGCTGCGTGTGTTTGTGCATAGGTTTGTATATCTGCGTGTCGGGGTGTCTCCCTCTTCTTCTCTCGTCTCTGTCTTTCTCCTATTCTATCCGTAAATCAAAAAAGGAATTCAGGGGCGAAAGACCAAGAGCGCGCAAAAATGAAAACCGAGCCCACAATAATAAAAAATATAACGCAGGAACTTTCGTGTCTACGCCTCACATCACACACCGCCAACTCCTACATCTCGACGAAAACGATGGAAGTATCCCACGAACGCAGCTTGCACAGATGAGTTTCGACGAAATCTCCGCTCTCACAGCTGAGGTGTCTTTTTTTGTTTTTTTTTTGTAAAATATATCCTCGATCCCCCAGCTCATATGTCTTCCGCCTCCAATCTCCCAACTCACAACAGCAGCGGTTTTATACGTGCTAATCAGACACCCACCAGTTCCCTGTACTTTGCTAAATCCGCTTTGCCGTTGTGCTACCCGCCGTATCCTTCTCTCTCTTCTGAATGACAGCTCACCTCACCCAACTCGCTCTCTCATACTAGAATACCCCCTTATAAACACGCCTTCCAAACTTATTATGATCCATTCCCGCTCCACAAACTCCAGATTTCCTACGTATAATCTTACACTTTATTATTTTTTCATGCATTAACCGTACAGGTACACCTTTTACATTGCGGGACTGCCTGGTGTGGCTCTGTCCGACGGTGCACTGGGACACGGCCGAAGTGACAACTCAACCCTCCAAACCGGCGATGGTCGGGCCGGACCCTCTCTTGCCGCCGCCGCCGCCGTTTGAGGGTAGTCTTCCCGGCGGCGGCGACGAGAGATCACTAGCGGCGGCAGCAGCAGCGGGGGGGGGAGAAGCAGGAGGCGGGGCAGGGGTAGGAGAGGGAAGGGAAGAGGGGGCGGGAGGGGGAGGAGAAGCGGGGGGGGTAGAAGGAGGAGAGAGAGAAGGAGGAGGAGGAGCGGGGGAAGGGGTGGGGGGTGGGAGGGAAGAAGGGGGAGGAGGAGATAAAGGAGCGCGTAGCGAGAGCATTGCCATTACGGGAGAGCCGGTGGTAGGCCAAAGAAAAGGAATTGGCTTTGAGCGAGAGGGGGCGCGTAGAGCAGTTGTCAGCGAGGAAGAGCGGGAGAGGGAAGGGCAGGGAGGGGGAGAGGGAGGGGGTAAAGTGGGCGTTCCACCGTTGCCGTTGTTATCCTCGTCGTCGTTAGCAATAGCTGGCGATTTTGGCGCGGCTACGGAGCCGGTGGTGGCGCTGCCGAGGGTGATGGTGCAAGGGATCGAGGTCCCGCTCGACGCGCCGGTGGCGCAGCTGTGGGAGGCGCTGCGACATCCCGACCACTTCTTATACATCGTCGTCCGAAAAAGAGGCGCCTGAGAAGCAACAATCGGGAACTGGCGGTGGAATGACGCACATTTATTAGTTTTTAATATAAGGAACGAAAAACACACATCACAGCTCTGAGATCGATAAATTGGTTCGAAGCTCATCTGTGAGACAGTAGCCCTTTTTTGGGTGGGCTACGATGCCCTCGTGTTTTTTATTTATGTGTGTGTGTCCGTTTGTCGCCGCGGGTTTCCCCGTCGTTCGTGGGTGTGTATATATATTGTTCCGCTTATTAACGCACGGTATTGCCGGTGTAGTTTATACAAGTAGCTGGACCTGTCTTGCGTGCGAGAACGACAACTTTTACTACAAATATTAAGTGGTCCCTGCTGTATTATTGTTGTTGAAATCCTATTAGCTCGTGAACAATTTCTACCCAGTGCACACAAATATTCCGGCAACTGGTAAGCTTAGGTAGAATAGCGTCTGCCGGTGCGCCGACACTTGATGTGCTTGCCTCCTTGCGTGAGGGTGGTGGCAGTGGGGATGGATGGTAGTGGTGGTGGTAGCGGCTGCTTGTTGCCTTAGATATTTCGTTCCAGTACAGTAGTAGTTGTCCCTCTATAGTTCCGATTGGGTAGTGCCTATTGACTGTATAGTGCCGTTCAAATCCCTTGGCACGACTGGAACGCACTACGAGTATGCTGGTTCCATTTTCGGTACTAAACCCAATAGTGCCGGTGTCCGGTATGCTGCCGGTATTGTTGGCTCGCACATACGGACACTACATGGAGACCCACTACTGCACCTCCCTTTCCCCTTTATTTTTGCCAAAGTTATCATTTCCTGTCATGACCAGGCGACCAGGAGGAAAACAAAGCTGTACTACACATGGCATTTTCGTTTTCGTTGAGGCCTTGCGTGGTGGTGTGGCTGCTTGTTGCGCTTGTGTAGTAGCGGTATTTGCGAGTACTTCCATTTCCCCGTTCCTACTTTATGGCCCCTTCTTAAAAGCTAGAAGCGAGCCGTGTGAAGCAAACGAAACTCTAAAAAACGACGATGCGTCGCCCTTGCCGCCTTGGGTGGGGGTGGTGGTGGTTATGGTGGCGGTGGGGATGGTCGTTGTGGTGATCGTGGTGTGGGTGATGTTGGTAGTGGTGGCTGAGTTTTGGTCTCTTGGGTATTGCACCCCTCCCTTTCTCTGTCTCTCATTATCTGGTCCTCTTACGAAGAAGCAACCGGACGTAATTGGCTTTCATATATAGATGTCGGCATGCTCACGAGCAAGCAAAAGGGGGTGCGTTGTGTCATCCACGAATCGATTTATGTCGCGGCTCTGTATCACAGGGGCTCGACGATGGCTACATAAGGGCTTCTTTAGAAAAATAAATCGAGAGTCAGGCCTGGACTGAGGCCTAGAGGCCACGCAGCAGGCAAGGATTTTTTTGTTCTGGTGTTTCGAAACCCCAGCATATGGTATATGGTGAGTAATTTGAGACCCCAGCATCCCCTTTTGGGACTCCAGAGAGCGGGGGGGGGGGGGGGGGGAGTAGAGAAAAAAGTGGGTTACTGCACCGGCCTGATGATGACTAGTCCGGGCTGCAGTGTTGAGGCGGGGTTTGTGTCCGAATTGTTATGTGAGGGGTTGTATGACGCGCGTGTAGCGTTAACTCTTGCTTGTACTAGTGACTGTTCTTCGCTCCCTCGTATTTAGACGGGTGATACAAACTTTTTGCGTCGCCAATCAGGTCGCTTCACGTGGGTTTTCAACAAGGAAGGATGTACAGCGAGGAGTAAGGGAGGCTCTTATCAAAAATACTTCGGGGATGCCTCCCTTTCTATCTTGTCTCTTTCTCGGCCCTCTCTTCAAGACTAAGCGACCGGCGAGCAAAACGTGGGTCGGTTCACCCCCTCGCGGGAATCTACTTTTTGAAGAACAGAGAGCCACGCCTCTTTGTATTCTACTTTCTACAAATAAGATAACATAGAGCCGTCGTATTTTTTTTTGAGAAAAGTAAAACTGACTGAACTCTTGATGAAAGATCCCATTGCCTACTGTAGGTACACGACAAGAAAAATGCAAAAAAAAGGGTACCTACTTGAATTTTTTTTCCCCCGACGATTTTGGGTAAATGTGAAGTTAGAGGTGGGGAACACAGAGTGCCCCCTGCAGGTCTGCCAATTGAGCAGGTCCTCGAAGAGTACTCACTTTCGTTCCTTCCTAGAGATGTAGCTTTATTCGTTTCCACCAGAGCTCGGGATAGCTTCTGAGATCGGAGGCACGTGCCTCCGATCTACTTCCTAACTTTCCCGAATATAAAACGCCAACCTTATCGTACGAAACCCATCCAAATGATCGCAAATTCGGATAATTACAAGCCTTTCGAGGCCGTATCTTAACACTAGCCCACCCTGATGAGTCGCATATGCAGAAATATATATGGGAGATTCAGGGAAACTCTGGTTCTACGAACTAGACCATGCGTCGAAGATGCAGCTCCTCAAAACCCACTCCCACACCTCAAACCGTCTGGCTATGGAGCCAGGAACACGTGAAGAAAAGTTGAAAGAAACGCAGACCCTACAACAAGGCAAAATTCACCCATCAAAACCCTGCCGTGTGCCGCCGGTGTGGCGGGGGGGGCAGAAAAGGCTCTAGAATCTGCCGCATGCGGCCAGTGTGGCGGGGGGGGCAGGAAAGGCTCTACGGCAAACCAACCACAAAAAATGTACTATGGCGAGGCGATATCGGAGACACGTGCCTCCGATCTACTTCCTAACTTTCCCGAGTATAAAACGCCGACCTTATCATACGAAACCCATCCAAATGATCTCAAATTCGGATAATTACAGGCCTTTCGAGGCCGTATCTTAACGTTAAGGGGTCCCGTCGTTCAGAAAGCTTTTCAGCCGAAAAAAGCTATACCTAATCTATGGTAGCACGGGTCTAAGTAAGGGATGCGGTCTTTGGGTTGGCTCATCTTCCTCAAATGTGGCAGCTATCGGTTAGCATTTGACAGCTTTTACTCTTCTATATCTGTTTTAGGACTAGCGCATAGAAATGTTGGAGAGGTTTGCACGAACGAATATGTCTTATTTATTTGTCTTCGAAACCATATTTCGGGTGAGATGACGCGTGCTACGACAGAGGTATACCAGGTACCTTTTTTTGGCGAAAATGTTTTCTGAACGACGGGGCTCTTAATAACCCGAATGTTACGATACGGCCTCGCGAAACGCCTGAAATTATCCGAATTTGAGATCATTTGGATGGGTTTCGTATGAGAAGGTTGGCGTTTTATATTCGGGAAAGTTAGGAATTAGATTGGAGGCACACGTGCCTCCGATCTCAGAAGTCATCCGGGGCTTTGGTGGAATCGAATAGAGATACGTCTCTACGAAGGCAAACAAAGTGAGTACTCTCCGAGGACCAACAAAATCGTCGGATATACGCCATTTTGTATTTTTGCATGATTCACTCGTTCTATATACCTAGGCCATGGGATTTTTTTTTCGTCCGATCAGTCAGCTTTATTCTTCTCCGAACAAACCCAGTTTGTGCGGGAGAGGCGTCTTAAGCTCCCAAATTGAGGAATCTCAGAAAAAATGTGGCGCACCTCTATCGTATCAATGGCGATATCAGCTAAAAAACTTCTTAGAACCTTCTGCGGCACCCCTGCCGAGGGATAAAACTGAAGCGCGATGTATGTATGTATGTATACTTGTAAAAAACTTCTTGGAAACTTCTGCGGCACCCCTGCCGAGGGATAAAACTGAAGCGCAATATATATATGTGTCCCCCTCAGAAACGGGTTTTATAGTTTCCGCGCACAGACTGACTAAAATCATCCTGTTGACCCTGATAGCTACACTGTAGTTGTAAGGGGAGTCGCCGACCTATATCCTTAATGAGGACACACAACTCGTAATGCGCGCGATCGGAGTATCACACACAGCTTGCAAAGATGAGTTTCGACGAAATCTTCGATCTCACAGCTGGAGTGTATTTTCATTTTTATAATATATATGTGTATACTTGTCAGCGGGCTCCAGAAAAAGCATGATATTGCGCTGTATATAGAACTGGAGCGTAGGTATTCGGCGGATTCGCACGAAGCGTAATTCCACCGGGATACATCGCAACAAACGTCGCCGAAGGAAAGAAAAAAAAAAAAAAAAACGAGCCTCTTTGTTTTTCACCGCAAGCGAAGACATTTCATCTGCCCGTTGTACATATATATGTCATTTTTGGGAGAAAATATCTACAAAGCGGAGAATGAGAACATATTAGCGGTCACTTTCAAACAAGGGCTACTCGTCAAAGTTCAAAAGAACCTAGAATGTGCGCAAAACCGACGAGGTTTTCCGTCGCGTACGAGTATTTACGCCTCTTGCGTCGCAAAAATATTTCTAAAAAAAACATTGACGGCCCCAACGCGGGCTACATAATAAACACGGGGTGCGGTCTCCGGGGGAGGTCTGCGGGGCGCGAAACACGCGCCTCCGGCCTATCTGGAGCCCTGGTACTCCCCAACACCCGCGGCCGCCGCCGTCACCACCACCATTAGCCCCCTCGCGATTCAAAAAGAAAACTCGTGTAGACTACACGTAGCAGGTACGCATTCGAAATTGCGCTGTTAACAATGAAAAATAAACGGTTCTCCCACCATGCTGTCGTCGTTGCTCTCAGTTTTCGCAGAAATGTCATATCGCCACATCGTAGTATTTCAGTGTTTACGAGAATGGTTCCAATAGCGTTGGAGCGGAACAAGAAATACTCCATCACCCACGCACCCACCACCCCTCAATACTTTGCGTGCGCTCGCTCGCAAATCCCGTACGCTAAGTGATCAGCCGCCAACGTCGTCCCACTAACGACTATCATACATACGAAAGTTCTTTTCCCCGGCAGTTCCTCACCCTCTACATCAATCAGGGCTCGCTGCTCTGGCTTCCAAAACATCGGAATATCATTATAAGTATCAGGATATCGACATATCACATTATCGAGTATCCAATGGTTCGAAACATCGAAACATCTTGACAAGAAAAAAAAAAAACGCAAAACAAGCGCGGTAACAAGGTATCATATGGTCATATGGCGGCGATAATGCATCGCACCGCCATCCGGATTGCATCGGCGCACCTAGTACATGTGCCGCCAAAGTAAGAGAACCACAAAAATGTGCTGGTGGGGGACACGGGGGGGGAATCAATATGTCGGCGGGAGGGGGCAGAACGCGGGAACAAAAACTACCACGGCAACCACGCCGGGCCGCCAACGTGGTGTGGGTGGGCGGAGGCGGCCGGCCAGCGCACGGACGGCGCTAATTGCTTGCTGCTGCTCGGTCGTGGCATGGCTGGCGGCAGCATTCGCAGAAGAGGAAGAGGAGAAGGGAGAGACCCAACGAACGCACGAACGAACGAACGAACGAACGAACGAACGACTCAATACACTAAAAAAATATCACAAACACGCAATACTCCGCCCACCCTGGGTGGAACAGGCCTCGCGCAGGAATACACCGGTACCGCGACTGACCACATAGACGCGTTGGACCCGTCTACGATGCCCCATTCCTCCCCCCCCCCTCCGCTGTACGAACAACTATTCTGCAAAATTTTGCTGCTGCAATAGACCAATACCAAGGGGGCGTAACATCAGCCGCGGACGTGAAGCCACAATTTTCATTGTGTAGACTATGCTCTGAGAAGTCTACAATTTAGACACTGTCAAACCTTTTCGGTCTTCAGAGCAACACAAAGCGTCCAAAAAAGACTAGACGAGTACAACGAGGCTGCCCACACGAAGCAACCCGGACCCGCTGGGATAGGATAGATGGGGCAGTGCCCGACAATCAACGCTGCATGCGCGCTGGAGCGTTCTGTGCAGGCAGCCTGAAGTCTTACGAGGGGGGACGGCGGGGGGCAACTTTTCCATTTTTAGGACTGTCCCTGTCGGCGGTCTTCGTTTGCATTGTAGTGCCCTCCCCCTCCTCCGAACGTCTTTCCCAGTAGGAACTCCTTGTCGAACGCGTTGGTCGCGAACTTAGACTTGTCGACCTAAACAGCACGAAAAAAAAACGAAAACGAAAAGCGAAAACGATGGTGAAAACGAATATTGGAGAACGAGAATAAGAACAAGGACGAAAACAAAACTGACAAAAGAAACTGAACAAGACGAAAACGAAAATGGTTTAATGCAAGTGAAAACGAAAACGGAACACGACAACGAAGATGACGACGAAACATGAAACGAAAACGAACAAGACGAAAACGAAAACGAAACACGAAAACGAAAACGAAACACGAAAACGAAACACGAAAACGAAACACGAAAACGAAAACAAAGAAAACAAAAAAAGGAAAACGAAAACGGTAACAACTACGAAAACACAAACGAAAACGATAGCAATACGAAAATGAACATGAAAAAAACGAAAACGAAAACGAAAGAAACGAAGACGGAAGCGCAAAACAAGGTGTCGGCGGTTGGTCTCTCACCGCCAGCTCCATGGACAAGAGGTTCACAGAGCACCAAATAATTCCGTACAACAAACTCGTTTATATATTAAACGATGACGTACAGAATTCACTATACAGTGATGACGAAACATTTTCAGATTCTGCAGTACTATACTGTAGGAGCTCAACCGGTCGAAACGCCTTCCAGCTATAGATGTACCCCGCCTGCCTTGCTTCGTTGCACTGCCCTGCGGTGTGATTTATCCATTTTTCTCTCGCAATCATCATACGGTCATGCTTTAACGAAAGTAGAGTATCAATTCTACACCATGGTGATAAACGAAGAAAAAAATTGCTATCGTGCTTCGACCATAAGAGCTCGACCGATCCACAGACGCGCACCACTTTTTTTTTTGCGGTTCCTCACCGTAGGAGCTCAAGACATGTCATTCTTAACCCAAAATTTGACTTGGAGAAAAACAAAACTACTAGTCTACATATACCGGATGAAAATTCCCATGGCCTAGGTACACGACGAGAATCGTCACGCAAGAAACAAAAATGACCTATTCTTTATTTTTTTTCCGACGATTTTGGGTCAAGGAGCCCCGTCATTCAGAAAACATTTTCGCCAAAAAAAGGTATACCTCGATCGTAGCGTGCGTCACTGCTTCTACTGCGGTACCAAACGACATCCCACCTGTCTCGCTTTGTTGATCTGCTGCGCGGTCTCCTGCCTCTTTTTCTCCCTAGCCTCCAAGGCTTCCCCCAGCGCCTCTTCGCCGCCCACTCCCCACACCTGCCGGAACCAACAAAAAAACACACATAAACATAAACCAAAACAAAACAAAACAAAACAAACAACAACAAAAAACACACACACAAAATGAAACAGATCAAAACCCCACAAGACACCGAGCGATCGCGACAACACAAAAAACAAAACGACACCACAGTCCAAACAAGGTCAGAAAAACAAACAAACCAAAGGGGTGGAATGTAATGATCACCACCTACTCCATCGTGACACGGGTAAGCGGGTGGGGGGGGGGGGGAGGCGGGCACGGTTTACTCATTTCATGCATAGCCGTCGTCGTAAGACCATTGACCCTCACATCCCGACAATGCGCGAACGGAGCACGTCTTTTTTCACCCACCAAGTGAACATTGCGTGCACCAATCGCGAAGAGGCATGAGGGCGGGAGGGTGGGGGGGGGGGGGTACTCATTCCATCCATAGTCGTAGCTAAGATCATGGACCGTCGCTTCAACGCGGGGGGTAGGCGGGGATGGTGCAGTTTGGCAAAAAAAAATCCTGGCCGGTCATAGTCATCATCTGAGGAAGCACCCGATACACAATAGCGTCATAATCGCAAGAACAACGAAAACGACAAAAACGAAAGAGCGGAAAAAAACAGCAACAACGAAGAACAGACGAAACCATGTACCTCACCTCACCCCACCCCACCCCTTGTCCTCACCTCCAGCACGTCGACCTCAAACCTCCTCGACTGGTGGGGACAAAGCTCGCCCCGTTCGAAAGTCAGGCACGCGCTCCGACCCACGCAAGTGCCGTCCAGAGCCTCGGGCAGGAAGAAGCGAAAGGCTTCCGTCGATCCCCCCATCCCGATGCCGTGGGGAAGGCTGAACCCCTTGAGGTTGAGGTACTGGAAATGCCCGTCGCTGATCGCGCCAGCAGACAAGTTAAACAACAACGCCAGATTTAAGGATGATGCCGTGGTTAGGGATAACGTCAAGGTCAAGGCCAAGGTCAAGATCAAGGCCAAGGCCAAGGGTAAGGTCAAGACCAAGGCCAAGGTCAAGGTCAAGGGTAAGGTCAACGTCAACGTCAACGTCAACGTCAACGTCAACGTCATGGCTAACGAAAGCGTCAGGGTCGGAGCCACGGTCAGGGCTAGGGCCAGCACCAGGGTCTAGATTGGGGTCAGAATCAAGCGCAAGGTCACGTCCAGGTTATCACAAAGCGAGCGCACATATATCGTGGACCCCCCCCCCCCCTCCCCCCCCTCCTCCCCCACCCCCCTCCACCCCCCCACGCCCCCACCCCTACCAACCCCTCCAACTACCGCACCTAGCAATCTTGGAGGGGATGATCTTAAAGTCAGGGTCGAGGCGCATTAGGAACGACCCTTCGCCGCCGTAGAAGGAGTTGCTTTCCTTCCAGGGGGAGTCCGCGCAGGCACCCCACACGGCGCCGGACTCCCTCTCACGTATCAAGATCACCGTCGGCCCTCCGTAACCCACCAGCTTGAAAACTATCCTGCGCCAGCGGTAGATGGCGAGGGGCATGGGGAGATCGGTAGAGAGGTGGGAGGGGGAAGGTGTAATCACACGTGGTAGGGGGGGGGGGGGTGTACTCATTTCATGCATAGCCTAAGTCTTAAGGCCATTGACCCTCGCATCGCCGCAATGTCGGGAGGACGGAGCACGTCGGGCGTTTCACCGACCAGGCAGACATCGCGTGCACCAAGCGCGAAGCGCCGTGAGATATTCGGCGAGTCGCATGAAGGGTGAGCTAGATCCTTCCAAGAACCGCTTGTGGCCTTTGGCATAAAGGCTCCCGGATGTCTTGTTTCGCTGTGAATATCAGCCTGACTTTCTGGCTACCATGCTTCTTATTACTAATAGTTGTCCTATACTGCATAACGGGTTACCGATAGCAGCGCGCCATCACATTGCGTGCGTGCATGGTACTGTAGCCTGTACTTCGACCGCGAGGAAGGTCAATGAGAAACGCCTCCACGACACCGAGTTCACAAACAACAACAACAACACGTCGGTACGCCTCACCCACGTCGACAACGTACGTTACATGGCGTTACATGACGTTCATGATATGCAGTACACGATCCGCAGCAGGAAACAGAGACATGCTGACCCCGGGTGGGTACCACATTTCGGGACACGGTCCTCTCCACACCAACATCAGTATAAAGGGTGCCCGATTTCATAGTTTCCTGTAAATATCACCCTCTGACTCTTGTTTTTATTACCCCGGTTCTTGTTAACGCAATTTAGAGCCCCGAAAAAAATTCTCCCTATACTAGAATCAAGTAAATTTGTCCCCAAAGAGGGTTTCCACTTGTACAGGCGTTAAGACCGTGCCCAACGAACGCAACAAGCGGCAGGAATCGTGACAAAACAAAGAAAAAAAAAAGACAAACCAGGTATTCGCGAAAACCGTGAATGTTTTTGTCGGGAATCTGGACTTTGAATCGTTTTGGACAATCAAAAAGAAAAAAAACGCACAAAAAAAAAAATGACGCCACGATTCCTGACCAAAACAAACGTGGGTTTTTTTTTTTTTTTCAACGCGACACTTCAGCATTTAAAAAAATATCATAATTTCGCGTCCTTTTTTTTTCGGTCAGGGTTCGTGATTTTTGTCAGAGAAGCGTTCGTTAAAAACGACCTTAGCGGGTCCTGTACTATAGCGTGAGATCGCTTTCGCAGAATCATATACAGGAAAAGGTACAAACCCCATAAAACCGCACCCTTTTTGGGTTGGACAGACTACTACTTCGAATTAGTGTGTGTGTGCTTCGTTCCACGCTAGGAGGGAGGGCTGCAGCAAATTCCAACAAGTTTCTGAGGCTGCTAACATGAGGAGCTACGTAGCCTAGCTCAATGAATATCTCCCCATCATCACCAGAAAGCATTACCTCGAATGCACTCGTTCGAGCAACCCAACCAAAACTGTCAGGCGCTGCTCCTATTAATAGTACGGAGATCCTATCACCAACTTACTCGTAACAAGTATCTAATCATGCCATTTTTATACCCGAACAGTTACACTGCTTGAGGAGTACAACCAATCAGAAGGTCACACAAAACAAGTAACCCCCAATAAGTGTGACCCTTACTGTGAGACGACCCCCTGCTTCTCTTCATCCGAGCCCTATACTGTAGTGTGATATTACTTTCGCACAATCACAGCGAAAAATGCCAAGCCCCTATAGAACCGCACCCTCTTTTTCGGTTGGACAAAACTACTTGGAATCAGTGCTAAGGTTGAGAGGGATGCCTCCCTTTCTCCGCCTAGCTTTAGAGCGATCGCGCGAGAGAGGCTCCCTCGGTGTTTCACTCGGTATCTCGGGACTGAAAGCTACTTCGTCATGTAGCGCGGTGTAACGCTAAACCGAAAGACACATCATCATCGAATAACCCCTTTAGAGCCCCCAAATCCTTCCCTATACTAACTTCAAGTAATTTTGTAGTGAAGGCGTCAAGTCACTCGAGCGAGCTGTTTTGTGCCACCCCAACCGTACCCTTGGGAGAGAAGACGGCCGTTCCTCTACAAGGCGGGCTGAGTAAAGCGGTATCCCGATGTAAGGCGGTCAAACTCGATTGGCGCTGCTGAGGAACAACACTCACAACCTGGAATGAATGAGGCGGCCTCCCTCTACAAGGCGGTCTGAGTAAAGCGGTATTCCGACACAAGGCGGTCAAACTCGATTGGCGCTGCTGAGGAATTGCACTCGCAACCTGGAATGATTAGTGCGGCGTCCCTCTACAAGGCGGGCTGAGTAAGGCGGTATCTCGATACAAGGCGGTCAAAATCACTTGGCGCTGCCGAGGAATTACACTCACAACCTGGAATGAATAAGGCGGCCTCCCTCGACAAGGCGGTCTGAGTAAGGCGGTATCCCGATATAAGGCGGTCAAACTCGATTGGCGCTGCTGAGGAATTGCACTCACAACCTGGAAAGAATAAGGCGGCCTCCCTCTACAAGGCGGTCTGAGTAAGGCGTTATACCGATACAAGGCGGTCAAACTCGATTGGCGCTGCTGAGGAATTGCACTCATAACCTGGAATGATTAGTGCGGCTTCCCTATACAAGGCGGTCATAGTGCTCTCGCGCACCACCGCCTTACTGGGGGACCCCTCCTACTGCATCGTAGTATGGTAGAGAAAACGTTAAGAGCGTGCAAAAAAAAAAAAAAAGGAGGAAAAAAGAAACACGCAAATCAGAAAAACGGGCTAGAAGGCATACTTCCTTACACCAAGTACTAAACTCAAACTACAGCAGTACAAACAAATAACATTACCAGTACAACATCAGCATAGTCCTACCAAACAAAAAACAAAAATTGACCTGTTGAAGGACATGCCGTCCTCCTCGCTGTTATAGATCCTCATCCACGGCCCCTGCAGGGCCTTCGTCGACAAAGCCAGCCCGAACAGCTCCCCCGGGTAGGTGTCCAGCAGGAACGAAGACTGCTGCGGTCGAGGGGGCGAGAACACGGCCAGAGACCGCGGCAGGCTCGACGCAGAGCACGGCAGGGCTGTACGAAGTGCGCACCAAAACACACAAAACAAAAATACCGGAAAATAAGGAGGGGTGGTCGGGGGGGGGAGAGGGGAAGGGAGGGGGGAAGGGGCGGGCGGGGGGGGGGAGGGGAAGGACAGGGCAGCGGAAGGGGGACGAAGGACGCGGGGAGCGGAGGGTGGGAGTGGGGGCTACAAGTTAGCGAAAAAGAGCACGGCTGCGGAGAAAACGAAATGTCATCATGTGAACTCTGGCCTAGCCCACTCTGGGCGTATAATATGAATTCAGAAACACAAGCAATAGAGGCCAAAGCGACCGAAACCGCTCCGAATCACAGCAGGCTAGCCAGTCACACAGCCAAGCAGCCAATCGACCAAAACAAAAAACACCACTGTACCGCGGTGCCGACGCCCGCCCCCCCCACCCCCCCCCCCGACTCCCCCGCTCCCTACCCCCCCCCCCCTATAATCCCCCCTTCCCTCTCCTCCTCCCCCCCTCCCCAAACTGTAGCTCTTACTTCCCCCTCCATTCTACGGTGCCCAGCACAAAAAGCTATGTCCTCGCCTTCGCCCCCCAGTCTTGGTTCCGGCGTACATAACCCCCCCCTAACGCCCCCCCCCCCCCCCCCTCCCACGTACCTAAGGACCATGGCACGGCCATACAGGGCCATGTCATACAATATACGATTACACTCCCCCCCTCCGTTATTTAATACTATATATAATAAGTAACAGTTGGCCTCGGTTGGCACCGACCCTGTACAACATTATACGTATATTGGGGTTGGCGCTGGTTGGCAACGACGCTGTAAAACATGGCAATCACTGCGTGAGCTAGACAACAGTGGGTACCTTTTTTGTTTCTTTGTTTTTTTCGGCGGTCACCATGATGGTTATTGAGTACCCGGTAGATCATATCATGCGGGGTGGAGAGCCTTAACTCCGCATAAGGGGAATGATCACATCACGTTGTGTGAATACGGTAAGGCACCCACGAGGCAGTTACATAGTACTACCCATTGCTGTCTCCGGAGTGGCCACCCCAGAAAACAGAAGTCTAACTCATTGGTCGCTGTCATCCATAAGCAAGAGAGTAGGCACAAGGTGCCGAAGTCCGTCCTATGAGCGGTTCTTGGAAGGATGCCGTTCACCAATCATGCGACTCGCCGAACACCTCACGGCGCTTCGCGCTTGGTGCAAGCAATTCTGCCTTGCCGGCCAACACCCAAAGTGCCCCGTCCCGGCACAGTAGGGATGCGAGGGTCTATGGACGACTACGGCCATGCACAAACCGAGTACCTCCCCCCCCTCCCTCCCCTTGGCATTGTAAGGATGCGAGGGTCTATGGTCTCTAACGACTATGGTCACGAATGATGACAAAGGAGAAACCCCCACCCAGCCCTGCGCTACCCCACCCTCATCCCCCTACTAGCTCTCGGAACTCCCTCTATCCGCCCCATATCCGAAAAACACGTCTACGGCAAAAAATATACCGGTACATACTATAAAAATAAAAAGCACACTCCTCCAGCTGTGAGATCGAAGATTTCGTCGAAACTCATCTTTGCAGGCTGTGTGTGACACTCCGATCGCGCGTATCACTGGGTGTGTGTCCTCATTAATGGATATAGGTCGGCGACTTCCCTTGGAACTACAGTGTAGCTTGTACCAGGGTCAACAGGGTGATCCTCGCCTTCAACCCCCTCAGCCTTGGCGCCGCCGTACATAGCACCCCCAAAGCTGCCCACGGTAAGCCCTACGCTACGGTAGCCGCTTGCCCCCATTTTCACTGCTGAGATTGACTTTCACTACTGAGATTGATCCATTAGCGCGAGTGAATCTGCACCTAACTGACTAAACAGACCTAATTAATAGGCGATTTGCTTTGGCGCAGTGTAGCTAGCTAACCATTCCATACAGCGGATTCCTATCGCGAAAAAAAAAAAAACAGCGGCCTTTTTTTGTAGGCACGTGCTACGATAGACGTATTAAGGTATACCTCTTTTTGGCGAAAGCATTTCTTTTCTAAATGACGGTGCTCCTTGACCAAAATCGTCGGAAATTGACCTTTTTTTTCGTTGCATGCTGATTCTCGTTGTGTACCTAGGCCATGGAGATTTTCATCCGGTACATAGCAGTTCTATTTTTCTCCAAAATCAGTTTTTGGGATAACAATGACATACAAGTACATGTCTCAACCTCCTCCAAAAGTGAGGAACCGCAGAAACAACGCGGTGCGCCTCTATCGTAGCGCGCGTGCTCTAACAACGCCTTTACAGCTGGAAACCCTTTTTGGAAACAAAACTACTTGAATTCAGTATAGGGAGGGGTTTCGGGGCTCTAAAGGGGTTTAAGCCCAAGACCGCAAACGAACCGGGGGGGGGAGGGGGGGGGGTCACTCGCGCGAGTGACCCCGAGCCAATGCAAAAGAAAGAAAAAAAAAAAAAAAAAAAAAGTGACCCCCCTTACAGGAAAAAATGCAAAAAAAAAAAAAAAGCAAAAAGAAATAAAGGATCACTGCTGAGAGCGCGCCTAGAGCAGCGCAGGTAGGCACAACCTGACCCACGTCGACGAGGGAACAAAATGCTGCATTATTCTCGCGATAAAAATGAAGGCACGTACTATAGCGGGGAGGGGGGAGGAGGGCCCGCTACGCCACCCCGGCTCTGAGCTACTACTGGGAAGGGGCGCGAGAGTAGTGCGAACACAA
Source organism: Undaria pinnatifida (assembly GCA_012845835.1). Lineage (NCBI taxonomy): Eukaryota > Phaeophyceae > Laminariales > Alariaceae > Undaria > Undaria pinnatifida. The sequence continues at coordinate 25,434,057 of JABAKD010000025.1, forward strand.
TAAACGGGCATGAAGAAAAGGTGAAAGAAAAAAAAAAGGGGCCTCAATTTTAGCGGCCTAAACAAAGCCACTCGCATGAGTGAGTGACTTATGCTGATGTCGTTTCTTTTTGTATCGCGAAAACGGGCCTCATTTATAGCGGCCTAGAGCCACTCGCACGAGTGAGTGGCTATACTCATGTTTTTCTTTGGGGGGGGGCATCGCGATGTGCTCACACCATTACATCGGTTGTTTACGCTGGGCGGCCAACGACCTATCCTATCGCTCCGTTTTTTTAGTGAGACTACCTAGCCACACACGCGAGGGATCAAACCCAGGCAGAGAAAACGAGGAAACCCCCCTCCCCCCCCCCCCCCGTCCTACCGTAGCCTTACCGTAGTCCTCCAACTCCTAACAGCACAGGCTACGGTAGAGGCGCGCCATTTTTTTTTCGGACCTCCTCACTTTGGCCCCACCCAAAAAAAACGATTTTGGCCAAAAATGAAAAAATGACCAATCCAATGAACAAGCAACCCAACGCCTGGCCCAGGTATAGAAAACCGAGTCATAATGCAAAAAACGAGAGCGATTTTTCCCATGTTTTGGGGTTAAGCAGCCTCGTCATCCAAAAACAAAAGAAAGCCAAAAAGGGGTATACCTTAACACATTTACCTTAGCCCGAGTATCCCCCGCCCCCCCCCCCCCGCCTCCCCCTACCTCTCGGAAGACCCTCCACCCAATAGCAAACAATGTAATTGGCGCAAGACACCACCCTTGTCTCAGATGCCGCCTCCACCGCAGGAAACCCCCGCCGGGGGTGATAAAAAATGGTATAAAACGAACTCAGCATCACCCAGGTGATAAAAGAAAGGGCGCAACGCCAACTCAGTATCACCCAGGGTGGTTACTTAGGCCAAACGTACAAAACTACGGTATCCTAGGGCGTCTACGACACAAGCATGCCCTCACCTTTTACCCCCTCAGCCTTAGCATCGCCGTACAAGAAGCACCTCGTGTGCATAAACGTGCTCAAGCAGTGGTGCAGCAGCGGCCCCCTTTCCGACACCCACAGCTTCAAACCCTGGCTAGAAACGCCCACCCCACCCCCACCCCCACCCCCGCCCCCCCCACCGCCTCCAAATCCACCCGGCGCGGGTGCTCTGCCCCCCTCCGATTCGATGTGGCTCGCTACGCTCCTCGCCAATTTTTGCCCGTGAAATCGCCCACTCGCAGTAGCTGCTACTGCTGCTGCAGCTGCTTTCTCTGCTGCAACTGCTGCTGCCGCTGCAGCTGCTATTTCTCGGGCTGCTGCTGCCATGGCCTCTGCTGCTTCATCGTCGTCATCACCATCAGCAGTCGCGGCGGCAGCGGCGGCGGCGGGAGTTGTATGATGGCCGTCTTGCGAAGGGGGGGGGGGGGGGGGTGCGCCACGCCGCGACGCTGCAAAGGTAGGCCACCTCGAATAGTCGCCCAAGCTTTTTTTTCGTCCGACAAGATAAGACAGTATATAGAAGAGGGGGGATAAAAAGTGCAGGACAGCAAAGGGGGCAGGGCATAAGGAGGAGAGGGGGGGCAGGGAGGGCAGGGCATTAGGGAGGGGGGGGGGGGGGGGGCATTCATTGTTGCTTGCCTCATTCATTTGACCATGGACCACGCATCCTTTCCAGACGGCGCACCGTTCCTACTCCTAATAGAGACACCTCCAACATTTGGGCGCTCATTACGCTTCTTCCATATACTACATGGAAAGTGTTTGCTCATCCATCCCCGTCCTGTTTCGCCGTCTACGGCCACTATCTATCTCCTAGGATAGCAATCGTTTTTTCGCTACTCTCTAGTATACCAAACTCTTCCATGTCACATACGTCTGATTTTCTCAACTCCTGTAACACATGCCGTTCCTCCTTGTACATTTCACATCCTCCTACTATGTGAGTCCTACCCTCTATTGTTGTGCCACACGGGCACCAGTTTGTAGCCACGTCCTCCTCCTCCTCCCGACTACTGGTGTATCTCTTTCTTTTTTCTGGTAGGTCCAGGTCCCCTACACGAAATCGCAGTTTCAGCTTTGTCGCGTAGTCCATTAGGCCGTGCAGATACGTTTTCATTCCAATACCTTCCCTCAACCCTCCGTATATCTGTAACTGCTTCTCCTCTTTCACCTTATTTATTAGCGCTACGAAGCCTTTCTCTTTCTTCTATTCTTTCTCAAACGCCTGTCTTGTACCCGCCAAACTTCTCTATAGACAGTACCTCTTCTTGGTCTCCCCCTAAAATCCTTCCATATTTTCTCGACTACGTTATCCCATCTTATTCCAGCTCGCCCTTTTGTTATTTTTTCCCATAAGGAGGAAAGGGGGGGCAGGGGGGGCAAGGGGGGCAGAGAATTAGGGGGGGGGGGGGGGGAGGGGGGAAGGGGGGGGAGAGAGGGGAGAAGGGGGGGGGGGGGGGGGGGGGTGCCGGATATCCTGCAACGCCGTAGCCTCGACCCTTTGGTGGCTTTATCAGAGGGGAACGCTGACGAACAAACTTAACGATTACAGCATATTCACCACACGAAGCAAAGCGGGCTCCTTCCTGGCTGACGGGGTGGTTACAACACGATATTAAGAACTGCAACCGAAGGGTTTTTTCGGCACGCGCGTTGCATGATGAATGATAGTATTCATCAACAATCAGAGCGTGCTCATGCTAGACGGTTGATGAAGCCGCACACTTCGATTGTTTTGACCCTAACATCCTCACAACGCCCGAACGGAGCACGTCGGGTGGAGTGAGGGGGGGGGGGCAATGAGGAATAGGAAGGACGGGAGCAGGGGGGGAAGGGGGGATCAGGAGGAGGAGAGAAGCAGGGGGGTAGGAAACGAGGAACTGGAGGGGGGGGGGGGGGTATGCGGAAAAAAGGGGTGGGGGGTACGGGGGGGGGGGGGTAGGGGGGGGGGCGTGGGTTCAGCCATTCACATCCGCAAAAAGCAATCAACCCAAAAAACAAGAACGTAGCTTGTTCCCAAACCGTGGGTGGTACAGTGTAGTGCAAACAAAAAATGTGTTTTTTTTTGGAGATTTTTTTGTCGGGGGGGGGGGGGAAGGCGCAGATGTCCGGCTTCTTTCTCCCCGCTCAACAGAGCAGCCTGCAACTAGGCGGCCGGCCGTGCAACTTCACAATCGGCTTCGGTTGTAGCAAATAGCTACACCGGTGTATTTTAGGCTTCCACGTAAACTAGCAACTCGTTTCGCGCTTAAGAAACAGCCACGGGGTACTTTAACGCCTTTAGAGCCCCGAAACCCCTCCCTATGCCAAATCCAAGTAATTGCATCCCTCGAAAAGATTTTCCAGTTGTAAACGCGTTAAGGGCGGCCGTGAAAAATCGCAGCTCGCTTGGTTAGTGCACGCAGGCGGAGGCGCGGGGGCGGCGGTATGACGTGACGCGTCACTCATGATCACACCTTTGTCTCATCCATGTCGGCCCCTCCGCCGTCGTTGCAGATGTCGAACAGGGCCTGGACCATCCCCGCCCGGCTGCTCCGACAAGATGACGCCACTGTTTCGATAAAAAACGTAAGTATATTGTATGGCAGTGTTAGGTTTTCCTATCCATTACCTTGATCGGAGGGGGGGGGGAAGTTTTCGTTTTGTGTTTTCGTGTTTGTATATAAAAGCGAGGCCGAAAACCCTGGCTAACTCTTGCACAAGGCTATCATTAAAGCAGTGCGGTAAGTGGGCGATGTATGGTACAACTATTTATATACCTGAAAACCAGAATTCTGCGCATGCAGCAAGACTCGTCACAAAAGGACTCCGATACACTTCCTCATGTACACCAGCATGTACAAATGCAAAGGACACGAAAAAAAAAAAAAAAAAATAATAATAAATAAAAAACATATTACGTTTTAAGGAGGAAACAGAACTTAAAACACACAAAAATTCCACGCGAACAAACACACCAAAAAACACACACAAGCAAAAACACAAAAAAAAAATAACGCACACACATACGCACAAAAAAAAAGCCAACACACCCACCCCCGTGCACAAACCGAGTGCACCCCCCGCACCCTCCCTCACCTCCTTCGCGGAATCCTTCAAGCGTCAACACCTTCCCATCAGACTTCACGGCCTGCTTCTGGCACTCCAGGAAGAACGCCAGCAATCGCTCGGGAAACCAGTCAGCACCCTCCAGGACAAAGTGCTGCTTAAACTTGGCTGGATCCACATGCTTCCCGCCCGCGCCGCACAGGCTCCTGGTTAGGGTGGGGAATGGGGGCAGGGAGGGTGAGCAACGGCATTGGGCATGACAACACCATATAGCCGTAGCCTCAGACATGCAAGCGAGTAAGGATCCAGTACCGCCACCACCACCTTCATCGCCACCACCACCATCATCATCACCACCACGACCAACACTAACAACAACACAGACAATCTCAACACCGACAACACCAACACCAACACCAATACCAACACCAACACCAACACCAACAGCTCCAACGCCAACACCAACACAACCCCGATCAACGACCCCAATACCAACACCAACAAATCCAACGCCAACACCAACACAACCCCGATCGACGACCCCAACACCAACACCATCACCATGAACAGCCCGCCACGGCCACCACCGCCATCAGCAAGAGGAAAACCACCACCAGCGTAACTGCCGCCAGCACCAGCGACAACAACAACAACAACAATCGAGTCTACCGACCACCTTAGCCCGTCCTCTCTCCCTCGAGAAACGGTTGACATTTTCAAAACCATCGATGCATGTGATTAGCCCATGACCTTTAACGAGTTGACGGAACAGGTAGACGATCGTCGACGGACACAGAACAAAGATTGATGCGACAACGGTCGACGCATGTGAAAGCAGGTGCTACTGTATTAGCGGCTGATGTAGTCTGCTGCGACGGTACCTGGCATGGCATTCGCTTGCGTCAGTAAAAAAAAAGCGTCCCCCGCAACTGTCGACAATGACTCTACGCCGCTGTGGCCAGGTTCAAGTGAAGCAGTGTAGAATGGTCGATCGGTTGCTATTGGGCCCGGTTCCCTCTCGGCTATTAGGCTATTAGACTATTTCCCGACTAAGGCTAACGCAGCGGGGATGTTGCGATGTACACCCATTTTCGCTACCGGAATTGAGGTACTTGAACGGGTGACTCTGTACCTTGAGGCTCACGAACAAAAAAGACAAAAAATAGGCAACTTTTTTTGGCGCAGCGTAGCTTTTACCGTTTCACTGCGGACTCCATGGCGCGTGCTCAAAACGGCACGAAAGCTCAAGATCCACAATTTTTTTTCAAACAGCGCGAAAGCTCTTCAAGATATCAAAAGAAACAACGGGGGTCGATCGAGCGAGTGACCCCAAGCCACATAAAAAAAAAAAAAAACGCCGCCGCCGCCGCCGCCGCCGCCGCCGAGGCGAACTCCCTCAGCCGCTCGCTCGAATCCCTTATCCGCGTTCCCATACACTCCGTCACCGCGGTATGAGTACAGACGCGTGCTACGATCATAGAGGTATACCGTTTTTTGGCGAACATGTTTTCCGAACGACGGGGCTCCTTAACCCAAAATCGTCGGAAAAAAAAAATAATAGGCCAGATTTCGTTTTTCATGCTTTTCGTTGTGTACCTTGGCCAAAGGAGCTTTCATCTGGTAGCGGTGTTGTCTTTCTCCAAAAATCTGTTTCTTGAAGAGGTCTTAACCCCTTTAGAGCCCCCGAACCCCTCCCTATACTAAATCCAAATAATTTTGTCCCCAAAAACGGGTTTCCAGTTGTCAAGGGGTTAACCTCCCAAATGGAGGAACCTTAGGAAGAAAAGCGGTGCACCTCTGTCGTAGCACCCGTCTAGAGGGGGACAGGGCATACTCTGGGAACGAAGGGTGACAGGATATCAATTCTACCGTCAGAGGGACTGTTTGTGGCATCTGATCCGGATGATGGATGATGGGTAATGGATGAATTTTATTGGTTCGTGGTTGATGGACGATGGTTGAAGGATCATGGGCGATGGACGATGGGGTGAAGGCCATGGGGTAAGGGCCATGGATGGGTTGATGATGACTGCATGATGGATAATGGTTGAATCATGGTTGGCGGAGAATGTTTTGTGTTCGATTGGACGATGATGGAAGATGGACGACGGTCCATGGTTGGTGGTGTATGGATAATGACTGATAGAGTAATGCTGAACATTGATGGGTGATGGTGAATAGTTGATTGATGATGGTTGATTGAAAGTGGCTGGCGGTTGGACTAATGGGTTGATGGCGCATGGAAAATGATTAATGGGTTCTCGTTGATGGACACTGGTTGGAGGTTGGTGGCTGATGCTGTATGGTTGGTAGGTGGTGGTGGGTGGTTGGCGGGACAGTGGTTGACGGCGGGGGGCTACTGGTGGAAGTGAAGAACGATGATTGATGACGCATGGATGTTGGTTGATTGTTGAGGATTGATGGATACTGGTTTGCGGTTGATGGCGGATTATTGATGGATCATGGCTGGTGGTTGATGGCTAATGGATGATGGTTGCTGGGAAACGGCTACCAGGGAGTGATTATTGGCTGGTGATCGACGGTTGCTTGATCATGGTTCATGGCGAATGGTCGATGTTTGTCGATGAATAAACGGCGAATGGTGCCTGATTGATGCTGGGTCGTGTTTGACGGTCGATGGTGCGCGGATGTTGGATGAAACATGATTGATGATAAGTGATTACCGGCAACGACTGATGGCGGCTAACCGATGGTTAATCGCCGTTCACGTGGAACGAATGATGGTCGATGGTGCATAGATGGTGGATGATAGACGGATGATAGATGACGGCTGATTCATGGCGCATCGATTTTGATGGAGGTTACGGAGGAAGGGACAACCGCGAACCGTGGTCCGTACGCGGTGCGGAGGCTTGCTGAATACCAATGTATCCAACGACGCCAAGGGGAAATGAGCACCGGTGGGCGATTGCAGTGAGGTATGGGGACGTCGACACCGCACAATCTACGCCATCCTACCTGGTATATACCCGTTGCTATTGGGCTGCTATAACAGCGCTACTGAGCTGTTGCTGGTGTTACTCCTATTGTCTGCTGCTGTCAAGCTGCTGCCGCTGCTTCTCAAGTTGTTGCTACTGTCGCCATTAACTCCTGCTGCTGCCGTTGCTGCTACCGCTGCCACTGCTTCTGCTGCTTTTGAGCTGACGCTGTCATTTCCGCGTCTGCTTATCCTGCCGCTGTCTACGCTGCTGCCGCGAATGAACAAGCTGTCGTCAAAAAGCGTGCGCAGGTTTACGGCGGACTTCTGAAGCAACTCGAACTGGCTCCCTACTTTTCGGCGTCCTCGAAAATACAGCAAAACCAACGGTACGTCATGCCGGCAAGCAGCAGCAACACGCACCAATCACCAAAACCAAACAACACTTCGAGCAGGCAGACAACACTGACAGGGATTGCCTTAGCCCGAGAACGCCTCCATCGATTATGATATTCACATTAACAAGGGGTCGGGTAGGTGAAAGGGGAGGGCGGGGTGGAGGGCGGGGGAGGGGGGGGGGGGCGTACTCATTTGTTGATTGCCTTAGTCATTTGACCATTGACCACCCATCCCTTTCGAGACGGAGCACCGTTCCTACTCCTAATAGAGACACCTCCAACACTTCGGCGCTCATCACGCTTTTTCTATATATTACATAGAACCTGTTCGCTTTGGGGGGGGGGGGGGGGGGGGGGGGGGGGGGGGGGGGGGGTTAGTCGGCGGGAGGAAAACTATAAAAAGCAGTCCGCCCTCGCATCAGTATCATAGAACTGCCTGCAGTCACGCGAGTGTAGATAACATACTTGGAAATAGAACAGGATACGGATTTGAGCGGTCAAAGGACCCATCCACTACTATAGGGTTTTTACCGGCACGTACTTCGTACTCACGTACACCTTGTACGTTCTGCTTCGTACTCAATACTGCTGTAGGTACTGGTACGTACGAGTACGTATGTAACGGGCTTGAATTTAGATTTGGATTCGTCATTTACAGCAGTGTGTTTGGTAATTTTCGAATCGCCGTCTCTAATGACGACGGCACCGCCGCTATGAAAAGGTGCGTTACTCACGCAAAGAGTAGCTGCAGCTGTCCGAACTCCTCGAAGGAGAACGGGCCCAGAGCTGCCGAACCCTTCTTCTGCAGGGCCGCCTGCAGCTGCTGCTCGTGCTGCTGCTGCTGTTTTCGTGATTCCTCCTCGGTGGCAGCGGCGTTGCTGTCATGGCTGGAGCCTTTGGTCGATGTCAGGGAGGTGGAGGACGACTTCTTCGCGAACGACGCCTTCTTCGCGAGGGACTTCCACATCGTGCCTTGTTGGCCAGACTGCTGTTGCTGCTGTAATATTGGTGAGAGATGATCGATGAGGTGATGAGTGATGAGTTGACGGTTTGATGATGACGACGATGATCGTTTGACGATGACTTATTTTGACGATGGGTGACCTGATGACTTGCTTGCTTGCAGCTTGACGATTGACGATTGATGCCTACGTACTGATAAGTTGACCCGTTTCCTCCTTCCTTTGGGTTACGAGCGTCTCCAGGAACACAAGTAGTAGCCACGGGGACCGACGGCGTAGTAGGCAGATAGCAGCGAAGCACGCACGTGTGCTTTCCTGAAACGTCCTTCGTGCGAACAAGAAGGCTGCAGAGGGCCCGTTATCGAGACTCCCTGTTATACTCCTGCTGCGGTTGCGCGCATCAGTCACTACTGCTGTCAGCACCTCCTCCGTACGGCCAACACAAGTGAAGGGCTCCCAATAGTGCCTGTTGAAGAGTGCCACTGCTCTCTATAGTGCCGTTAGATAAATGGCTTCGCACGACTAGAACCTATAATATCCCTACCCCCAACAGTGCTAGTGCCCTGAACAGTGCCGATGAGCACATATCGGCACTATTGGGAGCCTCCCACCGCACCCCTGTAAAGGAGCGCCCCCGAATATCAGTACGAGATCTAGACGCCCGTATTCCGCCCCCCACAGGCCTCGTGGTCGGGGTGAAGGTAAGACTCAAGCCTCAAGATGTGACGTACGTTCTTCTTCTGTGACGTCAGATGTAGCGAACTTGAAAAATTTGGAGGAGTTGGGGAGTGGCATCTTCGTGGTTTCATCGTGAATCTTCGTTTCCTTCAACCGTAGTATATACCCAGTAGGTAGGGCAGCGGTGGTCTCCCTAGGCGTATCACGTATAGTGCGGTATCGGCCACCCAGCAATACTGGCATTACAAAAGAACACCGGCACTATTGTTCGAGCAAGGTTCTGTAGCGCAGATACTGGTGATAGTATCGTGTATGCCGGTGGTGCCAAAGGATTCTATCAGCAATCGGTCGCCCCGGTGGCGTATCAGGTTATCCTCGAGCCTGGTATAGGTCAGTTTCGTGAGTTCGAGCCCCGCCGAGTGCATACTCGTATAAATTCGTTGGGACTTTTTCTTGTGGACAAATTGACTTGCGGAAAGCGCGAGAGCGCGAGTTAGCAACATTCGATGAACAATCGACGAGCAGTGGGATTGCTGAACCCTATGCGCGATAAAAATTGAAGGCAAGAACCGGGGAGGAGAAGGGATGACACCTGTGACCACGGCTTGTCCAGAAGCTGGAAAGTGAAAGTGTGCAAAAAAAAAAAAAAAAAAAAAAAAAAAAAAAAAAATCAGCATTATAAAGGAAACAGGCACTATTAAATACCAGGTAAGCATTATAGAGGGACTTCCACTGCTGTGTACGAGTCAGATGCGGAACGACGAGAACTGAGAACAAAGCTAACATTCGAGGCAGTAGCAGTTAGCGCCTGCGGTGTTTCTCTTTGTGTATGATACGAGCACTGCTTTAGCACAGGACACAGCAGCAGCAGCCCTTCCTTGTCCACCTTGTACGGACATCTAGACTACTATGCAAGCGGTGGGAGAGGACAACACCAGACGAAGTTTTCCAGCTGTGTGTGAACACTCCAACACTCACTCACGTGAAAAGCTGCTGCAGTTGGCCGAACTCGTCGAAAGAATAAGGTCCGAGCGCGGCCGAGCCCCTTCTCTCCATCAGCGATGACGTTGGCTGCTTCCCATTGGAAGAAGAAGATCCCGGTGAAGACCAAGGGGTGCCCATGCCTACCTCGTCTAGTCCCTTACAACCACACAGCCCACAACGGGCTCAACCACTTGCCTGCTCTCCACCAAGCTTCGCTCGACTGCAGCAGCCAGAACGGAGTACAGCAGCAGGGAACATAAGCAGATCTCCGTTTTTCTTAGTGCTGATGAAGCTACTACTTTTCGGATAGTGGCGAGTGGTCTCCATATAAACGATATATGTGCCACCCAACAATATCGGTAGTATATTGGATGCCGGCACTATTGGGTATACTATTTTCATTGAAGGTAGTTCTAAGAGGTTCGTGCCAAGATTTCACCAGCACTATAAAAGAAACAGGCACTATTATACCGGCATTATATAGGTAGGTATCCGTAAAAGTAAAACCCTTCTCAAACACGCCCCCATACTTTACGGAAACCCCCAGTTGCTGTTTTGCACTGTCGTTTTTCGCTTACTCCCCGCAAAATTATCCCGACGTCTCGAAGCAGCACGCCTGAGGACACCCTCCCCTCCCTACTCATTTTACATCGAATCGTCGGGTATCCTTGCGAGAGGCATCACAGCCAGGAGAGTGAGTTGGACGTGAAGACAAAGAAGGAGGGAGGGAGAGAAAAAGAGCAACTTTTCACTTGTAATCGACTTCCTGTCAACGACGACGGGACTGTCAACTACCGTCAGACTTGTTGACTTCGACAGAGCGCCTTGCTCATTGCAGCATAACAGTCAGTCTCACGGCGGCAGCAGCAGTGGTCTACAACAGTACAACAGCAGCAGTGCAGCAACAATAGCACCCCTCGTGGGAAGAGCTTCGTCAGGCTTCCTATTTGGTGTCTCGTCTACGCTGCGGCTCGTGGTGGTGAGAAAAACCTCATTGCTTTTCGTTCCGAAAGCTTCTCGGACTGCTTTCGCTAACACGAGACACAGCAGCGGCAGCTACTTGCGGCGGTAAGATGGAGCTTCGGGTTTCGTTTCGGGGCAAGGCGCTGGTCGTGCAAGGGGTGGGCGGCTTGACGTCAATCGCCGACCTCAAGGAAAAGCTGGCCGACCTGACGTCGGTGCCGATTGACAATCAAAAACTGGTGAGCTGCAGCAGTAGTAGTACTTTCGAACGACCTGCAAATTGTTGAGTTGCGCCGCGCTTGCTCCTCTCGTATGGAGCAGCAATGTGGCAGTGTACAGCAGTGTGCAGAGTACCCCCGTGCTGTGGTGCCAGGTCCGCATGGTACCTGGCACTTGGTTACCTGGAACATATTCGAGTATGCTGTGTACGATTGCTCCATCTGCAGTCGACCTATCTGCAGTCGACCGACCGCGGGTGGGGCCGTTGGCAAGGTCGCTGGGTTACAGCAGTAGCAGGTAGTGTGTACCGGTATCACTTATCGGAGGAATAGTCGGTACGACATACCTGGTACGAACGTATTCGCCCTGGCTGTGCTGAGTTATTTATTTTTCTTCTACGTAGGCTCATCGCTCCTCTTTTCTTCGCACTTTTTCTTCCTCCCTCTCGCTCTCTATCGTAGTCGTAACTCAGATCCGGGGTCACTGAGCGGGCTCTTCTCCCCCCTCCCCACGACGGTATGTATACGCCGTCGTTTTTTCCGGTGAACAGATGTTTCCAAACCGTTGCACGTCGGGACTTACACCATACACTACGCGACACCACTGACCAGTGAATTATCTCTGATTGCTGGCCACAGGCTGTTGTTCTAGTGTAAGGCAGGGTGTACACTACATTATTTTCAGTACAAAATAGGCCATGCTCAAACCTGAAATTCTTTAATGCCAAATTCTTGGGTGTTGTCGCGTACCTGTACCGAATATACATATGGACTGACTTCTTCCAGCTCTAACGCTTTACGAGCGTAGATGGGTCTTGCAAGTATATAGCTCTTAATATGTAAATACACTTCACAAATGTTTTCGTGTAGGCACCACGTCTGCGTGTGCCCGCTTGTGTGTGCATCACCGATTGAAAAAAAAAAACGAAAACACCGCCTCCCACCACCCCTTCACCCCCCCACCAACCTCAACCCCAACCCCAACCCTAACCCTAACCCCCTGTCTCAGCCCCCGCACGATCGCTCTCCTAGGAGATAGATGGCGTCCACGAACTGCGAAGCAAGGAGGGGATGTGATTTATAAACATAATGTTAGTGGTATATGGAAAAATGCAATTAGTGCCCAAATAGTGGAGGTGTCTTCATCAGGAATAGAGTTGGTGCCTCGTCTCGATCGAGATGCGTGGTCAATGGTTCAATGGCAAGCAAGGAAAGCAGCAAATGAGTACCCCCCCCCCCTCGTCATCTGTCCTAACCCTAACTTTAACCCTAACCCTTACCCCTGTCCCAGACCCCAACTCTAACCCTAACTTTACCCCTACCCAAACCGTAAACTTACTCTAACCCTAACCCCTAACCCCTAACCCTAACCCACGTTAACTCTACCTTCACCTTAGCCCTAGCCTAACCTTCTTCCTACCCTAACCCTACCCTAACCCTACCCTCACCCTAACCATACCCTAACCTTAACCCTACCCTTTCCCTAACCCTGCCCTCTCCTTACCCCTGCCCTAACCTTGACCCTACCCTAGCCCTAACTCAACTCTACCCTAACCCTAACTTAACCCTACCCTATGCCTAACCCTGCCCTATCCTTACCCCTGCCCTAACCTTCACCCTAACCCTAACCCTAACTTAACCCTACCCTAACCCTAACCCTGCCCTATCTTTACCCCTGCCCTAGTCTTGACCCTACCCTAACCCTAACTTAACCCTACCCTGACCTTAACCGTTGCCTTGGTGGCTCAACAGATCCTCAAGGGTAAGGCCCTGCGCGGCGACGCAGACACCCTGTCACAGGCAGGCGTTATTGTCGCCGCCGCTGCCGCTGATGCGACAAAACCGGCAGAATTGGCGGCAGCGGCGGCGGGGTCATCGGCGGAACGAGAGGGCGACAGGGAGGCTAATCTGCAGCCTCCGTTTTTTGTCCAAAAGTCGCGGCTGTTGATGGTTGGGAGCTTGCCGTCGGAGGTGGAGGAAGTAATGAAAGGGAGGGCGGCGACGGTTGCGGTCAGGAACGACCTGAATGGAGGAGGCGGTATTCCGAAGGGGTACAAGAGGATGGCACTCAATCATCCGGCCGGACCGTCCGAGTTTTCGCGGTATAGGTGGGTGCGGAGGGGTGTTGTGTTGTGCGGGGTGGGTGGTAGCGGGAAGGGGGGGGGGGGGGGGGGCGCGAGGGTAGCTCCTGCTACCGTGTAGAGAAAGAGGTTCGGAAGGGGTGGATACTTGGAAGTATATCTATATGCATTGTTTTTTTTTTGCACACTTCTACTTTCCAGCTTCTGGACAAGCCGTGGTCACAGGTGTCGTTCCTTTTCCCCCCCGGTTCTTGCCTTCGATTTGTTTGTCGCGCATAGGGTTCAGCAATCCCAGTGCTCGTCGAATTGTCATCGAGTGCTGCTAACTCACGCTCTCGCGCTTTCCGCAGGTCAATTTGTGCGCAAGAAAAAGCCCCTACGGCTTTAAACGAGTATGCACTCGGGGGGACTCGAGCTCACGAATCTGACCTATACCAGGCTCGAGGATACCCGGATACGCCACCGGGGCGACCGGCGGATGTTATAATGTGCAGAGTAGGCCCTATTCTACCCCCGAAAAGAGAAAGCACATGGTTACTTTTCTATTTTTTCGAAAAACACAGAAACAAAAATGTGAAAAGAAGACGTACGTACTCGACGCCTGAGCAGGTTTGAGCGCATCGAGACCCTTCCCGGCCTCCCCGAGGAAGAAACCGCCAGGAAAATTCTGGAGACTTTGGCGGCCGACCCCGGAGTTCGCTCCGTGCTGGAGAAGCACCGCTGGACGGTGGGGGCTCTCTGCGAGCTGTACCCGGAGGGAAAGGTGAGGCATGGTGGCGATAAAAATATTTCCTGGAGGGGTGGGAGGGAATGGCGATCAAAACTGCGGGGGGGGGGGGGGGGGGGGTGTACTCAGTTCACGCACAGCCGTAGTCTGAAGACCGTTGACCTTCCCATCCCTACTGTGCCGGGATTGGGCACGTCGGGTTTTCTTCGACCAGGCGGACATCGCGTGCACCAAGCACGAAGCGCCGTGAGGTGTTCGGTGACTCAGGAGGGGGGGGGGGGGGGGGGCGATAAAGGCTAGGTTGATCGAGGGGGTGACGATGAAAAGGTTGCGGGGGAGGGTGACCACGATGAAAAACGAACTGGGCGGGGGGGTGGGGGGGGGGGGGCGATAAAAGTTTGCGAGGTAGGGTAGGGGGTGTGGCGATGACTTAGATGCTGAGCAGTACGAGTAGAGCGTGCAGTACTGCCCTAAAGCCCCCCCCCCACCCATGATAGCCCAGATCTGCTGGGCGTATGGTGCAACGGCTGTGCTGTTTGCTCGTGTCATATGGAGAGTGGTTTCGGGATTTTGTTTTGTCTGCTCGTGGATGCTGGTCGTAAACGAAGTCCACTTGTCCCAGTTATCCCGTGATCTGTTTCTTCTGATGACTGCGCCATCACGAGATATCAATACCTTGTGTGCGTCATGTGTTCTTGTTTTTTGTTTGCCCTTGTGTTACGTCTTTTTCTTCACAGTGTTTTGTTTTGCTATTTTGTGATCCATACCTGGTATATAGTCGTTCAACAGTCGTGTTTTGAGTGCAGAGCCCTCGCTCCTGCATCTCACTCGCCCGGTTCTCAAACAACGCCCTCGCCCCCGCCCACTTCTCGATCCCGCCTTCGAAACTTCGAAACCCCGCTGCGTGTTTGTGTTGTGTCGTGTTGGTTGTTTCACTGGTGCTGCTGTTTCTGCTGCTGCTGCCGTTGTGTTGGTGGCCAGGTGGGCGTTAGCGCGAAGTGCGTGATGGGGCTTAACCAGAACCACGGTCAGAAAATTCTTCTCCGGCTTCGGACGGATGACCTCAAGGGGTTTCGCAAGGTCTGTACTATATGATGTGGCGTTTGTTGACGAAACAACCGTTTTCGTTTGACTTGTTCATGTTTGGTCATTGCTTACTCGCCTGTTTGTTATTTTGTCCCTTTTTGTCTCCATTTTTGTTGTTCAGTTGCAGTTTCACTTTATTCAAAAATAATATATATATGTATATATGTTTTCTTGCTTGTTCTTTTATTATTGTTCGCTCGTTTAGTTCTTCTCTTTTCGCTCATTCGTCTTTTTCTCAGGTCTTTTTTTTTCGTACGGATAAAATTATCTACTTGTCTATTTCCTGGCCCGGGCTTCGTTTCTCTCGTAGGTACTCTCTATCAGGAAGGTCCTGTTCCACGAGCTGGCGCACAACGACATCAGCGATCACAACGACGACTTCTACAGGCTCATGCGACAGGTGCGCATTGCTGGGCGCGTGGGCGCGATCGATAGGGAGAGAGAGAACGCCTCCGCCGAAGCTACCCAACCCAATATGATTGGTGCTGAGATATCGCCGCAATCTCTCCATTAGCGTTAGAGTTGGCGGATGTGTTTGCGTTAGCGTTGTTGATAGCGTTAGCGTTGGCGTGAGCGTTAGCGTTAGGGTTAGCGTTAGTGTTAGCGGTAGAGTTAGTGTTAGCGTGAGCGTTAGCGTTAGCGTTAGCGTTAGTGCTCAACAAACACCAACCAGAAGCACAAAGCGGATGCACATCAGAAAATAAATCCCTCCTCCCTCACCCCAATCCCTCCTCTCCCACCCCCGCCCCCACCAGGTGGAACAAGAGGCGGCCGAATTGGATTGGAGGCAACAGTCAGGCCGTACGGTTGCGGGTAGGCCACCGGGCCCCCGCGCCGAACCTGCGGGTCTCCCAGGAAATGGAGGCGGTTACGTCCTCGTGAAGGAGGCGTTCGAGGGGGGATCGGGGAGGCTCGGAGGCAGTAGCGACGCCCTCACGCAAGTGAGTATTATTGAGGAAGTATATAGTTATATGCTTGCCTGGGATGAACCGGAGGGGGGAACAGAGGGGGGGTAGGGGGGAGGGGAGGTGTTATTTTGGACCTCGTGAAGAAGGCGTTCAAAGAGGGGTCGGGGAGGCTCGGAGGGGATAGCGACGCCCTCACGTAAGTGAGTAGTGTGTAAATGTTTTGATGGCCTGAGTGGAAGACGGGGGGGGGGTACTCGTATCGTTCAGAGCGGTAGTCTTTGAGGCCGTAAACCCTCGCGCCCTTACGATGCCGAGCCCGAGCACGTCGGGTTTTCGCCGGTCAGGCAGAGGGAGCGGGGTTAAGCTTGTGTATGGGGGGGAAAGGGAGGAGTAGGGGGGGAGAGCTTGGGTGGAGGGAGGGACGGGGGGGAGGGGGGGGGGGCGTACTCATTTGTTGCTTGCCTTAGTCATTTGACCATTGACCACGCATCCCTTTCGAGACGGAGCACGTTCCTGCTCCTAATAGGGACACCTCCAACAGAGGGGCGTTCATCACGCTTTTCCCATATATTACAGAAAAGCGTTTCGCTTATCTTATCCCCTTCCTGTTTCGCCGTCTGTAGCCACCGTCTGTCTCCTAGGGTAGCTCGCTGCTCTCTGGTCTACCAAACTCCTCCGTGTCACCTTCGTCTTACTTCCTCGTCTCCACCTCTTTAACACACCCCGTTCCTCCCTTGTATAATTCACATTGTCCCACTGCGGCGGGGGGGGGTGTACTCGATATTCATGCATGGCCGTAGTCGTATGACCATAGACCCTCGCATTCCTACTATGCCGGGACGGAACATGTCGGGTTTTCACCGACCAGGCAGGCGTTGCTTGCACCAAGCGCGAAGCGCCGGGAAGTGTTCGGCGAGTCTACGATGGGGTGGGTGGGTGGGGGGTCATTTCGGGTGGTTCACGATAAGGTGGTTTGGCAATCCCCCACCCTTAACCCTTACCTCACCGTTAGCTCTTACCTCACCATTACCCTCCTTCGATCAGGCGTTCTTGCTTATACTTTTCCTTGCCGTTACCTATACCCATACCCATACCCATACTCGTACCCGTGCCCGTGCCCGTACTCGTGCCCTTCTTCTTGCCCATACCTTCACCCTTACCCATACGCTTACCCATACCCTTACCCGTACGCTCCTTGGATCAGATGCTGTCGGCGCAACCCATTCACTTTCCGTTGCCCATACCTTCACGCTTACCCATACCCTCACCCGTACCCTCCTTTGATCAGGTGCTTGCGGCACCACCCATACCCACACCCATACACCCTTATCCCTTCCCTTGCCCAGACGGTTACCCTTACCCATACCCTTACCCATACCGTTGTCCGTACCCTCCTTGGATCAGATGTTTTCGGCACAAGAGCTGGCCGGTCTTGCGGCCGTGCAGCGGCTCACCCCCGAGGAGCAGGAGGTGGAGGACTGCTGCGGCCATACCCGGGGTAATGAGGATGCTGCTGCCGCCGCCGCGACTACTACAGCGGCAGTGGAGAACGCGAATATCGCCGCTGGTGGTGGTCGTGGTGTTGGTGGTGGTGTGCTGGGGGTTGTGGCAAGTGGTGGCGGCAGCAGCGAGGGGGGGGGATCTGCTGCTGCTTCTGCTTCTGCTGCTGCTGGTGGTGGGGTGACTCCGGAAGGCTCGGAGGATGGGCGAGAAAACATGGATCAAGAGCAAGCAGGAGGAGGAAAAGAAGGAGGAGGAGGAGGAGGAGGGGGACAAGAGCAGGAAGAAGAAGAATCCTCGGGGTCGACAGTGCTGGACATGGAAGTCGATGGCGCGGCCGCGGACCCGTCGGAAGAAGACCCGACCTCACCCTCGCAACCACCGCCACCAACATCACTACCAACACCAGCACCTACACCGGCACCAACACCAACGCCAACACCGGCATCAATAACACCGACACCGACACCGACACCGCCATCGCCAACACCACCACCATTATCTTCAGCATCCCCTGGTGCTCTTGACACCCTTATTGCCATGGGGTTTCCTAGAGAAGCTGCTGCGCAGGCATTATTAGAAACCAGGGGCTCCATTCCCGACGCAGCCTACCGCCTTCTCACACCAGGGCCGCCATCCCCCAACCCCGCTATGGATGCCGCAGCGGGTGATGGGCCGATGCCCGATCAGTTTTCCGGGGGGCGGGGAGATGGGGGTGGGGAGGGGGGTGGGGGAGGTGGGGGGGGTGGAGGTGGGGGTGGAGATGGGGATGAGAGGGTGCGGCTACCGCGCGATGTGAGGGTTCAAAAGGCGGCGGATAGGATCGCCTTGTGCGGAGACCAGACCAGAGCTGCTCAGGTACGCGTCTTTTGTGCCCCTGTACCCACACGCAGCGCATCTTTCCATCCTCCCGTTCTTTTTTTTTCTTGTGGGCACCTTTACTTTCCAGCTCATTTTGTGGGAAAAAAATTGTGGTTTTCGCCCTAAGCGGGCGTTTTTTTACGGGCAAGCTACGGGTTGTCCCGTCCTTTCTCTCCCCCCCCCCCACCCCCCGGTAATGGCCTTGGGTTTTGTCGCGCAGAGGGTTTCGGCAATCTTCGTCGATTCTCGTTGAGTTTAACCACAGCACGCGCTCTAGCACTTTGAGCAACTGGAGTTTTTTTTACACCAAAAAAACATCCCATGGCTCCTCCTCCTCCTTAACCCCCCGCTTCCCCTTCCGCTTCCCCTCCCCCGTCCCCCCCCTCCGTGCCCCCCTTCCTTCTCTTGCGTTAATTTCCTTTCGTTTTGTGGCGTTGCGTCGCAGTGCTTGGAAGTGCTGGCGGGTTTGCTCCGCAATATAATGGAAAACCCGGAGGAGGCTAAGTTCAGGAGGGTGCGCAGATCTAATGGGAAATTTAAGGTGAGAAAACGAGAGGAAAAATTCGGGAAGGAGGGAGGAAAAAGAGGAGGGGGGGGGTCAGGAGGAGGAGGGGGTACTCGTTTTAAGCATGCGCATGGTCGTAGTCGTGTGACCGTAGACCTTCACGCCCTTACTATGCCGGGACGGAGCACGTCGGGTTTTCGCTGACCAGAGGCAGACATCGCGTGCACCAAGCGCGAAGCGCCGTGAGGTGCTTGGCGAGTCGCATGAAGGGCGAGCTCCATCCTGCTAAGAACCACTTGTAAGGCGGACTTCCGCACCCTTGTGCGTACTTTCTTGCTCATCGGATGACGGCTGCGGGGTTGTTTTTTCGTTTTTTGGTGTGGTCACTTCCCGGGGAGAGCAATGGGAATACTACTATGTAGCTGCCTCGTGAGTGCCTCACCGTTTGCACGTGACGTGATACCATCCCCCTTGTGCGGATTTTAGCTTCTCCACGCTGCGCAAAATGATGAAAACTCGACCATCTCGGTTACCGCCCCAACACATGAAAACTACAAGAACGAAAAAAAGGCGGTGCCGTGGTGGTCTAGCCCACGTAGTGAGAGGCGTGTTTTACGGCGTCGTTGCGAACCGACGCGAACCCCAGCCGAGGGGGGTGTGCCCGAAGCTGGGGAGAAATAAGGTAAGAATGCGATACACAGCGGGGGGGGAGGTGGGAGGGGGGAAGGGGGGAAGGGGTGATTGAGATAGACAGACAGACGGCCAGAGAGATATCGACAAGAAACAAAGAGACAAGAGCGGGAGAAGTAGGTTCTGGTCTGCTTTAGCGTCTGCCTTGCGACCCGCTTCTCCTGCTGTCGCCTCCCGTCACACACACGCAACCCGCCCTCGTGCCCTCTGCCATCATGTCACGATATCGGCTATGTTTGAGGCAGGCATCTGTGGGATCGGTACCCGGAGGGGTGGACTTGCTTCTGGCCGCTGGCTTCGAGGAGAGCGGCGACGACCGCTTGCAGCTGGATAGACAAGACCCTGGCCTGATTTGGCTCGCAAGGGGCACGGTGGAGGCCTGGCAAGAACGCCTCGCGAAAGGAGTTACTGTGTGACAGGGGAGGGCGGGGGATTGCGAGGTGGGGGGTGAAAAGAACGCCTCCCGAGATGAGTTTCGTTGTGACAGGGTGGGGGGGACAAGGAACAGGGGGGGTAAGGGGTAAAGGGACGGGGGGGGGGGGGTCTTGTTGACGAGGGGCATGGTGGAGACCTGGCAAGAACGCCTCGCGCAAGGAGTTACTGTGTGACAGGGGACGGGGGGTAGAAGGGCGGGGGCGGAAGGGGTGGATCTGGCTGGCGAGGGGTACGGTGACGGCTTGGCATGAACGCCTCGTTCGAGCAACTACCTTGTAACGGGGGACGGGGTAGGGATAGGGGTGGGGGGGGGGGGGGGGGGTCTGATTTCGGTGGGGGGCTGATTTCGCTGGCGAGGGGCACGGTGGAGGGTGCAGGCAAGAACGCCTCACGAAAGGAGTTTCTGTGAGACCAGGCGGGGGGGAGGGGTGTGTCTGATGTGGCTCGCGAGGGGCACGGTGGAGGGCTGGCAAGAATGCCTCCGAGAGGAGTTACTTTGTGAAAGGGGAAGGGGGGCATGAGTTTGATGGATGGGATGGACGGGTGGCCGGGGGGGGGGGGCGGGGGGATTGTGAGCGATGACGACGGTGGCGACATCTGACAACGACGAAGACGACCTCTTATTTTTGTTGCCGCAGCCGGCCTCCATAATGGCGATTGCGGGCACAGCCGGGTTTCCACTGTGGCTACTGCTGCAACAGGTTATTCATGAGAGCAGAACGACAGTAGGATTGTTGCAGTAGGCCGTCGGCAGGCAGTAGGCTAAGGGCAGTAGGTTAAGGGCAGTTGGGTAGCTAGCAGTCGAAAGGAATGCGATGGATATGTTGCATGCCCTGGATGTACTATCGGCGGTAGGCGAGCAGCGGTAGGCGAATGGGAGGCAATATTTCAGCAGGC
This sequence comes from Undaria pinnatifida, assembly GCA_012845835.1. Taxonomy (NCBI): domain Eukaryota; class Phaeophyceae; order Laminariales; family Alariaceae; genus Undaria; species Undaria pinnatifida. Next base: position 25,454,906 of record JABAKD010000025.1, read on the forward strand.
GAACAGGAGGCGAACAGGAGGCGATAAATGGCAGCAGTAGGCGAACAGGAGGCAATATTTCAGCAGTAGGCTAACAGTCGTCGAGTATCAGCTGTAGGCTGCTACTGATCAGTAGTACGCTCTGCTACTCTCATGTACTGGTAGGTGACACACGAGTTTTGTGCATACGGGTGGGAGTGACACTCCGTCGGTAACGTCAGGTATTTGATATTTATCGTAGTGATAAGAGTTATTTCCCGTCGGTAGGGTCAGGCAATCGCTATCAATAGCAGTGGTGGGAGCTATTTTCCGTCGGTAGTGGCCTGGCCGTTGATATTCATTGTAGCGGTGGGCGATTTTTGCCGTCGGTAATGGCCGGGCAACTAACTTTTTTTGGGTTGGTGGGAGTAGCACTCCACCGGTAAGGTGCGAGGCACCTTTTTTTTTTTGGGGTACTAAGAGCTGATTTTTTTCGGTCGGTACGTAAGAAAGGGCTTGTATTTTGGTAGTAGTCACTTCGGACCCGTGCTACGATCGAGTCATACCTTTTTTTTTTTGGCTGAAAAGCTTTCCGAACGACGCCACTTCTTAACCCAAAATCGTCGGGAAAGAAAATGGAGAATAGGCCCCTTTTCTTTTGCATGATTCTCGATGTGTGTACCTAGAAAATTCTGAAAGTGAATTTATAAACATCCCTATGGCTGTGCTTGGGAAGGCTTTTAATTGATTTTTTGTAGGCCATGAGATTTTCCATCGAGTATATTGTACCAGGTAGCAGTTTTATTTTTGTCCAAAAATCGCTTTTTTGGGAGAGGTCTCTTAACCCCTTTACAGCCCCCGAACCCCTCCCTATACTAAATTCAAGTAATTTTGTCCCCAAAAACGGGTTTCCAGTTGTAAAAGTGGTTGATTTTTCTCCCGAATTGAGGAACCTCAGAAAAAACGCGGTGAACACGCCTCTATCGTAGCGTGGTCTCGCGTGTTTTGTCGCCGTGAATGAAGGTTGGTTGTGTTCCGTGTCGTGTTTTTTTTTTCCATCTTGGGTGGGCGAAGTAGGCTTGTCTCTTTGGGTTTCAGGACTACGGTAGAGGCGTTTTTTTTTTGGGGACAAATTTTTGTGGTATGTTTGTTGTTGGACCATTTTTGCTGTAAGAGTAGTGAAAGGCCAAAGGATTAGATGGCAAACGAATAAATTCTCTGGCCCCCGGCAGGGCACACTGCTCGTTAGTACATTTTTTTGGGGGGGAGGGGGTTATCAAAGGGAGGGGGGGGAGGCATATCCCCCCCGTATTTTTCGGCCTTTTGGGGGTATAGCAGAAGTCCATCCCCCAATAAGGCGGCATCCCGATATATGGCGGCCTGCCTCTACAAGGCGGTCTGAGTAAGGCGGTATCCCGGTATAAGGCGGCCTCCCTCTACAAGGCGGTCTGAGTAAGGTGGTATCCCGATATAATGCGGCGGCCTCCCTCTACAAGGCGGTCTGAGCTAGGCGGTATCCCGATATAAGGCGGCCTCCCTCTCCCAGGCGGTCTGAGTAAAGCGGTATCCCGGTATATGGCGACCTCCCTCTACAAGGCGGTCTGAGTAAGGTGGTATCCCGGTATCAGGCGGTCAAAATCGCTTGGCGCTGCCGGGGAATTGCACTCATAACCCGGAATGATTAGTGCGGCCTCCCTCTACAAGGCGGTCTGAGTAAGGCGGTATCCCGATATACGGCGGTCACAATCGCTTGGCGCAACTGGGGAATGGCAATCATAATCTGGAAAGAATTAGGCGGCTTGCCCCTATCAGGCGGTCTGATTAAGGCGGTATCCCGGTACAAGGCGGTCAAAATCGCTTGGCGCTACTGGGGATGTGCGCTCACTACCCGGAATGAAGCAGGCAGCCTACTTCTACAAGGCGGTCATAGTGCTCTCCATAGCACACCGCCGCGTTACTGGGGAACCCCTATTGCACAGGGAAAACACGCCCGCGGAACGTTCCGGCGCTTTTTTTGCCCCAAACTGCCTCAAATTTATAGTGCTGACGCGCTGGCAAGACACCCGCAGCAGCCCATGCCGAGCACGCACGCACGCTGTTTTTGGTTTCTTGTTCGGACACTGTATTTGGGGCTGATGTACTGTACGTTTCCTTCCCACCTTGTAGTTAAGGGGGGGACAAGCTACTTGGAATTAGCGTGTGGGATATGTTTCGGCAGCCCCGTTATTTTTGCCCGTTTTTGTAAATTCAAAGGGGGGGGGGGGGGGAAGGAGATGTCGAAATGGTGGTACCATGGTGTATGGCGATGATGACAGAACCGGCCACACGAAGCGGCCCCGGGCTACAAGGTTAGAGGTATTGATGGCACGTTTCGAAGGGCAAAAATATATTCAAGGCTACGGTACAGGGGGGGCATTTTCGGGGGGGGGGTGGAAATGATAGCCTCCCTAAAAACAGGCGATGTTCTTTAGCGAACGGTTCATGGTTGCTCCACGCGAAAAAGGATGCTACGAAAACACTATCTTCTTGACATACTTCGAAGTATATATGTTTCTTGTTTGCGAAGGGCTATCATGGAGCGATGACTAGGGGTTGGCAAGGGGCACCGTATTTCAGGAGACACGGCGGGGCGGGGCGGGCTGATTTCAAAACCGACGATTTCGTTAAAGAAAAGTTGGGGGGGGGGGCTGCACCGTGGAACGCCTCAGGGGTTGTACAGCGGGTCGGGTTCGAGTCACTCGCGAGCGCGAGACTCGAGTAAAGAGCCCCTCCTCTGTTCGTGCTTTGCGGGGGGTCACTCCATCACAAGCGCTTCCACGCGCGGGTGCGCTTTTTTTCAATTTTTACTATTTCTTGCGAGCTGACTTCACGATGGAATCTACGGTAACATCTACTACTACTACTACTGCTAAACACGTTGCGCCAATGAACAAAATCGCCCTCTCTCAATAGTAGTTTCGTCGTCCGACGTAAAAGGTACACAAAAAGTCACTCGAGTGTGCGAGTGGCTCAAATCAACCCCGCGGTGTAGTAGTAAAATTGGGTTACCCCCCCCCCGCCCCCCCCCCCCCCCTCGATCCCTGACCGAAGCCTCTTGGACGCGTGCTACGCTACGGGGAACATAGAGAGAGGTAGGGGGGGTACCCCCAATTTTTTTCATCAAACGCCGGGTCCATGAGCCACTCGCGCGAGTGACTCTGTACACCTTGCCGACAAAAACCCGTTCGTTCGGCGATTTTTTTTGGACCAGTGCGCATCGTAGATAATAACCCTGTATCCCTTTTCGTATTAATATCGAGAATGCTAAAACAGCAGAGCGAAAGCCAGCCCGTGACCACAAGGAGCAGGGGGCGGTAACTCGCGCGAGTGACACCGAGCATCCACTGAACAAACAAAAGGGTGCCCAAAAGGGGCAAAAGGGACCCCCCCCACACACTACGATAGCATTGGTATTTTTTCCCTGCAAGGTTCTGACATGAGGACCTATATTATACCTCACTCAAAAAAACTGGTATTTTTAGGGGAGGGGGGGGGGGGGAGTGGGGGTGCTCCCCGATGAGTAACGTCATGTTCTAGGTATTTATCGCATCTCTGTGGATTACGTGTCCCCGGGCCAACACGCCAAGGGACAAAGTCGGAACCCTTTCTACCTTCCGGACTTGGGGACATCTCGTATCCACGCATATACAACCAAAATAAAACGCGAAAAAAAAATGACCCACAGGCTGGACAGCGATGTCGAGTTAACGGGTCCAGACCGAAAGTCAGAAAGTGTTTTCGCCAGACAGTGGTACATGTACCATTATACCTAGAGCTATCGGAGGAGGCTTCCCTGGTCTCTAGAGCTCCTCAAGTACCCAGAAACACCCTTGGACGGGAAGAAAAGCTGTGGCCCTTTACGATAGCCCTGCCACGGTACGAAGGGGTTCCGCCTCGTGCCCAGGCCAAACGTTTTTCTGGCTGGTTGAGGCTGGTTGAGCTCCTCAAGTAGAGCGTGGAACCATCGGCTATGGTGCGGTAATTTGCTCCCGAGAAAATATGCTTAATCGACACACTCGACGTCCGTGTGTGAAAACACGTGCAAGTGTGGTGAGAGTTTTAAGCTTTATTTTTCCCCATCCACCGGAGGATATTATACAAAATGAAAATACACTCCAGCTGTGAGATGGAAGATTTCGTCGAAACTCATCTTTGCAAGCTGTGTGTGATACTCCGATCGCGCGTATTACGAGTTGTGTGTCCTCATTAAGGATATAGGTCGGCGACTCCCCTTACAATTACAGTGTAGCTATCAGGGTCAACAGGGTGATGTTAGTCTGTTTGTGCGCGGAAACTGTACAACCCGTTTCTGAGGGGGACAAAATCTGACAGCTGTGGAGGGAAATGTATCCTTTTATCAAGTGAATCCTGTAAGTCGAATAACCGGTGAGGGGGGGGGGCGGAGTTTTGAAGGACGTGGGGGCCTGGTTTTGATCAAAAGCGAGCGGGTTTGGAGGGGGGGGGGGGGGGGGGGGGGGGAGGGGCGGGGGCGGACGGGCGGGCAATTTGTGCATGTAAGCTATAAATCCTTTCAAGGGGATAAATCTGACGGTTTTGGAAAAAAAAAAAAAAAAATGCACCAGTTTATCATGGGGGGGGGGGGTTGGGGCGGGGGGGGGGCGTGTGGGGCAGCTCAATCTGTGCGTGGAAACTATACATTATTTTGATGGGATAAATGTGACGGTTTTGGAAAGAATGCCATCAGTTTATCATGTATATCCTGGGGTGAGTCGTACAATCAGTGAGTAGAGAGGGGGTGGAGTGTTCGAGGGGGTGGGGTTGTTATGGGTTGGGGGGGGGGGGGGGAGGGGCGGGGGGGGGCGGGGGGGGGGCCGGGGGGGGGGGGGGGGGGGGGGGGGGGGGGGGGGCGGGGGGAAAGGGTTTTAGGTGAGGGGTTTGTTATACGTGTGGTGCTAGGTCTAGGCGATGGTGCGGGTGATGGGGAAGAAGGGGGCGTTCGGGGCGGGGGGGGGGGGGGGGGAAGCAGCGGCATGGATGGCTCTCGAAAGATAATGAGGTGATATCCTGTGCGTGAAGTGTTTATTAATTAATTTATTTATTTATTCTGGCGGATTTCGATATTAGGTGGGGCGTTTGAGCAAGGCAGAGCGAGAGGGGGGGGGGGAGATTTCTTAGGAGGTTTAGGTCACAAATATTATTCAAATACACTTCGGCTAGGATATATATTAATAAAAAAAAACAGAAAAAAAAAATGATTGTTTTCGGAAAGGCTGGTCGGGTTGTGCGCAAACGAGTGCCTTGTCGTAGAAGTCATGTTTAGAGTGAAGCATTGAGCTCTTTCGCACCTGTTCGGAGCTCAGAAACTTCAGAGCTGCACCCACCTAGCGTTGGCATGACACACGCGGGGCGCGGGGAGTCATCCCAACGCTAGGGGGATATGCGCAGCAGAAGCTTCGGAGCTCCGGACAGGTAAGGAGCTCACATATCACGGCTCGTTCGAAGACATTCGTTCGCGCAGCCCGACCAGCACACCCCCTTCTTCTATGCGCTACTGTACATAGTCCTGGAAAGAAGGCTCGTAAAAAATAGCATAATACTGTATATAACCGATAGCTCCACACTTGAGCGTGTGTCAAGCGGTCAGAAACGTGTGCCCTCGTCCAAAATAACGAACAGCCAACCCCTGTACCCTAGCAGGTGGGATATATGGCTCCCGCAGCATGTATTGTGGTATAATGCAACGTTGCAAGGGGAGTCGCCGACCTATATCCTTAGGGAGGAGACACAACCCGTGATACGCGCGATCGGAGTATCACACACAGCTTGCAAAGATGAGTTTCGACAAAAATTTCGATCTCACCTGCTGGAAGTGCATTTTTATTTTTATAATAGTGCAACGTTGGGAGCTCTTACTATTGACGCGTGCAAAACTACACGACATAAAGTTTAATATGGCCACCGCTTCAGGTAAATAGGGGGTTTGCGACGCGCGCTACGATATCTAGAGGTGATTTTTTTTTTTTTCCCCTCTCTGAGACTTCTCGCGTTAGGAGTTTGAGCGCAAAAAAAAAAAATGCTGCCCTGGACGGATGAAATATTCTACATGGATCATTAAGTATATATATATATATCTCGAAAAATCTGTGAGAAAAAAAACAAAAAAACGAGTTCGGGTTTGAAGGAGCGCCGCTTACAAAGAAATAGCGACTTCTCTATAGACAAGATATTATCGTAGCAGATACATGTGCGTCTTGCCGCCACGTGTTTACTGCCTGTGCCGTGCCGTGTTTTTCAGCCACACGCCCGGGGGGTGACTCTGTACACCTCGCCACCGGGGGGAAATAAATGAAAAAAAAAGGACATTTTTGTCTGGTGTGCAGCAGCGTCATAATCTACCCCATTTTGCGTCGCTGCTTGAAGAAAAAGCGGCACTCTTCAACACGTCAGACGTTCTACGGTGGTAGCCCGCCGAACTTTTCTTCAACGAGATCGCCGGTTATGAAACCAGCTCCCGGCCGTATTTCCTGAAATACGGTGCCCCGTGCTCCCCCCCGGACGTCATCATTCGATATAGCCCTTTGCGAACGAGAAAGTATTCGAAGAATTTATTTTTCATATAGTCTAATATTTTCTCGTGTCGAGCAGCCACATACATGAAACGTTCGTCCAAAGATAATCGCTGTTTTTTTTTTGGGGGGGGGGCTATCGTAGAATCTGATCAGAGTCATCTTCAGACTGCGAGGAAGGAACAGGGCGAGGGGGAAGAAGGCATTCGCGCTCGACGGGTATTACTACGATAGAGGCGTGGTGCACCGCTTTTTTTTTCTGCTGACTGAGGGTTCTCCTCAAACTTTTGGAAGCTTCAGACGTCTTGGAAAAAAATAAAAAAACGGATATTTTGTGGAGAGAAAAACAAAACTGGGCTACGTAGTAGGTACCGGAAGATGAAAACTCCTTTGGGGCCAAGGTACCTACTACGGCAACAAACAGCCTCTCTTTCCGACGATTTTGTTGGGTCAAGTGAGGGCTGATTCTTACAACGATAGCCCCCCCCCCCCTCTAAAAAAAACCCAGCGGTTTTCTTCAACGAACGGTTTTTTTTATGGCTGCCCGGAACAAGGTACAAGGATACAATATCTGAAAACGAAGTATCCGACATATGTTTTCTTGTGTGCGAAGAAAGGCCTATCGATCGATGATGTCGGGGTGTCGAGGGACTCCGTATTTCAGGAGACACGACCGGGAGCTGGTCTTAAAACCAGCGATTTCGCTAAAAAAGAAGAATCGTCGGGGGGGGCTACCGTAGTAAGACTCAGGAGACCCGTCATTCAGAACCAATTTCAGCCGAAAACTGAACTGCTACCTCTAACGTAGATCGCGTCGCTCGGGTGGTCCCTCTAGGGGCGTTGGGAAAGGAGGCGGCAGCAGAAGTAGCCCGGGGGGGGGGGGGGGGGCTGTCGTCGGCATGACAATGTGCTAAACGATAGAAAGATATACCCTTTTTTGGCAAGAACTGCACCAGTCAGTGTCTGAATCTGACGAGGCTTTTTTGACCCAAATTTTAAGTCGTCGGAAAAAAGAAAAAAAAAAGGCTATTCTTTTCTTTTTTTGCCAGATGATTCTCGAGTGTACCTAGGCCGCGCGCCCGAGTGGGAATCCGAAGTTTTTGGGAGAGTTTTTAAGCTATCTTTCCCAAATTGAGGAACCTCAAAAAAAAAAATGTGGCGCATCTCTATCGTTGACATTTTTGAGCCGAAAAAAAAAAAAAAAAAAAACAATGCTATCGTAGTGGGGGGGGCGGGGGGGGGGTCCCTTTTGCCCCTTTTGGGCACCTTTTTTTTTCCAGTGGATGCTCGGTGTCACTCGCGCGAGTGACCGCGGGCCCCCTGTTCCCTGCTGTTTTAACATTCTCGATATGGCGACGAAAAAGGGATGGTTTATTATTATAATCTACGCTGCGCACTTGGTCGAAAAAAAAAATCGCCGAACGGCTTTTCGTCAGTGAGAGGTACAGGGTCACTCGCGCGACTGCCTCATACCCGGTTTTGAAACTTGGGTGTGCACCCCCACCTCCTCTACCTAAATGAGGAGAGGCCCCACGTCTTATAACCCAAAATCGTGAGAATTTTCAGTTCTTGCTTTTACAAAAATGACGGTTCGCACGGTATAAATATCTGGGGCCACGCGAAGCTTTTTCATTTTTTGAGGATTTGTTCCAAAAAAATCAGTTCTTCTCGTCGTGGGGTGAGTGAAAAAGAGGACTGATGCTGCGTTTCTTTTGCTCCTCGGACTCGAAACGCATTGATTGAGCGTTTACTTTTCTATCCACGCGGCCTGTCTGTGGGGAAAAGTACAAGAGCTTATCAACACTCGTTCTACGGTGTAGCCCCCTCCATAATTTTCCTTGAACGAAATCGCTGGGTGTATAAACCAGGTCCGGGCCGCGTATCTCCCGAAATACGGTGCCCCTTACCAGCCCGCGACGCCATCGTTCGATAGCCCTTCCTTGGCAAACAAGAAAGCATCGTATAAAGATTGCTTTTTCATACTATCCTTCACCGTCTCGATCAGCCACGAAACGTTCGTTAAAAATAGTCGCTGGTGTTGGGGGGGGGGGGGCTATCGTAGAATCAGTCCTTACCAGGCACATACATGTGTAACACAACGAGCGGGCGATGTATCACACGCAGCTTGCAAAAACAAAGATGAGTACGAGCATCGACCTTGAATTTATCCAACTCGCAGCTGATAAGTTTTATAACCATTTAAAAAAAAAAAAATCCCTCGCATGTTCCACCATTTTCCTATTTTCCAACTCATTTTTTTCGTGGGTGGGTTGGTCGGCCTTAGGTATTTTTGTGACAGTGGCCGGCTCCAATACTTCTTGCTGCATTTTTGTTTTCCCAAAACCCACCAACATAATTTACAAGTCTCGCAAACACCCTACCTAGTCTCACACACGAAGAAACGCAAAAACACGGAACTCCTCTCGGTCATACCCCTTTGGGTACTCCAAAAACACGCGATAAACATGAATGAAAAAAAAGATGTGCGAACTTATCCAACCGCCGGCTACTGCTGTGGGTACCCCGATTTGACCCCCTTAGAACCCCCTAACCCCTCCCTATACTTATTCCACGTAATTTGTCCTCCAAAAACGGGTTTCCAGTTGTGAAGGCGTTAAGAGATACTCCTCCGGGTTATACATACACCCTGTCAGAACCCCCAACCCCCTCCCTATACAAATTCCAAGTAGTTTGTCTCCAAAAACGGATTTCCAGTTATGGTGTTAAGAGGTACTGGTCGGGATATAAACCCTTTCAGAACTCCCAAACCCCTCCTTATACTAATTCCAAGTAGTTTTTCTCCAAAAACGGATTTCCAGTTGTGAAGGTGTGAAGAGGTACTGGTCGGGTTATAAACCCTTTCAGTAAACCCCAAACCCCTCCCTATACAAATTCCAAGTAATTTGTCCCCAAAAACGGGTTTCCAGTTGTGAAGGTGTGAAGAGGTACTGGTCGGGTTATAAACCCTTTCAGTAAACCCCTACACTAATTCCAAGTAGTTTGTTCCCCAAAACCGGGTTTCCAGTTGTGAAGGCGTTAAGAGCGCCCCGTCACAGGCCGAAATAAGCACTCTTAGCGACACATTGCTCTTATCTGTAGTGGGAAAATGTGTATCTGTTTAATGTAGGTGGGACATGCCGATTTGACCGCTCTTAAGTCCCGAACGCTCTTATTCTGGGCGCTCTTAAACCGGGGTGCCCACTGTAATCCCATCATGCTGCGCGGGTTTCATGTATCTCCTTGGATTTTCATCTGGAACGTCAGCTAAACAGCCCCCAGAGAGGCAAAGGCAGCCCAACCCGATTTCGCTTCGTGTGATCGACGGCGTAACCGTCAATTTATTTTTTCGTCATTTATGTTTTCCCTCTGAAGTCTCAAAAGGGGTTCAGGAGGGATTCCCCCCTTTGATGATAAAATTCTGGGCCGAACCGCGTCCCATCCACCAGGGTAGTGCGACTCTTCTCGCCACCACCACCACCACCACCACCACCATCCACCATCGTCATCATTATCATCATCATCATCATCATCTTCATCATCATCATCATCATCTTCATCATCATCATCACCGTCGTCGCCGTCTTCGTCATTGTCGTTACTATGGGCAGACCAAATACGCGTACACTCCTCAACGCTTCGCTCTCCGACCTTCGCCGCCACCACCACCACCGCTACCGCCGCCGCCGCTACCGGCACTGAGCTTTTGATAGAGCGCGTTGTTCACCTGTTCCAAAAAATAAAACGACCAAGGCGCGCTTGAATGAGGTTGGTTCATCAAACCATCGTGCACGAATCTCTTCACACAAGCAAGCAGCCGTCCTAAAAAAGCAAGCAGCAAAGCGCGGGTACCGGGCGTTGGGGCATTTGGGCGTCGGAGAAGCAACAGGGGCGCGCGTTGGTGCTTGCACGCGAACGGGTTTAGGCAAGACGAAGCTGGACTTACTGTAGTCCAGGAGAGGACGGGCACGAGCCGCCGAAGGGCGGGGTCAAGGTGGAGTGGGGTGAGTGTGGTGTTCGAGGCACCGTCGCGCCTTTCCAGTACTTCGCGTGCACCCCTTTTTTTTCTCGACTCTAGGTGAACTTTGGTTTGGTTTGGTTTGGTTTGGTTTGGTTTGGTTTGGTTTGGTTTGGTTTTATTAGGTGCACTTGTTTCTTTTCGTAGAGTTTGCATTTTACGATTAACTTCCTTTTTCCATCGCGCTGCGGTTAATGCTTTACCTGATCATCTTAAAATCGCATTAAAAAAACGGCATCCAAAACCAAACCTTCTGCCAGCGCAGGTTCTCCGTCCTCAACCGCTCAAGCTCCCCCTCCAAACGCGCCACCTTGTTCGCCTCCTCCTCCTCCTCCTCCCCTTCCCCCTCCCCTTCCCCTCCCCCCCCCCCCCCCCGCCACCCCTTCTCCAGCTCCGCTTCCCTCCATCCTCACGCCCACCCCCACTCCCACCCCCTGCAGACCTCCCCTCCAGCGCTTCCAAGGCAGCCCTAATTCCGCGCGCCCCCCCATCCCCGTCTCCCCCATGAATATCATATTCTATCCTTGTCCCCGAAAAAACGCCTGCTAGTCGTCCTCGGGGGCGGTAGACACCCTGGAGGACAACTGGTGTGCATCCGGCAGAGAAATCGCCCCCCCCTGCTGCGTCCGATTTTGCCTTTGTGGCAGTGATGAGAGGGGGTGGGGAGAGAGAGTGGGTAGGGAAGGGGAGGGAAGGGGAGGAAGAGGGGGGGGGGCGTAAGTTGCTTGTATTTACTGCGTATGAGCGCTTATGCCCCTGAGATGGGACATAAAGTGAACATACCAGACTCCCCCATCAGCGCTAGCACCACCACCACCACCACCACCACCACCACCACCACCATCACCACCACCACCACCACCACCACCACCTCCACCACCACCAATACCATCACCATCAACAAAAACAACGCTCCCCCCCTCCCCAGTTCCACACCGCCACCAACGCCACCTCCAATGCCATCACCGACAAACAAAAACACCGTATCATTACCACTACCACCACAACAACAACTACCACCACCGACACCACCGACACCATCACCACCACCAGTTCCACAACCTCCACCACCCCAACCCTCCCCCTGCCCCCAACCCTCACCCCCCCTAACTGTGGGGGGTAGCTATCATCAACTTACCAAGCAGGGACGGCGGCATAATGTGTCGTCTCCGACCGCTTTCCACGCGAACTACCGCCACCAATACAACTACCATCTCGCCCTCCACCCCACCACACCCTACCCCCTACCCCCCACGCCAACCCCCCCAACTCCCCCCCCCAAAAAAAACACCCCCACCAACCTTAGTAGCAGTTCTCATGAACTTATCAAACGGCGACAGCGGCACCGCATGTCTTCTTCGTCCACTTCCCGTGCGCACTATCTCCAATGCATCCGGTAAAGGCAGCAGGATCACCTGCGACACCGTGCCTACACACACAGTAGCGCGGGCGGGGGGGGGGGGGGGGGGGGTACTCAGTTTGTGCATAGCCGTAGCTGTATGACCATAGACCCTCGCGTCCCTACTATGCCGGGACGGAGCACGTCGGGTTTTCACCGACCAGGCAGACATTGCTTGCACCAAGCGCGAAGCGCCGTGAGGTGTTCGGCGAGTCGCATGAAGGGTGAACTGCATCCTTCCAAGAACCGCTCGCAAGACGGACTTCGGCACCTTATGCCCTAATTTCCTGCTTGTGGATGACAGCGACCAATGAGTTACTTTGTTTCCTGCAATAGCGGGGGGAAGGGGCTACTAACGCGCACATTGCGGTGGGGGTTGGGGTGTCGGGGTCGGTTGGGGTGAGGGGTGGGGGTGCGGGTTACGGTGGGGTTGGGGTGGGGGTTGGAGTAGGGCGTAGGGGGGCTACTGCTACGGCCATGCACGACAAAGAGTGCACCACCCCCGATCCCCCCGTCCCCCCCGCCCACATATCCCACAATTTCAAACGGTCTCGGCCCTCTGCAAGCGCCGTCGACTTGCCACATGCCACGGCTTAGCCGCATCATTCTCCCAGGACGACACCAGTACCGACGGGTCCGACATTACCGACAGGCTGTTGAAAAAAAAAAGGCAACCCAACCCAAAACCAATAGCAATACCAAAACCAAAACCAAAACAACACCTCCTCCCCCCCTCCCTATTCTCCAACAAACCCCTCCTAACCTTTTCCGACGGTCTCGGTCCTCTGCAGGCACTGTCGACTGGCAACATGCCAAGACCTTGCCGTACCATCCTCCGACGCCGACACAAGCACCGACGAATCCGACGATACCGACAGGCTGGTGACCGTTTTCTCATGCCCGCGCAGTTCCTGAATACCTCCCCCTCCCCCGTCTCCCTCCCCCCCCCCCGACCTGCCCAAGCCTCCGCCGCTAGATCGGGCTGCTCCCGGGAGTCGTAGCCCCCACGAAGAGTCGTAGTCGTCGTCCTTTCGTGCGCAAGCGCAGAGGGTTGGGGGGGGGGGGGGGGGGGGGGTATGCACGCAAAAGTCGGCGAGGTCAAATACCCATCAAGGGTGCTCCTAAAGTCGTACAGTAACGCGCGGCAGTAGACATCTGATGTACAAAATGCACGAAAAACGGCTAAAAAAGCGGGCTTGGGAAACTATGCAAGAAATAAAGCCGTTTACCTTCAACACCATCGTCATCATCCTCACCATCATCATGACCATCAACACCAGCAACACCAAGATCAGCACCACCACCTCCCCCACGACCGCCCTCACCCCTACCCCCAACTACCCCTAACCATCCCCCCCGCCCTAAATCCCACCACCACCTCCACCCTCCCCCCCCCCCCAACCCCCACCCCACCGTCACCCTTACCACGTATATAAAAATAAATAAACAAATGAATAAATGAATAAATGAATAAATGAATAAATGAATAAATGAATAAAAAAACAAATAGATAAATAAATAAATAAATAAACAAATAAACAAATAAATAAATAAATAAACAAATAAATAAATAAATAAATAAATAAATAAATAAATAAGTAAATAAATAAATAAATAAATAAATAATAAATAAATAAATAATGAATAAATAAATAATGAATAAATAAATAAATAAATAAATAAATAAATAAATAAATAAATAAATAAATAAATAAATAAATAAATAAATAAATAAATAAATAAATAAATAAATAAATAAATAAATAAATAAATAAATAAATAAATAAATAAATAAATAAATAAATAAATAAACAATATATATGCGATGTCAGAAAATAATGGTATCTACATGATTGCACCTATCGATTGGAATATTCTATCTTTCGATCCATGTACAACAACAAATTATGAAGCTTTTAACACGTTGTTTACAACACCTAAGAACTTGGTTGCATACTACATGTAACATCAAACCGTCTAGAAAAATAAACATTACCAGGCGGGTGATATAAAGGGGTGTCTTCTTTCTACAACCGTCAGATTCGTCCCCTTTAAGGGTTTATAGTTTCCGCGCACATATTGAAATGCCCCCCCCCCCCCCCCCCCCCCCCCCCCCCGATCCCTCTTGTTCGAACGCCCCACGTAAAATCAAAATCTACCAGAGTAGTAAACACTACCAGCCAGCTGATATCATCTCATTATCCTTCTAGCCATCCATGCCGTAGCTCCAACTCATCTCCGCCCTCCTCCCCCCCCCCCTTTTGTTCCCGGCGCAGTTTGTTCAAACGCCCCACTTACAATCGAAATCGGCCAGAGTAATAAACACTTCTAAGCAATTGATATCCCGTCATTATCTTTCTAGCCATCCATGACGTAGATTTCATTCCTCCCCCCTCCCCCCCTCCAACGCCCCTTCCTTCCCCACACCCCGCACGATCGCCTACACCTAGCACCGCGCGTATAGCAAGCCCCTACATATGTGATTAATACGCGCGATCGGAGGACCACACACAATGTTGCCAAGGTGAGTTTCGACCAAACCCTTGATCTCATAGCTGGAGGGTATTTTGATAGTATATGTGACCTAAACCTCTTGAAAACCCTCTCCGCTTCCCCCCCCCCCCCCCTTTTTTTTTCCTCGCTCTCTCTTGCTCAGACGCCCCACCTAATATCGAAATCCGCCAGAGTAATAACCACTCCCACGCCCTGGATACCGCCTCATCATCTTTTTAGAGCCGTCCATGTCGCTGCTGCAATTCCCATTCTCCCCCCGCCCCCAACCCCCCCCCCTTCCCCACCACCCGCACCATCGCCTAGACCTAGCACCACGCGTATAGCCAACTCCTACATCTATGCGACCTAAAGCCCCCCCCTCCCCCCCCCCCTCCCCCACAAGAAGGAGTTATCGTTTCCACACACAAAATGAGCTGCCCCACCTGTCCCTCCCCCCCTTGCCCCCCTCCCGCCTCCCTTTTGATCAAAATCAGGCCCCCACGTTCTTAAAATCTCCGCCCTCCCCTCGCCAGTTATTCGACTTACAGGATTCACTTGATAAACTGATGCATTTCCTTCCACAGCTGTCAGGTTTTGTCCCCCGCAAAAAAGGGTTTTATAGTTTCCGCGCACAGACTGCCTGACATCACCCTGTTGACCCTGATAGCTACACTGTAGTTGCAAGGGGAGTCGCCGACCTATATCCTTAATGAGGACACACAACCCGTAATACGCGCGATCGGAGTATCACACACAGCTTGCAAAGATGAGTTTCGACAAAATCTTCGATCTCACAGCTGGAGTGTCTTTTAATTTTTATAATATATCTTTGTATATTTTGCTACATCTCCTGCAGATAAGTTAGTTACAGGATACTTTTAACAGTCACCTCCAACTCCGAGGACAGCTGTGCGGCGGCGGTTGCCGAAGAAAACGAAGGCAGCGCCGCATCCGAAGCCGTCGCCGCTATTGCCGTCGCGCTGATGTCCAACTAAACGCGGTAAACGCCGCGCAGGATGGGGGTAGCGGTGGCGTTAAGGATGTGGTTGGGGGTTGGAGTTGGGGGTTGGGGTTGGAGGTTGGGGGTGGGGGTTCGGGGTTGGGGTTGAGGATTGGGGTTGGGGGCTTGGGGGTTGAGGGTTGAGCTTGCGTTTGAGGGTCGGGGACAGGTGTTGGGCTGAGGGTTGGGGCTGGGGTTGGGGTTAGGGGGTGGGGTTGGGGATTGGGTTTGGGAGTGGCACGCGTCTGAAGCCGTAGCCGGTATTTCCATTGCGCTGGTGTCCAACTGGCCAAGGTTAGCGCCCCGTCGTGTGGGGGTAGGGGTGGTGTTAGGGCTGGTGGTGGGCGTGGGGGTGGGGTGGGCGTGGGGGTGGGGTGGGCGTGGGGGTGGAGGTGGGTTTAGGATCGGTGGTGGTGATGGTGGGCGTTTGGATGGTGGTAAGCGTGGAGATGGGGATGGGAGTGGGGCTGAGGTTGGTGGTGGTAGTCTCGGTGAAGGGTGGGGGTGGGACTGGGGGTGGGGGTGATGGGGATAAGGATGGGGGCGAGGGCGAGGGTGGCGTTTGGGGCTAAGAGCGGGGGTGGGAACGAGGGCGAGGGTGGAGGTAGGGGTGGGGGTGGGGGTGGGAGTGAGGATGGATGGAGGCTGACCGCAAGTTGGGGGAGTCCGGTGAGTGTGGCGGCCGTAGGGCAAGCCGCTCTCACGAATTGTTCCGAACCTCACTCTTCCCGTCTGAAAGAGAATCACGTCCCAACCGGCTGCAAACAGAAACATTATCCGCCGAGTCCGCCGTCACGGCCCTCAGGAAGGCCGGACACGCCACCGAGAAAAGAAAAAGGCACTAACAACCAGCATAAAACCAAAGGGTGTGTAAACAAAGTGCTATTTGTACGCCCGGTGTGCAATTAGCGTTCCCGCACTCTCCGTAGCATACCTGGAAGATAACGCCGCCCCCGCCGGCAGCAAACAGAAACATTTCCGCCGGGTCCGCTGTGATGGCCCTGAGGAAGGCCGGACACGTCGCCGAGAGCAGCAGACGACCCGACGCGGCGTCCCACACGCGGGCTGTGCGGTCGAGTGAGCACGTATACACCCTACCCCCTCCTTTGGCGGCGAAGACGCAGGTTACCGGGAGGGAGTGGTCGGACGCTGTCCATGTTGCGGGGAAGGAGGAGCGACCGCCGCCGCTAGCGCTACCCTGGGTCGAAAAGGGAACGTGGTGTGGTGTGGTGCGGTGCGGTGCGGTGCGGTACGGCAAAAAGGCAACCAACAACAGCACAACAAGACAAAAATGGTGAGAAGAAAAAATAGAAGACGTGCGCGTCAGAACAAGAACAAGAACAAGAACAAGAACACAAGGGGAGAAACGGCTCGACAGATAGTGGGCGGGGACGATGGGGGTGTGGACGGGGGCGATGCGGGACAGGTACATGGGTGGGTGGGTGGGTGGGTGGGTGGGTGGGTGGAGACCTGGTGTGGTTTGGTCGGTCGCTATGCAACAGCCCTCATCAGGGGTAAGAACACAACAGCAAAAAATCGTGAGCACACGACACAAAACCACAAAAAAACAATAAACGGTCCGTATGACGACGCCGGCTAAGGTGGAGGGTAAAGTGGGGTACCCGGTTTAAGAGCGTCCAGCGGTCGTCAGGGGACATCCGGGATTTCCCTTATTATATTTGCATCTTGATGGGCAAACCGGATACTGCTGCTTGCTCTGAAATCGTTGCGCACAGCGGTCCGTGAGGCGGTAAATAAAGCGCCTCCGCGCGGCTGCGGGTCTTCGGTCAGCCTCGGGTTTGACCGTGTAGGTTCTGTCTCTCCGGGGTCATGGGCTGACAGGTAATTCACGTTTCATCTGGTGTAAAGTCTCTACTTTACTGGGTGATCATCTCACAAGTTGAGATCGATCAAGCCCGACAGCTCCAAATAAATCTGAAGATTTCGCGTGGGGCAGGTGTGTTGGTAGTCGGAAATATATTTTCGAGAAAATGGACTCGAGAGCGGTCAAATCGGCTTATCGCGCGTTATGACACCTTCACAAAAAAACTACATGGTGCCCAATCCGAGATAAGAGCGGCGCGGAGAGAAAACCGGTAACAACACGTGCTTGTTCCGAGAGGCTCATAAATCAAGTACCCCACTGTGCACGATCTTTCTTCCAAGGCTCCTTCCGAAATTGGTAGAGATGTGAGTGGGCACGACTTAACCCCTTTAGAACCCCAAACCCCTCCCTATACTAATTCCAACTAATTTCTCCCCAAAACCGGGTTTCCAGTCGTAAAGACGTTAAGTTCACCATTTACCAACTACTGAAGTTGCTAGTCGTACTACTACAAGCAGTCGTTCTACGAAGGTGCCGACAATCCGACTTAGTTGGGTTTCCCAACTCCCAGGAAGGCCTCTTCAATGCGGAGAGCGTTTTTGTTCTTTTTGGGGAGCGCTCCCCCCCCGGGGGTGGGGGCTGATTTGGCTCGCTTCGCTCTTCTGATTAACTCGGAAAGCCGGCTGACCCTCAGCTGATTTTACACCGGCCGACTCGCTGACAAAAACTCACTTCAGTTGGCCACCGGCACCTACCGATTAGTTCTTATATAGTCGTGAGATCCTGCCGACTCACAGCTCAACAAACTGCGGGGTCTATATACCTCACTCACAGCACAAAATTCGAGAAAAAAACGAGAACGAAAGCGCGATCCGACGAACGGGACAACCCCATGACCCTAGGAAACAGAGCGACCAAAATATTATGAAACCCCAATAGCATCCCAATTGGCATCGGGTACAGTACATACTACACACAGGAGAGAGGCCACGACAAGGGGCGCTACCAACTCTCCACGACCTTGTTCTCACGGCTCGCACGAGTGACTCTGTACCTCGCCGGCAAATAGGCAGGTGATTGCTTTAGCGAAGCGTAGCTTACCGTTCCATCGCAGATTTATATCGCATGACTAGAACGGCACGAAAGCTCAAGATCGCACAGGAACCGTGGGGATCACTCGCGCGAGTAACCCCGAGCCACGGCAAAAAACGCCTCCCAAAATAGAAACCCCCTACCGCCGCGCCGATCTTGGAGGGTAGTTCTTACGCTCTCATTGGTCGAGGGAGATGTGATGGGCAGCAGATCGACAACAAAAACAACATCGAAAAGCAGCGCAGCCAGCAGCGTTTCTCGCCCGTTCCTGGTCCGTTTTTTGGGGTCGGGGTTCGGGTCCGGGTCCGGGTCCGGGCCCGGGTCAGGGATAGGGATAGGGTTAGGGGTTGGTTTGGGTCTACACCCGTACCTTGATCCCCAGGAAGTGCTTCCTATGATAGCTCGCTAAACGCGAAAAGCCTATTGCCCCAAAGATCCGCGCGGACAGACAGACTACTGTTAGGCGAGCCCATGGTACGTTATTAATACTCGAAGAGCCCCGTCGGTGGGCATTTTTTACATAAGAAAAAAAGAGCACACCTCTGGCAGATCACGATAGATGATCTAGACCATCTAGATCATCTAGATAATCTTACGACGCGTGCTACGATGGAGGTGCAGCACTTTTTTTTCTGAGGTCCCTCGCTATAGGAAGTTGAGCAAAAAAAAAAGAAGAAAAAGAAAAAAAACGATTTGAAAGAGAAGAAAAAAAACTGCTTTGATACCGGATGAAAAAAAACTAACGTAGTCTAGGTATACAACGGGAATCATGGGGGGAAAAAACGGCCTATTACGGAGATCCATTGTTAACAGGGGTCATTCAATGCCTATGGGGTCATATCTCTGTCAACTTCTTCGTCGATAACGGTAAACGATAGCTTGGATTGTTCGCATAGGCCTTACGGTCACGGCGCAAAAATAAAAAAATAAAAAAAATATGATGTTCTGGGCGAGATATTGCGAAAATTATGAGAAATTTCCGGTGAAATTTTTAGCAACCATGATAATAGGGCGTTTACCCCTGTTAACAATGGATCTCCGTGCTATTGTTTATTTATTTTCCGAC
Source organism: Undaria pinnatifida (assembly GCA_012845835.1). Taxonomy (NCBI): domain Eukaryota; class Phaeophyceae; order Laminariales; family Alariaceae; genus Undaria; species Undaria pinnatifida. Next base: position 25,474,320 of record JABAKD010000025.1, read on the forward strand.
GTTTTTGGGTTAAAGAGCCCCGTCGTTCAGAAAACATTTTACTCGAAAAGTGCTACCTGTATCGCACCACGCGTCATGAGATGTTGTGCAGGAACCCGTACATGCAGAAAGTATGGGTCCAATCCCGGAAAGCATGAGCTAGGCCATACAGATAGATATTTCTGACCTGAAGGATCTAGATCATCAAGCGAGGATAGATCATCTGTCCTGCGTGTGAAAAAGAGGTACTGCTGTGCCTCTCTCGCTGCATCGCAGCACACGTATGATACCTTGAACGTCTCGCCCCCTCGGGGTCAATCCCCGTCAGCATGTTCCACGAGGACACACACACAATCGCATCCTCCCCCAAAACCATGGACATACGTACCACTCTGCCTGTAAATATAAGAAACATTTGGACATTAATGTTGGAATAGTGACTGCTCATTTTTTCGGGCAGAGTGTTAGATACACGCACACAGCAGAATACACAAAAATCGTGGAACACAGCACACAAAACCGCAGATTATACAACAACGGTTCGTGTCATGAGCAAAAACCATGGGGCGCATATGCGCACACAGCGCACGCGCAAAAAAACGTAAGCACACTACAAACACACACACAATACATTAATATTGCAGAAAAAAAAAGAAGAAAACTTGAATGCATTTTGATGCCGGGTACGATGCAGATCACAATGCCAAGAAACATACAGGATACCGTGTGGAAAAAAACGAAAATGTTGGCGCGTGGTCCCAGTACTATGAAAAGGCGTTTTGGTATCAAACGCCACAAAAAACCTTGCCCTAGCCTAACCCTGCAAACCCCATTTCCAACCCCAACCCTTGGCCGACCTGTACGGAAGCATGTCCAGAAAAATCAGGCATAAATCAAATTTTCGGGAAAAAAAAAAATATCGACCACACTATTAGACGAAGCTATAAACCTAGTCTGGGCTGGTTGGTATTATTTGCGGTGTTATTTGCGCGGTGGCTAGTTTTCCCTCCTGAGTATTCAGGCGTTTTTCTCTCCTTTTCAACTTGCGATGCTTCCGGGATCTCAAGCCAACCACATTCTAAAGGGGAGGCTTGTACCAGGCGTATACCTATTATGTTTTGGCCATTTGCACATTTGAATACCATACACTTATTTACGGGCACCGCATATACTTGCTGCACCGCCTCCTTCCATGCCTGCCGCCGTCAGCATGTTCCACGATGATACCATCGCATCATCCCCCCCAATAATGGACATACAATTTTACACGCACACACAAGTCGTGGAGCACACCAATCGAAACAATGGTGTACAAACCATGGACTTATATTATCCTTCCAAGTAGTCTATACGCACACACGCGAAAATTCGCGGAAAACAACCTACAAAACTCAACAAAAACATGGTGTAAAATAAAAAAAGCATGCACATGCACATACATGCGCACATACAAATCGTGAAACACGAGACAAAACATAAAAAAAACTGTGCCACACGCCGGACGGACCAGATAGATCACTGGACAAATCAGCCAAATCACGATCTGTCCGACTGGCCAAATATGTTTACCTTAAACGAGTCGCCCCCCTCTGGGTCAACCGCGGTCAGCATGTTCCACGATGACACCATCGCGTCTTCTCCGGCGGAGTAAAGGAAGCAGCCGTCGGGGCTGAAGGCTAGCGCTGATACCGCCTGTCCGGAGAAGGGATCAACCACGCGCAGTGACATGTTATTATGACATGATACAATATAGTACAAGACAAGACAAGACAAGATAAGACGGGACAAGACGCACGGCACGACCCAACCCAACAAAGGTCACCCCCCTCTCCTCCACCAAACCCTTCAGCCAACAGCTCTAAGCATGATAGCATACGCGTTTCAAGCGCGGCAAGACACACGTCATATTCTTCAGGTCCGTGCTCTAATTAGCGGCAAACACGCAAAAGTGTATCCCACACGACCCCATCACACCCCACCTCACCCCACTCCACCGCACCCCACCTCACCTCACCCCACCCAACCCCCCACCCCATCCTATCCCATCTCACCCCATCCCACCCTACCTACATCCCACTCACCCCACCCCACCCTACCCCATCCCATCCCAACCTATTCCATCCCATCCAATCCCATCCCACCCATCCCATCCTACCCATCCCATCCCATCCATCCCATCCCATCCCATCTCATCCCATCCCATCCCATCTTGCCTTGTAGTGAGCGTCCCAAGCGCGTAAAAGCGCACCACTGGAGACCTCCCACAGGTACACTCGCCCCGACAAGCCTCCCCCTGCACACAGCCATCCGTCGTCTGCAACCATTCGGGGGTTTCCACAAAATGTCAAGGTACCGGGGGCGGGGGGCGGGCGGAGGAAACGGGTGAATTACACTGTCTATTTCGTAGCAATGTCGGGCCCGTCGGGGTGGGGTGGGGGTGGCGAGGCGGGTTGTTGACGGTGTTGATTAAACCCATGAGACCAATGCTGCGGCAGCTTCCGTTGCTCCTGCTCCTGTTACTCCCGTTACTCATATCAATAGGCCTAGTTACCACTACTGCTGCCGCTGCTACCATCGCTACTCCTTCTACAACGATCACTACCAAACTACCAATCTACGATACGAGTATCCCACTATTAATACCATAAGCAACTACCACAACCAAAACTATTACCGCTACCACCACCACCACACCAACGACACCACCACCACCACCACACCAACGAAAACACCACCACCACCACCACCACCACAACCACCACAACCACCACAACCACCACCACCACCACCACCACCACCACCACCACCGTCACCAACACCAACACCAACGCCACCAACGCCAACACCGATACCGCCAACAACACCAACACCAACACCACCCCAACCCCTTTCCACGGCTTCCCCCTCACCACGCTTTTGATCCTTACCGGACACGGCCAAGGGTCCGAGCTTCTCGGGAGCGTGGCACTTGAGCCTCGGCTGCTCCGTGCCCCAGGCCCAGAAATGCACCGCGGTTCCTTTCACCTTCAGTCATATTAATAGTACACCCACACACCAATCGATGCAGTACGACTCGTTGTCAAATAGTGTACACGACAGGTGACATAACGTACGAGTACATGTTGTGAAGATGCAGTACTGCTGTTATCATACAGCTAGGCCTGGAAATAAACCCCGAAATGTCCCCAAAAAATGGCAGATCTACTCCATGAAAGCCGCAAAAAAAATCCAAAAATATGTTGAAATAAAGAAAAAATGTGCCGCAGTCCTATTTACTTGGATTTAGTATGCGTGAACGGTTGACAGAAGATCAAAGAATGCTCGACGCAGGCGACGAGTCGAGTTGGACCCTGAGATGCCACAGACACCAGTAATCAGTGTCTGCAGAGGGCAAAGCACATCATTTATAATTTTCCGTCATGTTTTCAAGTCTAATCGGCCGGAAATGTGCGGGGAAACTATTGTTTGATGCTTATATTCGTATTTTGCTCAATAGGGGGGAAGGTCTTGAACTGAATATGGAACATTATGCGTGCCTTCCCCTTTGGCTGGGACTGGGCGAAAGACAGCAAAGCAATCCGCGCTCGAATCCAGTAAATAGCCGACGAGAAATTGTTGATCAAACTTGGCCTTTTTGCTGCCTCCTGAGCAAAAGTTCCAAAAAAAAACATTCGAAAAACATACACCGAAAAAAAAAAGAAACCCGGGGAAAAACGAGAAAAGTCGAGGGCAAATACCAATACATGTCTTCGTTCCTGTAGGGCAAACGGCGCCAGACACGGGCGGGCGTATCCGCACGCCGAGCGACTGCCATCACAGCAGGGGCCATCGAGAGAGGAGGGAGGGAATCTGTGATTGGGCCTTGATGCAGCGGGAAACGACCTGCCCCGAGCTTCCAGATGCGGATGCATCTGTTATCGTAAGGGCCCGAATTAACGAGGAACTTGCCAAATCGAATTTCGATTTTTTTTCTAGAATTGAATTGAATTTGCATCTGATTGGTCAAAAAATGAATCGCCAAGCAGGCATTCTCATAGTTATTCGTACGAAAAATCAAATTCAACAGAGAAGTAAAAAAAGACTTTCTCGGTCGAATTTAGTCGAAAACCGAAATTCAATTTGGGGAGTTTGTCCACCTAGACATGGCTTGTTCTGTGTAACCGAAGCCGGCCACGCGAATTGGTGCCATGTCGTCGGCTGATTGAGAGGCGAGAAGCCACTATTGCGAGAGGTAGGACCACCGGAGCAGCCGCAGCGCGGCCTCTAGCACAGCGTAGACCGCCCGCGACGCTTCGAAAACAATCGAGACCGCCGCAAACCCAGTTTTTCGTCGCCCTGCACCTCGAAAGTTACACGACCAACTACCACATGATGACTTTGCTCAGAAGTTCGACCGCTATATCCCCGTCGCTGCTGCCCGTGTCGGGCGGCGGGGTGGCGCCAGCCCATCCAAGAGACGCCTAGAGTCATAGCCTTCAAGCCGCTGACGGCCAAAACAATTTCCCGCTAGCCGCGGCACTCCGGGGAGGACGCGAGCCATCGCTCGCCTCGGTCGTTGCCCACAGGTGTTCGTTGACCCTTTTGCGTTTTTTTCTCTTTTTTCTAGAACGCACGACGCCATTCCTTGATAAGAAGCAGAGTTGAATTTTTCATGTATTTTTCATGAAATACAAAAAGAAATCGAATTATGATTTTCCGTGCTCTTCGTTAAGCTGGGCCTTTAACACGAAATTTTCGAGCAAAACAAATAAAAATTTGGTCCGAATGTAAGGAACGTTTACATAATTATATGAATATAGCACGGTTCTTACATTTCCGGAAAAATATGTACCTGGTACGGTTGACAATGCCTCGTATCACACGAGTAAGAGTGCGTGAGTACAGACAAATACAAGCTTGGAGCCAGACCCCAGGCGCGTGCTGAGAAGCCTTGGCCAAGACTCAAGCTCAGCGGCAAGTACAGCAATAACGTACACGTAGGCTAGAGGTGGGGCGCGCCGCCACGGAGGTATACGGGCGGCGCCGTATACCATGCGCGGTGCAGCACGGCCCAGGGGCTTGCGCAGCAGCAGCAGCAGCCAATAAAACAAGAGATCAGCCCCTACTGCTTGATCCCTTCGTATCGCATTTCGGGCAGCACCGTCGTGCTGCCGGCCGCCGAGGCCAAGGGGCCGCTCACGCTCGTGCGTCCATGTGTACGCTGCTGCTCTGCGCTCTGGCCCTGGGGCTGTACAGCAGTGCGCTTAGCACGAGAAGCAAAGGCACCCGGGTGGGCTGACATTTTTTTAGCAAAAGGGCGTGGCAGCAGTGCTTTTTTTGTGAATGCTACGCTCCGAGCAGCTTTGTGCCGTGACGTGGTTTTGTTTTCCCCATCGCTGATTGGTTGATTTCCTAAAGAGTTCTTTTCGTAGAGAACGACCATGGGATTTTTTTTTCCCGAATGTTACGTCTAAAAGAAATCAATTCCCAGCCCTAACAGTATCGTCATAATACTATATATTTCCACGCACAAATTGAGCTGCTCCCCCCCCTCCCGCCCCCCTTTTGATCAAAATCAGGCCCCCACGCCCTTAAAAACTCCGGCCTCCCCTCACCGGATATTCGACTTACAGGATTCACTTGATAAACGGATGCATTTCCTTCCACAGCTGTCAGATTTCGTCCCCCTCAGAAACGGGTTTTGTAGTTTTTCGCGCACAGACTGCCTAACATCACCCTGTTGACCCTGATAGCTACACTGCTGTAGTTGCAAGGGGAGTCGCTGACCTATATCCTTAATGAGGACACACAACCCGTAATACGCGCGATCGGAGTATCACACACAGCTTGCAAAGATGAGTTTCGACAAAGTATTCGATCTCACAGCTGGAGTGCATTCTCATTTTTATAATATATATATTTTTATCACACACATCTACTTCCCAGCTTCTGGACAAGTCGTGGACACAGGTGTCGTCCCTTCTGCCCCCCGGTTCTTGCCTTCAATTTTTATCGCGCATAGGGTTCAGCAATCCTACTGCTTGTCGATTTTTTATCGAGTGTTGTTGCTAACTCACGCTCTCGCGCTTTCCGCAAGTCAAAGTGTGTGCAAGAAAAAGTCCCCACGAAAATATACGAGTATGCACTCGGGGGGATTTGAACTCACGAAACTGACCTGTGTCAGGCTCAAGGATAACCTGATACGCCACCAGGGCGACCGGCTAGAGTATATACATTCCTGGTACATGAACACAATCAATGATATTCAACTGTATAGACTAGACGGCACCACGGCACTGCGACAGCAGCTGCTGTTCCTGCTGCTGCTGCTGCTGCTGGTACAACCTGATGCGGCGGACAGCCGGGCCAGCGAGCGAACCCCACCACAAACAGCAGCGCTCCTAGATACACTCCCATGTTTGCATGTTGAAGACACACTAACATACTGCTGTTACTGCTGCTGCTGCTGCCGCTGCTGAAGCTGATGCTGCCCTGCTGCCCTGCTGCTGACAGCCGGGCCAGCGATCGAGAATCGCAGCACAAACAACGGCAGCTTCAGCTCTATCTTCCCATGCTTGCTTGGACGACACGCGGCTGCTGCTGCTGCTGTTGCTGCGGCTGCTGCTACTGGTGCTACTGGTGCTACTGGTGCTCCAGCTGTGCGACGGACAGACGGACCAGATGTACTCGTTAGGCGAACTCCACGACAAAGAGCAGCAGTGTTCAATGATCTTCCCATGCTTGCACGTGGAAGACGCGCAATCATACTGCTACTGCTGCTGCTAATGCTGCTGCTACTGCTGCTGCTGTTGCTACTGCTACTGCTGCTACTACTGCTGATGCTTCTGCTGCCCTCACTGCTGCTGTTGGGCGGCGGAGTGCCCGGCCAGCGAGCGAACCTCGAGCTCCAGCATGCTCGCGTGTGGAAGACGAGCTGCTGCTGATGATGCTGCTGCTGCTGCTATGCGGCGGCGGCGGCGTACAGCCGGGCCAGCGAGCGAACCCCGAGTTCGACCATGCTCGCGTCTGGAAGACGGGCTGCTGCTGCTACTGCTGCTGTTGCTGCCCCACACCCCACCCCACAGCTGTCAGGGATATTGTTGACGAACAACCGACCCACCCACCTGTGAGCTGACCACGAAGTCTCCTGCAATGAGAGCGGTGGATCCCGGCTGAGCTGAGCAGTTCTTGAGGCTCGTAATCTGAGTGCCAGTGAGAACGTCCACCACCGTCGCGAGGCCGTCGCCACCAGCGGACGTTAGCAGCGCCACCTCCCTCATGATATCGCTTCCGTCCCTGCAATGGTGTGTTTCCTTCTTGCAACCAGCTTATCGAGCACCTACGAAGCGAGGCAGGCCTGTGAGGCTGTGTGTGGGCTGTGCGCAAACCACGATCTACGATCTACGATCTCCCAAAGTTTGAACGAGGTTTCATCATTATGTAAGCGAACATGGAAAGGGGAAAGGGACGACTTTTCTGTTTTGGAAGGATTTCGAACAACAAAACGCGGATACATCAAGGGGAAAGGGTTCGTTTTACTGTTTGTTGTTTTTCATGTCCTACCATGCCGGTACTGAAATATAGTATGCGTTTCGGGCGGACCGCACCGCACATCACATCAACTAACTCCCCCACGTGACCGGGGAAGGAACGATCACCATCAACACAACAATAGTAGTGTCCCCGACGAGGGGAGCTAAAAAACAAACCTCCACGACTCTCACGGACGCTCTCGAGCGTCTCTGGTGCACTCGCGTCGACTCTGTCTGGCTGGCATCAAAGGCTGGAAAGATATCTGCTGCGAGAGACGTATCCTGTTTTCTCTCCTGTTATACAAAAACTGCATTTTTTTCTGCGTTGGTTGTGGCTTTGTGACAGAAATAGACACGTGAAACATCCATTTTGCATTCCGGGCTGTGCGTGTGCGAGAGGACCTCACCGGAGGGAACAGTCGTAAACTGTTGGCCACCAGGAGCAGTTAGGTTGTATCCATGGAATCCTCCGGGCTCCCGCCTGTTTCCGAGGAGGAGCTCGTGGCTGCCTCGGTCGTCTGCATCCTGGCCGGCGTCGGGCTCTGCTTCTTCTCGCACAGGTGAGTGGTTGGACCGACGAAAAACGAAGCAACCCACCCAAAAAAAACATGTCGTGTTTTCTGGCTTTTTCTATACTCTGTCCCATACGTTTTTCGGCCGGTCTTGTGATTGATTGGGCAAGTGGTTGGTGCTCACGCATGTGTCGCCGAAAGAAGAACCAGAGCCATCGCACGCCACCCGTAGCCTGCCCGTGGTTCGTTCACGGCGAACGGTGCTTGTATACCTGGTGCCGCTACCGTCGTCTCTTGTGCTAGAGCCTAGTTGGCCGAGCTCGATGCGTTGGTTTTGCCGTGCGAGGGGCCGTGCCCTCAATCCTACGTACGAAACGCATCGCATGAATGAGATAATCAATGGATCAAGTCCGTTCCGTAGCATGTTGTCTGTTACACACGTGCATGTATGTGTCTGGGTGCGTCCCGTGCGTCTTGAATCATGGCTATGAATACTGGTATCCATGCCCACAACAGGGTACTGCTGTATGCCGTACTCCAAGGACAACCAACGTTACAGCAGAATGCACGACGCAAGGCAACGTCAAAGTATCACCCGTATTACCTAACGCACAGGCAGCCCCCTACTTTCACCACTGACTGGCCTTTCTCCGTTCTCTGTTGTTGTCGTTTCTGCGGGTTGGCCCACCGGGTGATGTTCCCCGTGAATTCATACTGTTACTAGTACGGCAGCGGTACCCCCCCCCCCTGCCTCTGGGCAAAGGCCTCTTGTAGCCACACACCACACACCGCTGCCTACGTACTCGTAGCTCTGAGAGCCGCCTCGGGGTGCGCATCGCATCTGCTTAAAGGGAACGGGCCCTAGGATTCCATGCAGCATGGTATACTATTTCCAACACGAGTCTCTGGGGACTGTTTGTTGCACCTCGGAATCTGAAACGCGTCAAGGGAAAGCGAAAGCAACGGATCATCAAGTGCGGAGTACGAACACGTACCCGAGCCTACCACATCTAGAATTGCACCCGCGACAAACTGCAGCAGTTGGAACTGCGTACTCGTAGAGTGAACTCGTTACTACTACCACCCTGGAAACAAGTAAAAAAAAGTCGTCGTACGTCGTAGATGTTTGTTGGCTGCTGCTGTGGTTGCATCATCATCAGCGAGCGGTTGCCTTGCCTGCCCATCATCTTCTCTCTTGCAAGCGGCCGTCTAATGTATCGCCTCTGTATGCACAGTTAGCAATTTCAGCACCCTCTGGCCGCGGCAAAGGTTAAGGTTGGCGTCTGCGCAGTCGGTGTGAGAAGTGGGCTTCACAGGGGTGTTCCTCTCACGACCTGCTGAAACATTGCGACTTGTTAATTTGTTGGGAAATCACAACGACAGCGATAGATTACGGGTACGCACGTACGTGCGTGCGTGCGTAGCATGTTACCGCTTTCTAACGTGCGGTTGGCCAACCTGTCCGCTTGCGGGTGTTAATGGTGCTGCACCAGTAGTCTACTGCTGCTGTAGTAGTATGTAGCAGTGCAGAGGGCGCACGTTCGGTCGTAACAAATTGATACTTGTTTTGTCACGACCATTGGAAAATGTCAGGGCACTTCGCAGGTCGGTTCAGCTCTCGCGGGTCGGGTCGGGTCGGGTCAGGGTGACTCGAACCGTACCGTGAGATTTGAACACCTCGTGGCCCGACCCGTTCCGAGCCATGAAAGTCCGAGCTAGTACCTCCTGGCCCGACATTTTGGGAAACAACTTCCAGATCCGACGAGTTATTATGACCCGAAAAAACTGCGAAAATGTGACGGAAGGAACGGTGCATGTACGGATGGATGCCGTTCTAAATCCCACACCATGAGATGATATTTTCGCACCTCGGACAGATCACGATCTACTACTACTGCTGCTGCTGTATGTAGACCATCCTCAAAAGTATAGATCATGCATTTATCTGCCGTTATGTTATATCATTGTGCAGGATTTGTATGAATAGACTAGACTACCAGGTAGGTACAGATCTTACCCCAAAGAAACATGTGATCTACTACTTACTGTAGATAATATAATCATGATAGGGGCTCCTAACCGATAACATGATGAGCTGCTCCGTACAGATCTTCCCTTAAGTATGCAGCCCCGGAAGCAAGTGCTAGATCATTGCACAGATCGTACTGCTCGGCCCCCACCCGATAACATGAGCTACCCCATACAGATTTTCCCTGAAATATTCAGCCCAGGAAACATGTGCTAGATCATCACACAGATCGTACTGCTCGGCTCCCACGGGGTAACACAAGGAAGGCAAAACCATACAGATCTTCCCTGAAATATTCTATATTGTCAACGAGGGTTTGGTTATCTGTGTCCGGTGGTATCCTCTGACGAGCGGACGCGAGTATCTGCAGCAGTAGTCTAATCGGCGCCAGCAATGGGAGACACCCTTTTCGAGATCGCTTGGGTGGGAGCCGGATGATTATAATGCGTCCGCCGCCGTGGCCACCGACCGAGAAAAACGCACACAAATTGACGGCGGCAGTTGCCGGTAATCTGTGTGATCTGTAGCTCACGTCTCCGGGTGGGAGCCGTTCGATCTGTATGATCTAACGCACGTTTCTTGTTTTGGATATTTACTCTTATTTGTTGTACGCACCCTTGCACAACATCTCAAAACGGCAGATACAGCAGTATCCAGGACTACATAATACGCGCGATCGGAGTATCACACACAGCTTGCAAAAAAAAAGATGAGTTTCGACACGATCTTCGATCTCACAGCGGCTGGAGTGTATTGTTAAATTTATAACATCATAGACTAGATGTAGATCGTCATCTCCACCGCACCTGATCCCAAGTGACAAATTTTGTCATTTCCTCATGAATTTTGTATCCCCTGGTGGTGCATAGTCTAGTTGTTATACTTCGAAGTAGAGTCCATTTCGCCACCTATTTATTTGTTGTACGCGTGTCGGGTCGACGTACTCAAACGCATCCATCCGTGAACAACGGCAGCTTGCGCTGCTGGAGTAGTAACGGTGACCCCGTCGGTAGGGACAGCCCGTCGTGCTGTCGCTATACCGCGCGGCAACTAGGCATACACCAGCTAGCGCTGGATCGCGAATACAACCGAGTGAGTTAAGTTGACACACGACAGGCATAACATGTATGTCTGTATAATAAAACTACGTGGAAGTGCGGTAAGCTCTTCTTTTTTTTCCCGTCCAACGGAAGATAACGAAGGCCACTGATAGGGACAGCTTACGGTATACCTACAATGGGACCCGAAGGGTGCGCCAGCTAGCGTTGGGCTGCGAGAGCAACTGAGTTAAATCGACACACGACGCGTATGAAAATACGTGGAAGTGTGGTGAGCTAAAGCTTTATTTTTCCCCATCCGCCGGAGGATACAAAAAAAAAAATCTACTCCGTATATAATAATAATAAAAAGATCGTCATCTCTTCAAGGTGTGTAAGGTACAGTAAGCAAGTACTGCCTCTAAAGAAGATACCTCACTCAGCTTGTTCGTGAAGTCGAAAATGTCGTCGAAATACCGCATTTATTTACGAGCTGCGTGCGCGACGTTTCGATCGCGCGTGCTGCGTGCCAGCCCTTTTCTTCATTTTTTTTGTAGTTTAGCTGGCCGAGCTGCACTTTCGCTTTTTTGTTCGTACATTGAAGTAAGCGCTGTTGCAACCGAATTTCCCAAGTATTAAGCATCGTATCATAGCTCTGTTCGTTGTTTCTACCAAAATACCGGCAGAGCATTACGACAAAAAAAGTCATTCATGCATGTAATACGTAGAGCGTCAGGTACCCTTGGGGCAGTCATTGCGCACGAGTCTGCCCAGTCTGTAGACCACTGTTATTAAATAATACAACAACTATGTAAGAGAACGTACGACAAGCCAAAAAGTACGGAAGGCTAGCTTACTTACATCCTGAGCTCCACAGCTAGCTGCTGTCAGGACTTATCACCCTCAAAGAGAGTTGCACTGTTCATAGTGACGCGTGGGCACCGTAGGGGTCCGTCCCCCAATAAGGTGGTATTCCGATATGATGCGGTATCCCGATATAAGGCGGTCAAAATTACCTGGCGCTACTGGGGAATTGCACTCACTACTCGGAATGAAGAATGCGGCTCCCCCCAATAAGGCGGTATCCCCATATAAGGCGGTATCCCAATATAAGGCGGGCAAAATCGCTTGGCGCTACTGAGAAATTGCGCTCACAGCCCGGAATGAAGAACGCGGCCTCCCTCTACAAGGCGGTCTGAGTAAGGCGGTATCCCGATATAAGGCGGTCACAATCGCTTGGCCCTACTGGGGAATTGCACTCATTACCCGGAATGAATAAGACGGCCTCTTTCTACAACGCGGTCTGATTCAGGCGGTATCCCGATATACCGCGGTCATAAGGCGGTCTGAGCAAGGCGGCACCCCGGTATAAGGCGGCCTCTCTCTACAAGGCGGTCTGAGTAAGGCGGTATCCCGGTACAAGGCTGTCAAAATCGATTGGCGCTACTGGGGAATCGCGCTCACAGCCCGGAATAAAGAACGTGGCCTCCCTCTACAAGGCGGTCTGAGTAAGGCGGTATGCGGCGATCAAAATCGCCTGGCGCTACGAGGACTGGGCAATTGCACTCACTACTCAGAATCATTAGTGCGGCCTCCCTCTGCAAGGCGGTCATATTGCTCTCGCACACCACCGCCTTACCGGGGGACGCACCCCTACAGATTATAAAAAATGAAAATACACTCCAGCTGTGAGATCGAAGATTTCGTCGAAACTCATCTTTGCAAGCTGTGTGTGATACTCCGATCGCGCGTATTACGAGTTGTGTGTCCTCATTAAGGATATAGGTCGGCGACTCCCCTTGCAACTACAGTGTAGCTATCAGGGTCAACAGGGTGATGTTAGTCAGTCTGTGCGCAGAAACTATAAAACCCGTTTCTGAGGGGGACAAAATCTGACAGCTGTGGAGGGAAATGTATCCTTTTATCAAGTGAATTCTGTAAGTCGAATAACCGGTGAGGAGGGGGCGGAGTTTTGAAGTAGTAGTAGCGCTTTTTGGCTTGAATATTTTTCCGAAAAACGGGAGCTCCTTACTTAGCCCGAAAAAAAAAATCGTCGTTTTTTTTTTTCTTCTTCTTTTGTCATTCTCGTTTTTGCCAATCAATGCAAAATGGTCGGATTTCTTTCTCTTCATTTGTTGTTGTTATCATTATCGTTTTGCCGATCAATGTTGTTCGTTGTAGTGTAGCAATAGTAGTAGTATACCTGGTACGTACATTTCCCGTGGGACTTGTTTTCATGGGGTTGTTTTTTTCCATAAATTAGTTTATCAAAAATCGTTGAGTTTTTTTTCTTTTCTTTTTTAGGGTGGTGAGGAAGGAGCCTTGACCCTTTTTGCACCGCAAAGTCCCGACATGGGGGGGGGGGGGGGGGGGGAGAACACTTGGAGTTGGACTAGGATAAGTGTGTAGGAGGTGAAGAATGGTTTTATAGAAAATGCGTGGCGCGCCTCCGCCGCAGCGTAAGGGTAATTATACCCCTGCGCAGAATGGTTGCAGGCTGTGGCCGTCTGTCTACCTAAAATCGCCCTGTCGACCCTTAGTACAAGCAGTGGGGGCCCGTTCTCCAGGTAGGCGGTGGTGTGCCAGAGCAATATGACCACGTTATAGAAGGAGGCCGCCCTTATCCAATTCCTGGTGGATGTCTTCAGGTGGTGGCCGTCTATCTAAAATACTCCTGTTGATCCTAGTACCAGCAGCAGGGGGTCCGCCCCCCATCAATGCGGTGGTATGCCAGAGCACTATGACCGCCTTGTAGAGGGAGGCCGCATTAAATCATTCCAGGTTACGAGTGCAACTCCCCAGTAGCGCCAAACGATTTTGACCGCCTTATACCGGGATACAGCCTTATATAAGGACACCGCCTTGTAGAGGGACCCCCACCGTACTACTATCCTCCAGGGGAGTCACGGACCAATTTCCGGCACGAGATCATAAAACCCGTACGGGCATCACAGCGCGCCCGATCGAAGGATCACACGGAAGTTTGAAAAATATGAGTTTCGACGAAATCCCCGATCTCGCAGCTGGAGTGTCTTAACTAGCTTTTTTTTTTATGTAATCATCCCCCAGTCCCTGCCCTTAGCTCCGCCCACGTGTGTTCGTTTTCGGCGTGTTTTCGCCTTTTTCTTAAGTTCCGTGGCGGTGGTATACCCTCCGACATGTCCACTACCGTCCCCTTGTGCATAACGGTCCATCCCGCGTCGAACTTCCCCCTTGGTGGCTTTCGCCGTATTTTCCTGGCAATGAGGATGCCTATTGTGGTGTCCCGCATTCCTTCGCGCTATACCTTGGGCGTGGGGGTTCCATCTTGCATCGAACTGCACGCCCCCCGCCCCGTGTGGTCTTCTTCCTTTTTTGTCTGGCTACGAGGATGCCTGTATATCGATGCGTCCCCTGTCCCCTTGCGCTGCGTGTCCATTGGCGTTCCACCCCGCATCGAACTCCACCGTGTTTTTATCATAGTGTGTGTTTTTTGTGTGCTTCGCCCTTTTTGTCATGAGGAATCCTTTGGCTGTGGTATGCGTGTCGTCGTTCCTCTTATGCTGTATATCCCGACATGGACGGGCGTTACATCTCGCGTCGATGTTAACTCCCTCCCTCCCCCCGTGTGTTGTTCGGGGTAGTAATTGAAAGCAGATAACACATATTTCTAAGGTAGCTATTCACTCACTCTGGTTCGCTAAGGGACGCTAAGCTGGGTATCTTATGTGCAGCTCAAAATTGACCTTGCTAGAAAGAGTGTTTCCCAAGCCAAAGCATCCCGATCCGGCCGAATCAACCTAAGAGACGTTCGACGCGCAGCAGCGTCCAAGCCGGCCGAGTCAACCTATGATCGAGCCTTCACAAGCGACAGCACTCGAGCACAGGTCACCACCCGATAGCGCAAGGCTTCGGGTCCGGGTTCGGGTTCGGGTTTTTGTCGGGTAATCGACGTCATAGGCAGTACGGCCGAAACGCCCTTTAAGTATACACTATCAAGCTTCGAATGGGATTCGTTTTGTCGCCCTGTGGCGTGTCGCTGTCCCCTTGTGCTGTATATCTGGCACGCCTCTTCCGTCCCGCATTGAACCCCCCCCCTCCCTCATGTCTTTTTTTTTTTTTTTCGTCGTTTTCTTTTGGCAGGACCCCTGTGACCGTCGTTTCCGGCTTGGGCGGCCTTTTGTTCGGAGTGTTCTGCATAAACGAGATATTGCCACAGTTCGGTGAGAGCACGTACAATACGAGTAGACCGCAGGAAAATTCTTAGCGTTTTCCGCGGTGGCAGTGGCAGTCGGCAGTCGCCAGC